>CM055640.1:13622566-14222566 GCA_029378325.1 Elaeagnus macrophylla | reverse complement strand
AATTTAACTTATATGTTTAGTTTTCTATCCCATGTTTTTCCCCCAATAAATCTGTTGATAGGGAGCGCCATTTCCTACCCATGGCTTTTGTTGTTAACTAAGTTCAATTTCCCCCTAATTTATCTGGGTTTGAGTAATTGGTATTCGTGGGGACTATTGTTTAGTAGGAATTATACGTATCGTCGCAAGTTTTTATTCTTGGTTATTGTATTGGTTGTTGATTGGCTATTTAGATATAGTGATTGTCTACCTATCGAACATGGTTTTCTATGTGGTGCTTTTTATCCATCATAGATATTGTGAGCCGCATGTTAATGCTATACCTTTTGGCGACTTTATTTATCCTCGTTTGTTATCTTTGGTAGGAAGTGGATCCAAACGTTAAGCAGGAAGACATAACTGGCTCAGATGGAATGGATAGTTTGTTTTCTGAGGAGATGCTTAAGTGAGTACTATGATTTATTTCCTTTGTTTAACATCGAACTTTATCAAGTATTAGCCTTTAGGACCCACTAGGAGAATTGCTAACCTCAGGCAAAGGCAGAAAGATTTCATGCAGATTGTATTTATGTTGGGATAATGTTGAACCTACTTATATGTTTGATTTTTTCATGTGTTGTTTAAATACTTAGCATTTAAGTGCAAACTCTGACTCGAAAGACCATTATTCTTTTAAATTCTTGTTGTGCTCAGTTTCTTACTTTATGAAATAGCTTATACTAGTAATCTTATTGGTTGTGTTTCCATATTTGATATAATTCTTGCAGATTGGTGCAAACAATGGATTACTCTGTCATAGTGTTTGACACTGCTCCAACTGGCCATACACTTATACTTTTGCAATTTCCATCAACCTTAGAGCGTCTTGCAAAACTGTTGTCCTTAGAGAGTCTTGAACAAGTTAATAAGCAATTCAAAGGCCCAGTAAGAATTATCATATTTTCTCTCTCTTTTGTCTTCTCCTCTGCTTCTCTGAGATGATTTTATTTATTTTTGCTTTCATGAAACAAATATCAGATTATAATAATTTTATTGTATCAGATTTATCTTTGTATTAAAAAAAAAGTACAAAAAAAAAATCGTTAAAAACCGTTAACCAAACCGGATTGGACTGTTCGGTTTTAATTTTATTAGCCAATCGGTTCCGTTCGGTTTGGTTAAAATAATATGTTCGGTTCGGTTTGGTTATATTTTTTTTTTTGTTAAAAACCAGACCGTGGACACCCCTACATTGAAGTATGAATGGATCCCAAATATTACAATCAAATGAATGCAAAGTTTGAATAGAACTTAAAAAAAAAAGGTAAACAAGTTTGCTTTGCCAAAGGCCAAGTCTCAAAAAATTTTTGAGAATTTAATACATATAAAGGAATAATATTACTTAAAAATTGGGAAGGTGCTTTAGAGAGATGTCTTAATTGCTTGAGCCAGATAATACTTGTGACAGCACCAACATGATAAGGGCTCAGAAGAGGACTTGGTATCGACTTCATTTGAGGAACAAAGTAGTTTAGGTCATTAAGATGCTTTCTCGATCCAAACATTTTCTTTAGGTCATGCAATAAACAAAAAGTAGGAAAAAACTAGATTGAATAATTCATAAAAACTGTAAGTTGACTTACTGAAAGTAAATTGCTATGAAAATATGGTGCATACAATATATCTTTAACATTTAGATGACTTAAGAGTTGTGTTGAACCAATTCTAGTTATTTAAGAAAAAGAATCATTGGGAAAAGTTACTTGTGATGACAAGAGAGTTGTATTAGTTATTGAGGTGGCTATGTGATGTGTTGCTCCCCTATCAGTAGTCCAGTGGTTCAAGTATGTTTGTTGTGAGCTAAAGGATGAGCAAAAAGGTGTAAAAATACCTATATCCTCTGATTGAGCAAGGTCCTCAGAGGTGAATGGCCAATTGAGCAACTACTCAATTGGTGCCTTTGTTTTATCTTGATAAGTTTGTACAATGGTTTGGTGTACAACAGGTTTTCTACTTTGATTTGCAAGCTGAACATTTTTGCTATGCAGCTTGTGACCGACTAGGATTCAAATAGTAGCACCAATTCATGTATGAGTTGTACCCTCACAATAAGAACAAAAATAGACTTTTTGGTTTCTTGTGGCTTAGAATTAAATGTTGACTATTTGATAAATCGTTGATTTTTTGGTATTTAGTTCCCTAAAATTGTCACGCATTTGACACTCATGGCATGAATGAGATCAGTTCTCTAAAGTCAATCCTCACTGTTTTTCATCTTCAAAAAGAAGTGAGTAAGCCTTTTTTACAGTGGGAAGAGGCTGCATGAGCATCATTTGCCCTAGGACAACAAATAAAGTTTCATTCAAACTCATAAGAAATTGATAAGCTTAATCCTTTTTTTTTCTGTTGTGATTGAAGGACTGCCTGTAGTTAGCTCATCTTACAACATTTTTATTTACTATTTTCTAAGAGAAAATTGAATCTTGATTTTGGTTCAATTCAACAATGGATCATTGAGTTTGATAATGATGAGAAAATTCTCCTTGAGAGAAATGCTCTTGAAAATTTGTCCAAATGTCTGAGGGTGTCTCTGCACAGAGCACAGTGTTTTCTAGCTCTTCATTAAGAGAATTGAAAATCCAAGAAAGTAAACGACAATAGAAAATCAAGAAACTATGTGAGGAAAAAGGTTAATTTATTATTGATTAGATGAGAGATATTTATAATACAAGCTAGTTAGGTTAGTTAGACATTATCAATAACATAACAACACATGTCTAACTTTATTAACAAACTAACCAACTACTTGCTTAACACACCCCCTAAAACTCAAGGTGGTTCACTCACCAAGAGTTTACCTCTAAGTTCTACAAACTTAAGCTTACTCAAAAGCTTTGTTAGAAGATTTACCAATTGCTGCTCAAAAGGACAAAACTCTACCACTAGCTCCTTATTTGCAACTTGTTCACAAATGAAGTGACAGTCAATGTTTATATGCTTGGTCCTATGATGCATCACTGGATTTTTGCATAGGTGCTTGGCACTCACATTGTCACAATAAGGCACAGGAGGTTGTTTCAATATTAGACCAAGTTCTGACAACAAAGACTTGATCCATTTAATCTCAGCTAATAATAAGGCTAGAGCTCTATACTTAGCTTTTACAGTTGACCGTGCTACAATTTTATGTTTTCCACATGACTAAGAGACGAAATTATCACCCAAAAATAAACAATAGGCACCAACACTCCTGTCATCACTCAACCTACCCAATCTACATCAAAGTACCCTACAAGCCCAAATGATGAAGAGGGAACAAAATAACTAATTGAAGTCGTACCCTGTAGATATCTCAACAAACGCTTCATAGCTAACCAGTGCGTATTAGTTGGTTTGCTGAGGAATTAGCATAACCTATTAACCCAAAAGGCAAGTTCTAGACGAGTAATACAATAGTATTGCAATCCACCTACTATACTTCTAAAGGTAGAAGTTGATTCCTCATCAAGAAGTTCCCCATCAAACCTACTTAACACCCCCCTAAGACTATAGGAGTGGCAAGTGCTTTACTAGCCTCCATACCAACCTTAGCTAACAAACCTATAACATATTTATGCTAAGACAAGAACAAACCAGAGGAAGAATGAGAAACTTCAGTACCCAAAAAATAATGAAGACAAACTAGATCATTGAGAGCAAATGAAGCAATAAGTTGGGAAATAAAAATGGGAAGAAGAGACGTATTGTTGCTTGTAAAAACTATGTCATCAACATAGACCAACAAAACGAGCATATTAGATCCTAACCTCTTCACAAACAAACTTGTATATGTCACAGCATTCTGGAATCCCAAATTTAATAAAAAAGAACTCAACTTGTGATACCAAGCTCTTAGAGCTTGCTTAAATCCATGTAAAGACTTTTTCAATTTGCACACATAATTAGGTTTGGAAGAATCCACAAAACCTTGAGGCTAACGCATATAAACGCACTCAGCTAAGTCTCCATTCAAGAAGGTGTTAATATCCAGCTGATGCAAGGGCCAACCAAAAGAAATTACAAGAGACAACACTATTCTTATGGTAGTAGCTTTGACAACTGGACTGAAGTTCTCCTTGTAATCCATTCTATGTGTCTGCAAATATCCTTGAGCCACCAGTCTTAACTTTCTCTTGTTCAAAGCACCATTGGCCAAAGTCTTTATTTTATGAACCCACAATAGCCTATTACTTTCTGACTGAAAGGCCTTGGCACTAGCTCTCATGTGCCATTTCTCATAAGAGCCTCATACTCAGTTCTCATAGCTTCTCTCCACTCGGCATAGCTATTTGCCTCAGAAATTTTTTTTGGTTTCCAAGGTATCTCAAAATTGGCAAGAAACACTTTAGGTTTTTGAATTCCAAATTTGAGTCTAGTCTGCATAGGTGTATATTATAAACTAGTGCACTAGTAGAACCAGGCACCTCAGAACATGCAATAGGTAAAGAACCAAGCACACCATAATTAATAATAGGTGAGGCGCTGACTTGGTTAGGTGAGCACCTGACTTGACTAGTAACTGGAGTGACAGGTAAAGTAGTAGCAGTTGGTGCACTACAATATGAGGAAATATTAAAAATCAAGGGAACATGTGAATCAATAGAAAGCTAAGGAGAAAATTGATGTGGACTTGACATAGGACCCGTTACACAAGAACACAAAGGAACGGTACAACGTGGACCAAAGCATGTCTCATTAGTCAATGCAAAACCAAAAGGAACAGAAACTGAATTAAAAACAGATAAACGAGGAAACATTTTCTTAGCAAAAACAACATACCTACTTGTGTGAATTTTACCAGACCCAATTTCAAGGCAAAGATAACTTTTTTGACCATGTGCATGACCCAAGAAATTACAACTAGATGACTTAGCATCCAGTTTGTTCTTTCTATAAACTCTTAAACAGGGAAAACACAAGCACCCAAAAATCTTAAGAAACTGATAATCAGGAACACTTTAGAAGGAACTCTATTAAGAACAAAAACTGCAGTTCGAAAAGCAAATGGACAATAAGCCTTAGAAACACAAGATTTTAGTAACAAAGCCAAACCAGTGTCAAATATTCTTCTGTGCCTACACTCTACTTTACCATTTTGCTCACTTGTGTGAGGACAAGTCTTCTTGTAAACCACTCCTAAGTTTTCAAGAAAAGAAGCAAGAGGTTGAAACTCACCCCCACCATCACTTTGAATAGATTTAATTTTCTTATCATACTGTTGTTCAACCATTATCATAAATTTTAAAAAAATAGATATTGCTTGATCTTTGGTATGCAAAAAATAAATCCATACAACATGGGTATAGTCATCAACAATTAAGAAAAAATATCTTTCACCATTAATAGAAGAAATGGGAGAGGGCCCCACCAATCAATGTGTAACAACTCAAAAGAAGAATGTGCAGAAACGTGATTCCCAACACTAATAGATTGCTTGTGAGACTTAGCTAACTCATAAGATTTACAAACAGAAACTGAAGAGGGCTTTGTTACATCAATATTACAACTAGAAAGAACCTTATGACATGACACAAACGATCGTTCCATATACTAGAAGTTTACAAAAAAGTTGAACAAGGAACAAGATGACTCCGTGCAAACTTGGAAGTTCCAACACCTCCATGTTGCAACAGCTTATAAAGCCCTCTGTCAAGTGATCCTTGAAGAAGCACCTTCTTTGAAATGTTGTCCTTAACATAGAACATATGAAAGTGAAACTCAATGAAAACATTGTTTTCCACAATTTATGAACATAAAATAAATTAGAAGTCAAGTGAGGTGTGTGCAACACATTTGAAAGCAAAAGATCCTTATTATGTAAGGAAAATAATGTGTTACCAATATGTGAAATAGAAAGAGACTCACCATTTCCAACAAGAACACCATCATTATTAGGATAGACAATTGCATTACCAAGATTAGAAGAGTCATGAGTAAGATGATGTGTGGCTCCAGTATCCAAGAGCCATCAGGACTAGAAGAATTAGAAGTAGAGTTAGATGCAACAAAGGCTGAGGGTTGAGATTGAGATTGTTTAGAATTCTGAGAATCTTAAGTTCCTCCAAGAAGATTCTTCAACTTGTAGCATGTTGAAGCTATGTGGTCATTCTTTCCACAGAACTGGCACTGAATATTCTTTCATTTTCCTCTTCCTCTACCTCGATCATTACTAGCCATATTCACACCATACTGACCAAAGTTATAAGAACTTGATCTTACATTTCCACCAAAGGAACTATTAGATCCATACTTGGAAAAATTTGCCTAAAAAACTTGCTGCTCTTTATCTTTTTCTTGCTGCGACAAACGATGTTCAAACACGAACAACTTGTTGTGAAATTTCTCAAAGGTCACAATCCAGTAATAGAACATACAAAAGCATTGTACTTGTGGCTTAGACTAGCAATTGCATACAAAATAAGGGCCTTACGTGGAACAGACTCTCCAATGGCTCCAAAATTGTCAGCCAAGGTCTTCAACTTCATCACATAATCATCAACCTTCACACCTTCCTTCCTAACTGTTTGAAGTTGCAGTTTCAACTCCATCACTCTTTACTAAGCCGAGGATGATAAAATCTCCTCATAAATTTTCCATAGCTCACACTCAGTCTTACTACCAATAAGATAGCCAGAAACTTCAGAAGATGCCAAGCCATAGGTCCAACTTTGTATAGTGCTATTTGTTCGACTCCACACAAAAAATTCAAGAGAAATAGTCGAAGTACTGGGTAGAAATTTCTCAGGAACCACCTTTGTACCATTCAAATAATCCTCTACACGATACGCAGACACTACACAAAGTAATTGTTCCTTCTAAATCAAGTAGTTAGATCTGTCTAGTTTGATCGAAAAAGAAAAATTCACCGGTGGAACAATTATAGACTGTAGTATACTAGAAGAATTTTCGTTCTCAACATAAACTGCACCAGAAGTTGAATCCTCCATGATCAAGACCTCGTGCAACAGAAAGAAAGCTTTCAAGAAGAGATAAGATGAGATCTTGATAACTTTCTTGAATGCTGACAAATTAAGCTCTAATACCATATACCATAATAAAAAATCAAGACACTATGTGAGAAAAAAGGTTAACTTATTATTGATTAGATGGGAGATATTTATAATACAAGTGTCAAGCTAGTTAGGTTAGTAAGACACTAACAATAACGTAACAACACGTGTCTAACTTTACTAACAAACTATCCAACTAACTACTTGCTTAACAGAAAGAATCATGTCATTCAAGCGCTGCCACAAGTAATGTTTTGGATTTTTTCGGTTGCTGTTGAAATGGTTCCAATCCCAGTTTATTTTATGCATTGAGACTCACCTTTCAAACAATAATCATGCCTGGATCGATTAGAAGCATGAAGAAATAGAGGATCACAGAGATCAAGTGTTGATGTAGACATAATATTGTCTGGGGGTTTTGGACTGATTTAGGCGGACATAATTTGTGACGAGTAATTGTTACTTTTATCACTATCACTCTCACTATCACTATCACTACCAATATCATCCATAAAAAGAAGGTTGTAGAAATGTGTTTATAAGGCCAATACAATCATTGCTTTCACATCGTGAAAAAAATAATTTTGAAGAAAAAGTTGTATTCTTTTACTGAATGATCAGTCATACAAGTGATTGTTATATACAGGTTTTTCAATAGTCCATATTCACAAATTAAGATCCTTAACCAAAGGTAAGTAAATTCAGACATTGACAAATTCCCATATTATTCAGTGGGATTACTAATCACTTGAATATATGATATAGGAAAGAATATTTTTTCATAAATGATTTGAATTTTAATTACTTAAATTAAAATCTCAATAAACACAATAAATAATTTAATTTGTTCTTTTGTCAAAGAGTGATCTTTTTCTACACATGAACATGGTGGATTTGTTTTGTTTATTTTCTTATGCATTATTAGTTTTTAATAAAAATTTATATTTATATTTCTTTACCTATATTTTATTCTACGATTATTTTCATTTCATTTACAATATAATATGAAAATTTAAATTTTTCCAGAGAACATTCAATATATCAGAGGAACAAAAATAAAGGATCGGTGGAATTATGGTTTTTAAATTAAATTGTACATTTGACTGCAATTTTATTTTTGTTTTAAAAAAAAAAGTATTAACGTTCCTTGGTAGTGAATAATAGTTAACTTACATTTTTTATTTTGGTTTTCTTGCGTATATTACTTGAGAGTTATTTTCTTTACATTCGCATCATGTAATTCGAGGATTAGTGCTGCAGCACCATGGTATTTAATTTTTCTTCTTCTTCTTCTTCTTCTTGTGTTAAAATACTCATCATTTACTTGTTACTAGTTTTTGTCATGTAATGCACATAATTGTTTCTCAATAATAATGATAAACTAAAATAATTAATTTTAAATAAAACATAATAACTATTTTATTTTTTGATAATAATATTTTTTAAAATAATATTATATAATCTAGAATGAGGTCTAGTGTCACTGCCTTATAATTCACGAACAATCATAAAATTATTTAAAAATTAATTTTTTAAACAACTTTTAAGGATTTATGAAATATAATCTTTATTATATAATCTAAAATACAGAAAAATAAGTCTTTTATCAAATGAAAAAAATCACAAACAAAGTAAAATCAAATAAATGCTATTTGTATAGAGAACAATTCGCCTTTATATATATATATATATATATATATATATATATATATAAGCTAGCTCAAGAAAAAATGATTTAATTTAAAATAAATAGAATGTATATTTCTCACTTCCTACCATGTTTGTCCGAGAGTTTATTTTTATTTTTATTATAATAATATCTATGAGGAAGTTAGTACGTAGTAATTGGAGATTTGTTCTCTAGGTTTGTGTTATGTATTCAACTTTTTAAATTTATTTATTATCTCTTCACTTCACCTATTTTTGTCATTATTTATTTGTAAATTCTATTTTTTTTAAAAAAGAAATTTACAATTTCTTCTTTAAAAACTTTTTTACCATTCAAAGAATCGTAAAAATATATAATTGTTAAAAAAATAGCAATAAAAATTATTTTAAGATTCAATTATCCCATAAAAGTCTCATTTTTATAAATTAAATTGGTATAATTTAGTTACCTTTTTATTATAAGTTACCTTTTTATTATATGTTACTTAATATATACAACAACTTAATATATATAAACTATTAAAAAAAAACACATGTTTACCAATATGTTGTCAGATTATATAGGTTACTAACTATTTTTTTTTGGAAAATTACCAAAAATAGCACCCCTAAAAATTATAATAACAAAACTAGCACCCCCTTGTGTTCAATTAGAATTGAACGTTTAATATTGAACGTTCAATATTCAATTTGAACGTAAAATATTGAACGTTCAATATTAAATACGTCTAATTATCGTCATTCAATTCTAATTGAACGGATAATATTGAACGTTCAATATTGAACAAGTCCAAATTATTGTCGTTCAATTTTAATTGAACACAGGGGTGCTAGTTTTGTTATTATAATTTTTGAGGGTGTTAGTTTTGTTATTTTCCCTTTTTTTTTAGTCATCTATTTTTTATTTAAAAAAATAAAAGATGTATAAATATCAAATTCAAATAAATAGAAAATAAAATAAAATAAATAAAAATATCAAACAAAAATAAATATGAGAAAATAAACTCTCATTTATATATAGATAAGAGATAGATATAAAAGAAGAGTTTACCCCATTCTATTTATTTAATTTTTATTTAATTTGTTTAGTTTTTTTTTTTTTAAATTGTGTTGCTTTTAATTTGGTGATTATTATTTATATATGAAATTCATCAAACAAAATATATACCAAATAAATATCATGAAGAAAACTCTCCTTTTAATATAAAGTTAATAGAAATACAAATAAATAGAAAATAAAATAAATAAAAATATCAAATATAAATAAATATGAGTAAACTCTCATTTATATATATATAATAGATTTAAGCTCTTTCAATTCTATTTTAAGCCATCCATAATATCTTCCTTGTCACTTCTTCAAAATAATAACTAACAAATATTTTTTCTTTTACAATTTTCAAAAAAATATCAAATAAAATCATTATTAAATAAATGTTATGAGTTAAATTTATTTTATATATGAGTAATGGATCTATTAATAAATATAAATTATCAAATAAAATATATTATATAAATAAAAAGTATAAAAATAACAAATATTATCCATCTTAAAATAAATATAAAATTATCAAATAAATTAAAAATATAAATTAAATATACTTATATTAATTATTTACTAAAAAATATAAATTACCAATAATATATATATATAAATTGTCCAACAAGTATTATTAAATAAATACAAAATTACTTGACTCTTCAATTTATCAATATATATATATACACACACACTAATAGATATGGAGTAATTCAATAAATGGTCATAGCAATTTCTTATTTTGTTTTAGGAGTGATAATTTGTGTAGATAAAATAAGTTTGAGGTAGCTTAAATTAATCTAATTTAAATTAATTTACCTCTAATTTGAATTGAATTTAATTCAAGTTAGCAAAAGTATTCTCAAACATAAACTAAACACTAATAGGCTAACTCAAGCTAACTCAAATTGCTAATAAATTTTCTATACATATTGTTAAATACATACACTTATCAAAAAATAAAGAGTTTAAATAACTTTAAATATCATACGAGAACACAACTTTGATAATTATATAAAACATGATTCTTAAGACAATGAACTAGTTGAAAAGATAATAGCACAATACAAACTGATAAATGTTTGAAATTTTACTACAAAAGCTAATATCTAATCGGTTTAAATATATAAACTTCATAATACTAATTGTAATTAAATATGGACATATATATTTATTTTTAATTAAAGAATATAAGAAGTGGCTAGATTTAAATGCTAATAGCATTAACTTCAAAGGATATAACATAATAATGTATAAAGATAAATAAATTACGACTATTTATTTTTTATTAATTTATTTTTAAAAAAAAATAATTAATATATTATAAAATAGAACAACTAAAAGAAATAAAATATTATTTTAACTTTACGATAGCCTTTTATTTTTGTTTTATTTTTTTATTTAAAATTAAATTAAATTTTATTTTATTTTAAAATAATGGGCTGACTCTCTCTTAACATAACTTTTTTTTTTTAATTATTTGAGCTCATTTAAATTTAATTTAATTTAAAATTAATTTAATTAATTAAATTACAACATAAATTATCAAACAATATATGTTATAAATATTGGTATAATTGAAGCTTCTATAGTGAGTTTTCCAAAAATAAAAATTATATTTAATCGTACATGAATATCTATATCAAGCACTATGCCACCTACAATTCAAATTATGGAGCCACTAATGTTAAAGGGCATATATATATATATCACGTGGCTTTTATGTTTATCTGTAAGGGTCTAGAGAGGCTGCAATTGGCAAGTATTTTGATAACATTGCTCCCAGGGCACATTGATTTGAGTTTGCCCAGAGGAAAGTCGTGAAGTTGTATCCCAACTTGGATCTTCCACCCATATAATCCCATTACATTTTTTTAGACTGCAGCTAACTTTGGAAGTTTCATGACTACGAGACCTTATCAGGTAGGGGTGAACATATATGAGTTAATTTGGGTTTAGATTAAAATTAAAATTAACTCAATATGATCGATTTTTTAAAAATAAGAACCGAACAGAACCAAAAAATTTAAAAAATTAATCCAATCCGAACCAAATTTTTTGGTTTGGTTTGGATTGGTTAAAGGAAATTTCTTATTCTTTATACAGTAATGAATTTTGTTTATTAATTTTTTTTAAAACTCTTGTATTATATATAATTTCTAACATTTTTAATATTAATTTTATTATAATACCTAAATTTAAAAATATAGATATCGATCACTTATCTAATAACATTATTCATATCAAATATAAAGTGCAATAAAAATTTAAAATTAAGACAAATAAGCAATATGGAATAGTAATCACATATCTGACAAAATTTACTAACTTTCAGATCCAATAATATTGTTTACCAATGTTATTCATGCAATGAAAACTTTACCGACAAAAATATGAAAGATGATGTAATTATAAATTTATAATGGATAAATAATTAAATAATATCAAATTAGTGTATCGCTGAATAAAAGATAAAATAAATAAGAGTATCTGATATAGAAGTGCTTGCATGAATTTCATTTAAATATTCAAACTGTAATGACCAAGGTTGTCCTCATAAACATAACTAATTAACAACAAATAACAAATCAAAATATATAAATTTAAATCTTTAGTACATATAGACTACAGTATATTACAAAATAGAGAATATGAATAAAATACTTAAATTATCCAAGAAAAAATATAAAAATAAAATAAAATTTCAAACATGTTCCAACCTTCCATATTCTAATATATTAATAAAACATAAATTTTATATTGAAATCATTGATGTCGCCAACTCGCCATTGAGTTCACTGAGGTATGTTATTTTCCAAACATGTCTACAAAAATAAAAAAATCAAGTGTCAAATATGAATTAAATAAATTAAATTGTAATGATTATATAAATATTTAAAAATATAAATATCTATAATATAAATATAAATATAAATGGGTTGGTTCGATTTTTTTAAGATTTTAATAAATGAAAATCAAACCAACTCAATATTAATCGATTTTTTATTATAAATAACCGAATCAAACCAATCAAACTTAAAAACTAATTTTTTCGGGTGAGATTGGGTTGGTTTGGTTCTGTATTTTTTTATTTACCTCTAAGGGTGACTAGAGTCCTCAGCACTCTTGTTGTGGATGAGATGTGTGTCCTAACATTGAGTCAGTTATGGTTAAAATAATTGAATGTTTATTGATTAAAACAATAATTAAAAAGTAGCACAATATGATAGTATAAAATTGGAAAAAATTTACAAAAATTTATTAACTATTGTATAGGGTATTAGAAGTTAAATAATTATTAAAAAAATATTATGAATTTGTTCTTATGACACATGAACAAATTTATAATATTTTTAAAAATTTTGAACTTATAAGATTCTTTTTAATAATTATTAATTTTTTATAGATTTTAGTCATAATTAATAAACTTTTTATACTTTGACACTTACAAAATTAATTAAGAAAAAAAGAGTGCCTCGCATGCATGAATGAATGGGGTCAAAATGCAAAATTCGTTATTTTAGTATAGACATATTAATTATAAGTTACCATTTTCTTGTTTCAATATATTAAATTAGGTCCGGGTACATGAACCAGGCCTGTGCAAAACCTTAGTCATCTAATGCAATAAATATAGTTTGAAGCTTCTTCACGTAAACCATCTGATTCCCAATATCTAGGTAGAGTAACTGTTCATCCTATACATTCATGCTTTTGATTCAATCAAGTAAAATACAATTTTTTTTATTTCTATTATAAAGCTGATATTCACCCCACCACAAGTCCTATTCCTGTATAACTTCTGTACTTGTGGTCCTTCCCAATAGCTCTACTAAAGCTTTTCCTTTAAAATTAAAGAGTAGTACTTGTTGGCTTGTTGCATTATCATTCTTTCCATCATTTAATTTTCCTTTTTTTTTTTCCCCTCTGCTTTTGCTCTTCAAATCAGACAAGATGACAAGTAAAAGAGAGGACCCTTTGCACTAATTTTGTTAGGAAAATATATAAACAAATGGGCCAATGATAGTCATATATATCATCTAACTAACTGAATAGTGATGTCTAAACAAGTTGCATTCATAAAATTCACAGAAAAAATAAATAAATCTTTGTTAATTTTTTTTTTTTAAGATAATGATATTACTACAACTACTGTTATTATCATAATAAAAATTTATAAAATGTTTATTTTATTTTTATTATTAATTACATCTTAGAGTCACTATTAGTAATAAATTGGTTATTAATAAATTATTATTGTGACAATAGCAATTTTAATTATGACAATATCATCATTTTTTTTATCATGAGGTTCACAAAAATCATTTAAGCTTGGAGAACAATTTTATTTTTATTCATAGGTCAGTTCAGTTGGCACAACAGCTAGGCTGAAAAACGTTATAGTATAAGTTCTAGCTCTGCCTTAAGTGACAATCTAGGTTTAATCATTGCACAAATATTGGATAATAACAATCTTATCACGTGCTCTACGTGCAATTATAATAGGTAGATTGGGCTAAAAATCTTAAAACTCTTTCAACTTGTTAATAAAATAGGATAGAGTAGTTGCCTCCTCTCCACAGAGATTTTAATATTGACAAAACAAAAAGTAAGGAATTTGAATTTTTATATAGATAGGTATTTTAGTACTTCAATTGTACATAATTTTGCTGACAAAAAAAATTTTATACATAAATTTGGGTGAAATTTTCAATTTCAATTTTCATATTGGTGAACAATTTGATAACTTATAAAAATTTACTTTAAAAATTGAAATTTTAAATGAAGCTCTATGTTCAATTACTTTAATTGATGATATGTAATTTATCTTTATATTACGAGGAAAAGAATACATTATTAACAAATATGTAAAACATAAGTTATAAAATATTAGAGCTATAACATATTGCATAATATGATATAAAATATATATTTATATTTATTATATATAAAAGTTTGAATCATGTAAAATATATTTTGGACAAAATTATCTATAAATTTTAAGTTATTAACATTAGTTGTCCCTTTAAAATCTACTGTCGCATTAAGTAAGTATTATAAACATGATAGTAGAATAATGGTTACATTTAATAAGAACCATAAATATATAATAATTATCACATCCAATAATAACTTTAAATATTATTTTAATAATAATTCTCAATATGATAATGAAAAAAAAAATTACATCTAATAAAAATTTTAATCAAATAATGATTATCACATCCAATAAAGACTATAAAATATTATTTTATTTTCACAATTAATTTAAAAATATGATAAAATTAATTTTCTATTTATATCAAATATGTTGTAAAAAATAATTAAAAAAATTAAAATAAGTAAAATAATTTATGTACAAAATACGTATTTTTAACTACTATTATATAAAAGTCTTTTAATTAATTATAAAATTGACACTTTAAAGTTCCAAAAACACTTAAAAAATTACATAATGTTATCCAAAATAAATAACATATAAAGTTATTAAAGTTTTTAGTACATTCAACTGCAATAAATAAATATATAAAATAAATGTAAAGTTTAAAAAAAAAAATGACTCATAACATAAATTATAATTAGTTAAAATTTGTACCAATTTATTTTCATAAATTGAGCAATTTTTTTTTTTTTTTTATAAAAAACAAATTCAAGTTTTAAAATTGAATTTATCCTATATTTACCAAATTCTTACAGAAATTTACCGAAATTCTTGACGAAATGGACTTCCACTTAGCTAATTTCTATGTTGGTACTTCTTTTCTTTTCTTTTCAATAAAAACGTTCACCGAATAAGGGCAATTATTACGCTCCAAACTATCAAAATTTGATTAAGATATGCCAACTATAAAAGTATTTAAGGCATTGTTTAAGTTCAACATTGAACGCAGATCTCAAATATTGAACTCACGTCTCACTGTTCAATAGAACCACAATTTTAAACACATCGCACAATTATCTAGACTACCTATTTATGGCATGTTGGTACTTGATATATAAAATTTTTAAAAAATATGGCAAAATTTTCATCCTTACATATATTCTTCACTTACAGAATATTTTGTGGAATAATTGTGACTTAAATTGATAAATAACTCATTTGAATATATAAAAGATTTGAGGTTCAAATCTCAACATGTAAATTGTATAGTTATTAAAAATATATATAATATATTGTTTATCTCAAATATTATGTTAGGAAAAATATCACTTTAATTATTTGTATTATTTTTTGTATAATAATGTATGTTTTATTAATAAATAGTTAATAAATATATAATTTTTTTTATTTTTTAAATAAGTTTATTTTTTATTTTTATTTATATATTAGTGGTGTACAAGTTGACTCAAAACGCAGGAGCCTTGATCAAGGTTTTTTTAATCAAAAAATAAGTGTTTCAAACCACTATGAAAATACCAATCGTTTCTACTGATACTTTTTTTCTCCATTTTTTGTACGGTGTAATTGATTATCACAAGCTTAATTTATTTTCTTTAACGGAGATATATGAAAGCAAGTTATTGGTTAAGTCATTAAAGCTGGCATATAAGTACTGTGCATGTGACTTTGAAAAAGACACCTAAAACAGCAGAACCATTAAAAGCAACAACACACAATGAAGGGTGGTGTTGTTGGGGACAAAATCAAACTGTGCTTGTACTCAGGAATATGTATGAAAATATTAAATATCATCTTTATCAATCATCCCTAAAAAAAAAAAAAAAAAAAAACAAACTCCTTACGGTTAAAAATTGTTGACCATAAGTTCTCCTAAAAATTTAAACTGTTAAAAAAAAGATCAATTATATTTTTATACATCTATCACTCTTTCATAAGTTAAAAATTATTGTTCATTAACTCTCCTAAAAATTTAAACCGTTAAAAAGAGAGTTAATTATTCTTTTATACGTAAATAAGTCAGGTGAATTAAACAGGAAATTCGGTAATCTCCACTAGCGTGAAAAAAGAGTGTTACATATGTGAGAAATCAACTATTAATAATAATAATAATAATAATAATAATGACATGTAATATATTATATTTATGAATTTTTTTTTCATGCTCAAAAAAAAAAAAGTTTATTTTAAGTAAACAACATATACTTATTTATATATAAAATTTTATTTTTAAAAATTATATATTTAAAAGATATTTAAAAAAACAGTACATATATATTTTTACATAAATTTGTATATATATATATATAAAATATAAAATATATGTTTAACGTATATTAAAATATACAGTGCATGTATGTTTTTATATATATTTGTAGCGATTAAATATAAAATTAGTTAAACAACTAAATCATATAAAAATGGATGAATATTTCATTAGTATTAAAATTATTAATTTTGTGTTAATTTATTACTAAAATTTTATTTTTTTTGTCAAACTTACTATTAAAATTCTTTAAATGTATTTCAAGTTAATATTATGTTATTTTAAGCATCTAGCAAAAAAATCAAGGGAAATAGGCTACATTAGATCCCTTTTATTAATCTTATTCTGGACTAACCCCTATTACTAAACTTCCAAATATACCCCTTTACTCATTATATCCACCTTTTGTCCACTTATATATATATATATATATATATATATATATATATATATATATATATATATATATATATATATATATATATCATTTTTTCTAATTATTTAATATAATTGAAATTTGAAAGTAAAGATTTTAACTTCTTGAAAAAAATGTTTAGTTTTTATTCATTGTACTAATAGAAAATTAACTTATTTAATCTTCACAGATATAACTAATTATTGTATAATCGATCCTAAAGCTATAACACATAAATTAATTATTTATAAAGATATATAAAATTTTAAGTTCATCTTAGATTTAGTATTGCGTTGATATTATACATGTGCTGCTCTATGAAATTCTGGATGAAATGGAAATTGAATTAGAAAATTTAGTGAAGATTTATTATACATCATACATGTGGTGCTCTATCGCTATTATAAGACGGATTACATCATTCTACTTGTTGAATTAAAAGAAAAAATACTCGATTAAATAGAAAATATAAGTACCGTACACGTGAAAAATATTATCTTATGCATAAATGACATATGTCCAACTCGGCTCCGGCGAGTGGGGTCGCCGGCCGATCAAAATTTGATCAGTTGGACGACTGTCCAACTGAGCTCCGGCGAGTGGACATATGTGTCCTCTAAAATATACTCATCTGGTTTTCAGTTGGACATATGTCCAACTCTGTTGAGGTGAGTTGGACATACGTCCAACTGAGGGGTTATTCTAGGCAGTCTAGTTGGACATGTGTCCAACTCGGCTCCGACGAGTGGGGTCGCCGGCCGGTCAAAATTTCATCAGTTGGACAGTCGTCCAACTGAGCTCCGGCGAGTGGACATATGTGTCCTCTAAAATATACTCCTCTGGTTTTCAGTTGGACATCTGTTGAGGTGAGTTGGACAGTCGTCCAACTCCAACTGAGGGGTTATTAAGGGCATTTTTGTCATAATATGTAAAAAAATCAAGTGAAGGGGGTCATATCAGATTTTTAATAAATAGGGGATCATGACAGCATATAACCCAAAAATCAAAAGAGTTGATCGAATATTAATAACTTAACTCACCCATTCAAGATATTTTAGTAATTTTGTTAATTGTAAAAAAAAAAAAATACCAAATTAAAAAACCCAAATCGTTTCTGTGCCAAGAGTCCTAATTAAACAACTCATCTTCTTTAGCTCATAATACCATACCAATCACCACCACCACAGGGAGCATCCCATCGCCATTTGTCACCACAATAGCAAGTAGCCCCTCGCCATTCGCCACTACCACCGGGCATACAACCGCCTCATGTTGTGCAAATTATAATACCAGTAAATGTGTGAATTACTTATAATAAGCTATATGTATATTTTTGAGGTCAAATTCTCAACAAAAAATTGCTGTAATTTTAAATAATTTTTCATGTCTCTTAAAAATTCTAAAACCAATTAAAAACTAAAAAAATAAATCAATGATGAGAACGATGAAAATTGCTAAAGAACCAATGACAAAATTATGGCTCCACTTAAAACTAATTTTAAAAGGTTGTTAAATATAATGAAAAATTTATAAACTTTTAACTAGTTAACAATGTATAAGTTGAAATATTTAGGTAAAGTAATATAAATGAACATATAAATTAAGATTTTTGGTTTTCCTTTTTAATAATAAAAATTCCTACAATAATTTTTTTTGATAATTAACTAATAAATATCTTACGATTGAGTATATCAATTAATCAATTAAGTTATGCATAAGAAAAAAATATCATTCAAATTAATGCTATGATTAAGTCATTAGTTTAGACCTTTGATCAAGTTTTCCTAAATTAAGTAAATATAATGTTTTTAAAACCTAATTTTTAAATTTTTTTTAACTATTTATAAAGATTAAATTAGCCCATAATTTATAAACAAACACTTAATCAAAAAATAATCTTTATTTATTTATGAACATATAATATTGACTTAAACAAATCTAAGCAAACATTACAATAAAAGTTAAACATACTTAGATTGATATTTATAAATAAATTTAATCTAATATACATTCTAAAGAGAGAAGAAGGAGATGAATCTAACTATAACAAGAGTCCTAGTTAAATATAGTACCACAATTGACTTGAATTATGTTTCCTTTACTAAAAGATTGTTGCTTAATCTTCAATGGTCTCTTATATCTTTATAATTGCCTATCTTATTTCATTGGATATAAAAAAAAAACTCTAAAAATCTTTAAAAATTTCGTAAAAAATTGTGTATATAAGCTAAAAATCTAAGAGATTTTTTATAAGTGTACGGATTAAACAAAATTGGGAGTTTCCAAAAATACATGGGGGTTAAGGCACAAGGCTAAAAATCACCCCATAGTGAAAACCCAAAGTCATGTGCCACACACATGTTAATTTTTACGTCCAGTATTGAAACCCGAGGGTAGGGTGCCACATCACACATTTTTCATCCATCGCAACATGCGTTGTTTTGCATGTCTTCATACATATTCCTTACATACTAGGTGGTTTGTGATGTATAATTTATATGTCTTAGTCCCTTTTATTTATAGGTTATTATTTAAGTACTTTAAGTATTATGTCTTCACTCGTTGGCTTTATTTTGCTCTTTTGAAGCTAAAATATCTGAAATCATCAAAACATATTAATGATTTTGAAATAATAGATTTATACTAATAATTAAATAAAAATATTGTAATTAAATCTATCTTTATAAATGTACGCATTAAATTATAGAATATTAGTGATTTTTAATCACCTATTACCTCACTCTGCCCCAACCCAGCTTAAAGCTTGCCATTTTTTTTAACACTTTTAAAAAGAGACCGAACAATAAAGAAGAGCTTCAAAACCTCAATTTGGTATTAATTTACCACAAATTTCCTTCCAATAAAAAGAGTCGACGAATCAAAGTCAAGATCAAATGCAATTTATCCAAAACCTCTATCAAGAATATTTATTGCCTATAGGATTAAATGAATTTTATGTTCAAAATGTATATGATAAGTTACAAAAATATTTAAAATATTTACTTAATTTCAATTGTACACATAACATATGTGTAATGATAAAAATATGCTCAATTGATAACTGATGTTAAATTATTTAACGAATTAACTATATTTTATGTTCAAAATATATGAGGTGAGTTACAAAACTACTCAAAAAGTATGAGATAAGTTGCAAAAAATCTAAAACATTTACCTAGTTACAATTAGGCCGACAACATTATGAGTAACGATAAAAATATATCCAATTGATGACTAACTTTAAAATATTTACTTTTATTGATAAATAAATGATATATTTTGCTTATCCGTGAGTATCTATGAAACTTATAATTCCTTTGATATTTTTATAAATGTATAACAGTCATATGATTGTTCCATAATAATAGTAAATTTATTTAATTGTCAAATATAGTTTATGTCACAAATTTACATATTACAATCTATGTCCACAACGTATGGGGTGAGTTGCAAAAATGCTCAAATTACTTAGTTGCAATTATGTCTACAATATTATGAGTAACGATAAAAGCATGTCTAACTGATAACTGACTTTAAATTATTTAACATAATTAC
Source organism: Elaeagnus macrophylla (assembly GCA_029378325.1). Taxonomy (NCBI): domain Eukaryota; kingdom Viridiplantae; phylum Streptophyta; class Magnoliopsida; order Rosales; family Elaeagnaceae; genus Elaeagnus; species Elaeagnus macrophylla. Next base: position 14,201,695 of record CM055640.1, on the reverse strand, counting down.
TTTTGTTGAGAAATGAATGATATATTTTATCTATATATGATTATTTGTGACTATGATTAAACTTATAAACTCTTTGATATTTTTATAAATGCGTAATAATCATATAATTATTACATAATAACAATAAATTTATATAATTTTTAAATACAATATATATCAAATTAATATAACAATAAATTTATAATTCATATTATTATTCTTACCGGTGATAGTAAGAGGCATTTTTTTTTAATAAGTTTAACTCTTTATAAAGTCTTTAATATAAACTTTTGACATGGATTTGGATATAGATTGTAATATGTCAATTTGTAACATAAATTATATTTGACAATTATATGAATTCACTGTTATTATAGAACAATTATTTGACTATTATGTATTTACAAAAATATCAAAATAATTATAAATTTCATAGATAGGCAAAAAATCATTTATTCCTTAACAGAAACAATTAAATAATTTAAAGTTAGTTGTAGGTATAATTACAACTAAGTAAATATTTTGGACAATTAAGTAAATATTTTAGACATTTTTTCAACTCATCTAATACGTTTTGAGCATTTTTGTAACTCACCTTATATGTTTTAAGCATAAAACATGGTTAATTCTTTAAATAATTTAACGTTAGTTATAAATTAAACATATTTTTATCGTTATTTATACATTATTGGCATAATTTTTAAATATTTTGTAACTCACTTAAAACGTTTTTGTGCATAAAACATAATTAACTCATTGCACATGACAACTTCAAAGTTCTAAACTTCAACCTTGAGGCTCAAATAGGTTCTATCCTTTAACCCTAAGAGCAATGAAAAGAACCATAAACTCAACATATACTGAAACAGCATACCTCATCTCCAAATCAAGAATTGTCGCAACTTGTTCAAAAATAAACAAATAAAGATTCAGAGAGAAAAATATTGCTAATCCTCAAATCATGAACCAGTTTTTTTATTTTTATTTTTTATGTACAAATCATGAACCATTTGGGTTTTTTAATTTGATTTCAATTTTTTTATAATTTACAAAATTACTAAAATATCTTCAATGGATCACGTGACTAGCATGTGATCAATTCTTTTAATTTTTCTGTTAGTTTTGGATGCATAAATTAACTGATTATTAGCTTGAAACAAATTTAAATAGTTTTAATAATAAGTTAATGAAAAATTTTAATTAAAAATTGACAAAAAAATAAAATAATATTAAATAAAATATTTGCAAATATAAAAATTAAGGGACATAATTTTGTTAATAAATTAAACACAACCTAAACTCGTTTACAATATATATATATTCTGTAAAATATTAAGTCAACCTCAATTTAATTAAAACATATATAATAGGACTAAATCGGTCATTCAGTTCAATTTTTTTTTTTGTTTTTGTGATTAAACTTATTTTAAGGTGGGTTATAAATATTATTTTTCACAATATTTAATTTTCTGTCATTTTATTTATTTTTTCAACAGCATTTTTATTTTGAAGATTTTTCAACAGCTTTGACTAGTTATACTTTTATAGACTCCCTCAACTCCCTATATTCTATCTTTCGCAGATTTTTCTCTCTCTTCTGTCTCCTTTGTGCCGTTCCGTCTTACCTCGCGGGAATTGAACTCTGGCGTCTCTATCTCCGAAGAATCACAACATTTCTCTGCCAAAGCGTTTCTTTTCTGCTTCAGAACACGTTCTGAGGTCTACGCCAGTCCACGGGCCTTGATCAAAGCTAGCTCGGTATTGGAGTTTTAGTGGGGGTCCGAGGGTTTTCGTTGACGAGGAAAGTGGCAGATCTTTGAGAACTTGTGTGGTATATGAGCTGAATAAGCTGGTTTTAGGCTTGTTTTTGTGAAGGAGAGAACAAGAAAAAAAGGGGTGGGAGGTTTTGATGTGACAGTTAATGGTAGTTTACGAAAGAGACTGTGGTGGCTGTAGATGATGACCGGTGCTCCACCGAGGGATCGTAGAGGGTGGCGGATTTTTGGTAAATTATCTCACATGGAATGGCAGATCTTGTTAGATACAGGAATGCCGACCATGACATCGAGCAGGTATCGCTCTCTCTGTTTCTGGGAATTGTGAACTTTCTATCTAGATATATGCGTATGATTTATTTCCAGATAAGAATCATTTTCTACTTCTGTTGGGTTGAAAATGGAATTGTGATTACAATGCTTTGGTTTTATTTACTGTTTAAACAATGTCTTCTGAGACTGTTTCTGTTCGAAGCGCTAGGAAATAGCCAAAATTTACTTAAATTTTGTTAGAGTTAAGAAATTTTTTTAGGAGATCATAACACTAGTAGGGTGGCAGGTTTTTGTGCAGTGTTATTGTGTATTGTTTTGGCATTAATTGTGTCATATTAGTTGAAACATAAAAAAAAAAAAAAAAATTTACTCAACTTTTGTTTTGTGATTTCGTATTGTTTATTTATAATAGGTAGGAGATAACATATTTTAAGGATACGAATGCGTATTGTTAGGCATTGTCACCCTAAATTATGAGCTCTAGGGGGAATATAGATAAATTTTTTCTTCTTTTTTTTAAAAAATAGCATTTTTAAAACTTATAACTATAAAAATAGCATTATTAAAAATTATAAATATAAAATAACATTCTTAAAACTTATAATTATAAAAATAACACATTTAAAATTTATAACTACAAAAATAACACCCTTATATTCAGCTTTTATATTTTTATTATTAAAAAAAAGACCGACGCATCATTTCATATTGAATGACGTTCAAGTTGAATTATATTCATTTAGACCCGTTCAATGTTAAACTCTTTCCAATTGGACCTGTTCAATGTTATTGGATATTTTTTTTTATAAGTTTTAGCGGTGTTATTTTTTGTAATTTCTTTTTTTTTCCCATTTCTTTGTTAGGGCCTGCTTGTTTGCCCGGATAAATTTTTATGTTTTTGGAATAAATGGATGCTGGAGAGGTTTAAGATACATTGTTAGCGGGAGAGTGGAGAGTTGAGATGAAATCTAATTATGAAAAAACATCTAATATTACGTTGGAATGCCAAAAAATGGAAATTTAAAAGCTATTCTGGATTTTGAAAAGCCACTGAAAATTTTAGTAAAGTTTTGTTTGCAGTACTTTTCTAGATTTCTGAGAAAATAAGAACATAAAACTGGCTGCATCACTTTAATTTTACTCGGAGATGGATTGGCTGGACCTTTCTATTGAAATTCTAATTTCTTAACCCCGTACACTAATGAAGCCAGGAAGTCTATTCGAGTGAATGTATAAGTTTTTATTAGGAAGGAAAAATATCTGTCTCAAAGCATGGGAGACATCTTTTGGTAGTTAGTGGTTACTATGTATCATTGACTTTGGTCCATTGGGGTGTAAGACATCCTCATACAAAGCTATATTCTTCTCATGACATTGGCCTATTTGATTGATATCTCATGGCTTTGTCCACAACCATATTTTGGTACTGTCTTTACAAGTTTGGGGTATCTATCATATTGCTATTGGACGTGTAAAAAGTTTTGTTTCCTTTATGGAATGCCATGAATGCTGTCGGTCCTTTTGATCTACCATAACTATTCAAAGCTTGCCAATCCTTGTCTTGATCTTCCCTTTTCTTGTAGGCAATAATTTCTCTGAAGAAGGGTGCTCAGCTGCTTAAATATGGTCGTAAAGGGAAGCCTAAGTTTTGTCCATTTAGACTTTCTACTGTAAGTTTATTTCTCAATCTTCCTAGATTGGACAATTTCGAATGAAGCTTCATATGCAGCTTGGATAATTTTCAAAGCAGAATGTGCTAAGCTTTTAATGAATTACTAGATGAAAAATATAGTGCAACTTATCTGATGTCTAGATAAAATGATAAATTATTACCGTTCTCTTAAGTCTTTTGTCCTTCTGGCTCCTGTTTGGAGAAATAATATTTATTTTATCCAATCTGATATTTTTATGCTTGATTTTCATATTCAATTGGAGCTTTCATGTAATAATAAATATGAAACATAATATATTGGATTGACCTATACGTTTTTCTTTTGGTAATATTGGGATTGAAGATGGAGAAGATTTTATAATAATTCATGATTGTTGCTTTCTAAAGATACCCAAATTTCAGGTGAGCAAAACTGCAAAAAGTATTTTTTATTTCTGGAAAGGTAAAAATGGGGTCTATGGTTCTATACTATACTATAAGGCTTACCTCCAAATTCAAAGTGTATTCTGTTTTCCCAACTGTATTGACCTTTTTACAAACTTGAGTTTTCTCACTACAGATTAGTATTGTCTCCACTGAAGAGAACTTCTTGCACAGTTTTTATGCACTTGTTTGCAATGTACTTAAGAACAAAGTAGAAAACAGGTTTTGAAGCAGGTTGAATTCTTGCGATCTATTTTGCAAACAATGATTACCAAGTCTAGGGTGAAATTTTAGTTAAATAGTCAGAGAGGCTATATGGATTAAAATGCGGCATCTTGAATGATGTTCCGCTGTTCCAAGGGCAAAAATATTGTTAGTTCCTTAACTCGGCTACTTGAAAAATGTCTATCTGGTTGATTAGACACTGTTATTAATAAATAATGTAATGAAGCTGCTTTTTTAGTGGTTTTCTTGGGTTTCGTTTCTTTAATAATTGATCTATTTCTTTGGTTTTGTTCCTTCAATTTCCATGGATTTTAATTTTTTCTTCCTTATCATTATTCCATGTGAAAATGACAGGATGAATCTTGTTTGATCTGGATCTCAAGCAACGGTGAAAGAAGTTTAAAGTTAGCTTCTGTATCAAGAATTATCCCTGGACAAAGAACTGTGAGCTCTTTAGTACTGCATTTGATATTTGATTTCACATTACTTTTTCATGATAATATTGCAATCGACTCACTGTTAATAAGAAGGATTTAAATCTTATTTTCCTTTTCTTTTAAATTTCATAACCAGGCTGTTTTCCAACGATATTTGTGCCCTGATAAGGACTATTTGTCGTTTTCTCTTATATACAACAACGGAAAACGGTCCCTTGATCTGGTTAGTGATCAAAGTTTCAGATTCTGTAATTACAATGTTACATCGGCTGTTTGGTTTGATCTTATTTGTACCATACGACTTCTTTTCAGATTTGCAAGGATAAAGTTGAGTCAGAGGTGTGGATTGTGGGCCTCAAAGCACTAATATCCTCTGGTAGAGGTGGGCGTTCTAAAATCGACGGATGGAGTGACGAAGGCCTCTACCTTGATGTAACTATGCCCAAAACCTAAACTTATTTTATTCTTAGGTTTTGTTTCTTCTGTAGACAGACACATGTAATCATCATGATACTACAAAAATCAATTGCCTGGATGTTTAGTAGCTGATAACTGATGTATGTTCCACAAAATGCTTGATAAAAAATAAAGATTTCCAAACTTGTTCAGAACTTACAATCAGATGAATAAAATTCTTGTTGGGTATGCTTAAATTCATTCATTACCATTAATGAACCATCCATATTATTCTATATTTTTATTTAATGGGTTTTGCTTGTCATTCCATTCAACCTTTTATCTGACATGATTTTTATGGTACTGTGGCTTTTAGTAATTACTATGGGAAATGCTTGTCAGAGATTGAGACCCATCTCAATTTATCATGGTTATATGCGTATGGTGACTAACAAATGCAATGCAATTTCCTCTAGTGTGTGGGGATTCTTGACAAATTGCAGAGTTCCACCATTTGACTGCTCTGTGGTGTAGTTAAATGTTATGTTTCATCTGTCATATGGCTTCCTGTATATGTGTAACTTATTGTGAATTGATTTCAGGATAACAGAGACCTGACGTCGAATAGTCCAAGCAGTAGTTCAGTTAGTGTCAGTAGAGATTTGAGCTCCCCTGAGTTTGTTAGCTTTAACCCAAGTACTTCTCCAACAATAGTTGCCCCTGAAAATTCTCCACATTCTTCTAAATCACATGTAGCATCGGACCTTTCAAAAATGCAAGTAAAAGGATCTGGTTCTGATGCTTTTCGAGTCAGTGTTTCTAGTGCTCCCAGCACCTCCAGTCATGGTTCTGCACCAGATGACTGTGATGCCCTAGGAGATGTCTACATCTGGGGGGAAGTTATTTGTGATAATGTTATCAAAGTTGGAGCAGATAAAAGTGCTTCTTTTGTGATATCAAGAGCAGATGTGCTTCTTCCTAAACCACTGGAATCAAATGTAGTTTTGGATGTGCATCATATTGCCTGTGGGGTCAGGCATGCTGCCTTAGTCACGAGGCAAGGTGAAGTTTTTACATGGGGTGAAGAATCTGGTGGAAGACTTGGTCATGGTGTTGGAAAGGATGTTATTCAACCTCGTTTTGTTGAATCTTTGGCATCTTCATGTGTTGATTTTGTGGCATGTGGCGAGTTTCATACATGTGCTGTTACAATGGCAGGTGAATTGTATACGTGGGGAGATGGAACCCACAATGCTGGACTTCTTGGTCATGGCACAGATGTCAGCCATTGGATCCCCAAAAGAGTAACAGGTCCTCTTGAAGGTCTTCAGGTTGCTTCAGTAACTTGTGGTCCATGGCATACTGCCTTGGTGACATCAACAGGGCAATTATTCACGTTTGGTGATGGTACATTTGGTGTCTTGGGGCATGGAAACAGGGAAAATGTATCATATCCAAGAGAAGGTCGATTCCTTATCAGGGTTGAGGAGTATTGCTGTTGCATGTGGGGTTTGGCATACTGCTGCTGTGGTGGAGGTTATTGCAACACAATCTAGTGTAAGTGTTTCATCAGGTAAGTTGTTCACTTGGGGAGATGGTGATAAAAGTCGTCTTGGACATGGCGACAAAGAACCACGGCTTAAACCAACATGTGTTCCAGCACTTATCGATCACAATTTCCAAAAAGTTGCTTGTGGGCATAGTTTAACAGTTGGCTTGACCACGTCAGGACAAGTTTTTACCATGGGAAGTACTGTTTATGGTCAACTTGGTAATGCCCTTTCTGATGGAAAGTTACCTTGCTGGGTTGAGGACAAGCTTGCTGGTGAATGTGTTGAAGAAATTGCTTGTGGTGCATATCACATAGCAGCATTAACATCAAGGAATGAAGTTTATACATGGGGAAAGGGTGCTAATGGTAGACTGGGCCACGGAGATGTTGAAGATCGGAAATCACCTACTTTGGTCGAAGTTTTAAAGGATAGGCATGTAAAGAACATTGCATGTGGTTCAAACTACACAACAGCCATTTGTCTTCATAAATGGGTGTCTGGAGCTGAGCAGTCACAGTGCTCTGCTTGTAGACAAGCTTTTGGGTTTACGCGAAAAAGGCACAACTGCTACAATTGTGGACTTGTACATTGCCACTCATGTAGTTCAAAGAAATCAATGAGAGCAGACCTGGCTCCTAATCCTGGAAAGCCATATCGAGTTTGTGACTCTTGCTATGTAAAACTGAATAAGGTTTTAGAAAGTGCTGTTAATAACAGAAGGAATGCTGTCCCTCGGTTATCTGGGGAGAATAAGGACAGATTGGACAAAACTGAGATAAGACTTTCTAAATCTGCATTGCCATCTAATGTGGATTTAATAAAGCTATTAGACAGCAAAGCGGCTAAACAAGGAAAGAAAGCTGACACATTTTCCCTAGTTAGATCCTCACAGACACCTTTATTGCAGCTGAAAGATGTTTTGTCAACTGCTATTGATCTGCGTCGAACTGTGCCAAAACTAGTTCTTACACCATCTGGAGTTAGTTCCAGGTCTGTGTCACCTTTTTCCAGGAGACCAAGTCCCCCGCGATCTGCTACACCTGTTCCAACTACATCAGGACTTTCCTTCTCAAAAACCATTGGGGATGGTTTGAAGAAAACAAATGAAGATTTGAATCAAGAAGTGCTTAAGTTGCGGTCTCAGGTATATCTGCCTTTGATTGGATTTTAGTTTTTATTTAACTAGTTATCAGTATGTGCAACGTACACTTTTGAATTAAAAAAGAAGCTATTTTTATTGATGAAATATTTCACATCGTACGTTTAGACCTCAGTACAAGCATCTATAACTCCAAAAAATTTTAGTCTTTTGCATTTCTTAAAAAATTACAAAATTTGCTGTTATTTTTAATTTTCATTTCAAATTTAAAGTAGTTTTTTTTTTCTTTTGTGTATTTTTAATGAATCTCTTTTTTATTTGTATTTTTTTTTTCTTTTTATGTTTTTTTTCCTTCAAAATTAGGAATGTATTCTTATAAAAGGTAGAAGACTGAAATGTACTTTTTGATGGATTACATGACATATAGAGACCTTAATCTAGAGCAAATCTTGTTAAATGCCATAATCTGGAAGCAAAGATAAATATAGAATAAAATAATTTATTCAATTAATTAAAAAATAATTTAGCTGCTACCTTAGAACATATATTAACATTTTGTTTATTGTAAACAAGCATGAGCCATTTGATCAAATATGTATCTTCCACACACCAAGAAAAGGAACCAAACAAACCATAAAGTTCATAGTAATGCAGAAATACTTTTATGTGGCATTTTATGCTGTATAAAGATTACATTGTTTTCATGAAGTGGTTAAAATAAAAAATTTTACCAATGAGAAAATGACTAAAGACATTTAAAGGTTGCAATATGTCAAATGTAAAATAGTAATTTTCTTCTCAAGTAGCATGCACACATCCTCTTTTTTTTTTTTTTTTTTATAGTAAAAATAAAAATGAAGTAACTGAATAGGTAGAGTCGTTTTAATATACTCACAGAAACTCCAATAATAGTAACGAAAAAAATCTTATTGAAGTTCAATTAGTTCATATAAAGAAAATTCTAAGGTAATTCACCTAATTTGGATGAAAAGTAGAATGAAACCAATAATATTTTCATGAGCACTACAGGTTTCGAATGAGAATGGGAATGGTCTACTTGATTCTCACCCAATATTTCTGACTGAAAATAGTCATAATAATAGCAAAAAATTAATTATGTAACAGTCTAAACAATAATAAGAGTTGCAAGGAAACGTTTATGTCAACCTTTATCATTAGTATAATTGTTTTTGGGTTTTAGGCCTTTAACCTATCAGTACTCTCTTCTAAATGTGTATAAATATATGCAATTCTTATCACACTCACTTCTCCTAATGAACCAAATGAAGAGCATACAATAATCACATATTATAACAAGAGCATTTGGGGTTTGGCATAATCCAACATATATAATGTTGAGAAACGTTTATACAACTACAAATTCAAGAAGAAATTTGTAACTTGGTAAATGAGATAATACAAAAGGTAGAGTATAACTCAATGTGCAGATTGAAAGACGTTAGGAGAAGAAGTTATATAGGAAAAATTTGGACTTATAAGTAATGTATGTTGTAACCGTTAGGAGAAGAAGTTAAGGCACTATAGGTATCATTGCTTATTCCTGTCTCTTCTTATGTCTCAAGGAATAACACAAAACTACAATTATAAAACACAACAATATTGCGTCATAAGAATGCAATCCCATCCAAAAAAGGCTTTATAAAACACAATCCTAACTTTAAGTTATATATAATCATAACACTCAATCAGCTATACCTTTTTGAATAAAACAATTGGGGAAAAATGATCATGATAAATCACACAAACAAGACGTCATCAGAAAAGAAAGAAAAAAAAGTTAATTAATCACTCATATAGGTCATCATCTGCTAGCTCTTTTACAAAAAGTGACTTTTTCACGTTTTTTATATAACAAAGAGCTCTTGTTTCAGTTTCTTAGAAAATGGGAGAGGAAGAGATAAATGAATATTTGTTACATAACTCCTATTCCTTGTCCATTTGCATTGAATGGGCATTTAAGAATACGGATACAATCCAATTATGTTTTAGTGCATGAATAATCAATTTTGTAATAAAATGTTGAGCAATCTTTTGTATTTTCTCTTATTACCTATGTATAAAGTAACAAACTAATAATTTATAGTATAAATAACTCAAAATTTAATAGTACATAGTTCATGGAGTGCATAGCCATAACTAATTATATTTTAACAATTAATTGGAATTTTAGAGAATATAAAAAGGTAGGATATATTTAATACATGATAGTTGGATTAGAATATATGAGAAAATACATTGATAGAATATACCCCACCAATGAAATTTTGACATGTCACTTTAGGGGTTGAATGTGTAAGTGCTATTTAACAAAATAAAATAAAATAAATTAAAAACATCATCTATATGTGCATTTAGGAAGAGTACGTGTTTTGGAAATTTATAATTTTAATGAGCAATCTTTTGTATTTTTTCTTGTATTTCGCTTTCTTAATCAAGTAATAAACTAATAATTAATAGTTTAGATAAATCAAAATTTCATAGCACATAATTCATGGAGTATATAGCTATAATTAATTAGAATTTTAAAGAATGCTAAAATGTATGATATATTTAATGCATAGATAATTGGATTATATTATATGATAAAATACCTTAATAGTAACAATACACATCACCAATCAAAATTTTGACATCTCAAAGTGATTGGATTGTCAAAATGCAATCTCACTTATTTATAATAATAATAATTAATTATTATAAGATGATACGTCTTGCATTTGTCTAAAATGTGATCAGGTTGAAAGCCTAAGACATAGATGTGGGCTGCAAGAAGTGGAGCTTCTGAAATCAACTAAGAAAGCACAAGCAGCTGTGGCACTGGCGGCAGAAGAATCTGCTAAATCTAAGGCTGCTAAGGAAGTTATAAAATCACTAACTGCTCAGGTTATTTTCTGATATATTATCCTCACAATGTTGAATCATGTGACAATGAGTTTCTTTCTTAGAGAATGGCTCACATGCGACACAGTAACGATACTATGTTATAGGTAAAACGGTAAAAGAAAACATAAATTCCATTGGATCTAACTACATGAATAACAAATAAATTCTAAAACTATAGCAACATATGGCTCAAGAAACATTGTTCATTATATTTGTAAACCATGAATGTTATATTTTTGACAATTATTAATGTCAATACAGCAATGGAAACTTAAGTGATGTTTATTTCCTTTCTTTTAAAAAATGGTAATTGTAAGTACCATCACCAAACTACCTGCCACTGCGGCCAGCGTTGACCACTAGCTTCATCCAATGCATTATCACTTATAAATCTATTAAGCGAGAGATTAGTATTTAGTTGTATATTTGCCCTATTATTTGTCGGTTAAATTACCCAAATGGTTCCTAAATTTTTCCACATTAAATAATTTGGTCTCTTTACATTTTTTCTTATGATTTTGCTCTGTACTTTTTAATTTTCATAATTTGTTCCCCTTAATTTTTTTCCTTACATGTAATTGCTTTATTGTTTAAATTTTACACTTTGATCCCTTTTTTGTATTTGTGAAGTTTAATTTCAAATTGGTTTTTCATTTTTGACCAAATATGTGAAGATTAAAAAGTAAAGGAACCAAAACATAATTAAAAATAATAGGAAATCAAAGTGTAGATTGTGGAAAAATTTGGGACTATATGTGTAATTCAACCTTATTTATCCGTATGGACCAATCACCATAGGTTATATTTACATCACCATAAGTTATATTTACTGCTTCCGTGTAAAAATGTTTTGTCTTCTCTTTATTTTGTTGGATTCGAAGGTTTTGCTTCCTATAAAAATATATTTGAGTACTTTCCCCAAAGTATAAGCATCACAGTTGCATTATTTCGGAAGCTATGTAAAGATAGAATCATTATCAATAATAGCAGAAATGTTATTTTACTTAATTTGTACCGCCATAGTAAATTTTTGAATGTCTATATCATCTGTTGCAATGGTAACAGCTCAAAGATTTGGCTGGGAGGCTGCCTCCTGGGGTCTATGATAGTGAGAATATGAAGCTGGCATACCTACCTAATGGGTTGGACCTAAATGAAGTGCAGTATTCAGATGTGGATGAACGGCATTCAAGATCTGGCGGCTATTACCTAGCTTCTCCTACTGGCAATTCTGTTGTAGTTAATGGAACTCAAGCCCTAAATTATTCTCCTCGAGATTCACACGAAACCAATGAAATGTGCCTGCAGCAGAGCGGGGAGCATTTGGCCTCTAATGGTACAGTGGACCATCCGGAGATCAGATTACCAAATGGAGGACAGCAGGTGGGCGACAATAGTGTGGCAGAGACTCTTGATCACAAGGATTCTAGGCCATTCCAGGATGGGGAAAATGGTACGAGATTCAGGACTTCAGCATTAACTACCGATGGCAACCAGGTTGAGGCAGAATGGATTGAACAATATGAACCAGGTGTTTACATTACTCTTGTGGCTTTGCGGGATGGAACTAGAGATCTCCAACGAGTTCGCTTCAGGTATGATTTTTATCTTTACCTAAAGTTTATTATTTTGATGTGAAAAGAATTAAATATGAATGGTCAGTAGAAAGAAATTCCATGGTTTGAAATAGGAAATCAGATTATTTATTAAATGACTCTTTATGATTTTGTTCTGCATTAAGATTTATTCTGTCTCATGAGTCATCTTTTTGGAGAGCTGAATAATTATCTGCCATAATATGTGAAAAAAAAACCTAATCCTTATTAGTACAATTAAGGCATCACTATATATTACAAATCTATCACAATTTCCACTGATGTGATGGTTTGTAAGCGTGACTATTAAGTAATAATAATCTGCCACGTCATCTGATATATATAAAATTTGTAATATGTAGCATTTTTCTTACAATTATTTTATGAAAATCATTTTTCTTGAAGTCATTTTGCGGGAATTTTTCCCATATCATATTTCTTTTATAGCAAGCTAAAACTAATTTGATTTGCAGTCGAAGAAGATTTGCGGAGCACCAAGCAGAGACTTGGTGGTTGGAGAACCGGGAGAAGGTTTATGAGAGGTATAATGTGCATGGCTCAGACAAGGCTTCAGTTTCTGTACCGGCCAATCGTAGGTCTGAATTAGCCTCACCTTCTTCCCAACAAACCTAGCTTCAGCAGAGGAAGTCCTCTACTAACACATTTGATTTAGTCATTTTGACGGTGCTGAGGCAAAGCAACCACTGTTCTGGAACCAAGTAAGAAGCACCCAACCCCCTTTTGCTTTGCAAACATCAGTTTGCTTCGGTTATTTTATTTTTTTTGCCCTCATAATTATTCTCTTCCTATTTGTTTCTGGGTCGCCTACCCTCTATATAGCTATTTTATTGTAGTGTATATAATAAAATCATCAGTCGTAATCTCAGTGAAAGAAAATTTTTCTTTCTTCGCTTTCCCCATCCTTTGCTCTGATAATTGGTATTTTTTCAACTTCAAATTTTTTTTCTTGGAAACTTCTAACATTAAAGGCTGAACTGTACAAAAGATTCCTAAATTTTAACACATTTTACACTCTGGTCCCTTTTTTTTAATAATTTGGTCCCCTTTTTTTAATAATAGTACTCTTTACATTGTTAAAGTTCAATTTTAAGTTGGTATTGAATTTTCGATTAAATGTATGAAAATTACAAAGTAAGATGACTAAATTATTAGAAACCAAGTACAAGAGTAAAGTGAAAATTACATATAGAGAGTAAAGAGATTAAATCTTAAGGAAGAAAAAAAAGGGAATTGAAGTGGGAAATTTAAAAAGTAAAGAGATCAAAATTATATGAAAAATTTTAGGCTTATTTATTTATTTGGTCCCTAATTTATTTAATTAAGATCTTACAAATTGGTTCCTAACATTTTAATTTACACAATTTAGTCCTTAAATTTTGTAAATTTGACAAATTTAATCCAAAATTTCAATTGTTATTAAATTAATCAACAACGTTAAGTATAACTATTATATTATTGAAAAATTGGGACCGCATTATAATTTTGTTCATGAGTAAATGAAGAAATTATGTATTTTGAAACATGTTGAGGACCAAATGAATAAACAAAATTTGTGAATTTGGACATCAATTTAACAAAAATTGTGAGTTTGGACTAGATTTTTCAAATTTTAAAATGTCAGGGATTAAATTGTGTAAATTGAAAGATAAGGGATTGAATTATAATATTTTAAATAGGTTAGGGACTAAAGGGATTGATAAGCCAAAATTTTTAAGGACTAGTATATATATAAAAAAAGAAGTTTTTGGACCATTTTGTTGTGGAATTTACGATGGAAAATATTGATAGAGATGCTACCATACGGCTGCAGTCTCTTATCTATTTATCTGGTTAGGTCTTAATTTGTAGGATCTTGGCTGAGCCATTAATTTTGCATTCATATACTACGCTTATTCTCTTTTTGCTTGTAATGGTACTTGAATTCGGTTCTTTGACATAAGAGAGAAAAATGTTTGGTAAGGCGACTTTTGGCGTCGTGATTCATACCATGATTCAATCATGACAGTTAATTTGCACAAGTATTTTAATTTTGCCGTCTCTCGTATGTTAAGAGTAGTGGTATATAGAAGATGACTTTAGGGGTATGTTACTAGCTACTCTGATGAAAACTTTGACCTGGCTATACCACATTAATTCACCTTAGCACAAAATTGTGCTATATATGTGACCTGTGTTGTTTCCTCTCCTCTCTACAACCCTTGTGATATATAAAGATTGTGGCAGCATGGTCGTCTTGGTGTTTTTGTCTCGATGCCTTGCAACATTCTGCTCTGAAAATGCTACAAATAATCATCAATTGTCCTTGCACAACATTGTGGTATAAATTAGGAAATTACCTCAAATAACTAACACGATCATGTGAAACTTGATCAATCAAGTCACCTCGACTAATTCAGGACCTAAATCGATCGACTAACACGATCACATTATTCCCAGATATTACACTATGTGTTATGAAATAAGATGCTCTCAAAGTAGTATAACGAATATGCATGAACAATATAAGCTTAAGTGTCGTATAATTCAATGTTTTAACTGTAAAAAACAGTTATCTAGGTTTGATCTCATCATCCAACACGCACCACCACTTTAATTTCTTGAATTCAGAGCCTAAAGTCTATTTTACATATAAAACATTTGGTTTACTAAACTGCGACACTCATGTTTCTCTCAGTTCCAATTAATTCTCTCAATTTGTCTGAACTAAAAAATATAATTATTTGCATAAAGGGACGGGCACTATGACTGTGCATACCTTGGTTATGAGTCATACTTACCTTTGTCTACTAGTAGGTTCGAATGGATACATTTATAAAGTTTGAGCAAACAAAATTGGTAATGTGTAACTAATTATTCAATGATATATGCTCATTATTGTTAGCGATGAGAAGACATGAATTTGAACTTGTCATCAATTATGTGTTTGCATGGGTGTGCGAGTGTCTAACTATTATTTTTGAAAAAAAGGGCAACGTAAATGAAACCAAAGTAGTAGTTTAACATAGTTGCTATGAAGTGAGTTTAACTAAATAACAGTTGGATTTAAAAGAGAAAAATCAAGCAACTCCTCATTTATTTCAAACAAGTGCATTTCTTCATCTCTAAGGGTAAGCCATGCTTCTATTCCATCCCCATCTTTGGTGTCCATCAATTGCATAACATTCTTGAATGTCACACTGCTTGTTCTATCCCATGATGGCTTTTCCCACCCAAAATTGGCCTTATACAGTGGAAACCTAGATCAACTTGTGCAATTGTAGTTGTTTGTATCCTCATTTTTAATAAAATCTCCAAACTCTACAAGTACCATTTGTATCTCATCCCCATCATACCCTTTTCAATAATTCTCACCAACCTCTACAATTCCTTTTCTAAGCTTAACTACCAATCCTTGCAGATCAACATGAATTTCTTCTGTCTTTGCTTCGAAAAACCCTACCAAGTTTCCAGCTATGTTTGAATTTTGCAAACAAGGCACTACTATCCTTTCAAGCATATCCACGGTATGGCAAAAAACAAATGGCCTTAGTGAACTTGAATTTGAAGTCCTTGATGCCTCCATTGCACATTTCCAAATAAGCGATAACACTGTTTTAGACGAGTAGGGTTAGGCACGATTATACTTGCTACTCTAGATTGAAGATTGACAATCTTTGAAGCATCAAACACAAACCTTCTTGTCGAACATTTATCTTTGACAAATTCTACAACAGGATCAAACCTAGAGCTGAACAAATCAAGTGGTGGAAAAAGAGATGATGAAACAGTCAAATATAATAAGAGTAAATTATTATCTTGTTATTTACACACCTCACAGTTGAGGTATATATAGAAAAATACAAGAGTCCTGTATGAACTAGAGTTCTATTACAGATAGACAAGTACTAATTACACATTAATTACACGACTCACGCTAACACTTCCCCTTAAGTTGGAGCATACATATAGACCATGTCCAACTTGCTTAGTGAGTCATAAAACACTTTTTTGGAAACATCTTTCTGAAAACTCCTTTGGTGAGCACATCTGCAAGTTGGTTTCCAGTGGGAATAAAAGGGAAGCTAATTAGTTTAGCATCTAACTTTTCTTTTATAAAGTGACGATCAACCTTTATATACTTAGTACGATTATGTTGTATTGGATTTTGTGATATATGAATGACTGTCCGATTGTTGCAATACAACTTCATAGTACTTTTGGATTCGAAACCCAAATCAAATAGCAAATTTTTTATCCACAATAATTCATATACCCCATGAGCCATACCTCTATACTCAGCCTCAATACTGGATCGCACCACAACTTTTTGCTTCTTACTTTTCCATGTAACCAAATTGCCTCCCACAAAAATGAAATAACTTGATGTCGACCTTCTATTTGTAATATTTCCTTCCTAATTTGCATCTGTGAAGCTGCAAACTTCAAGAGGGTTGTGTTTAGAGAACATTACTCTTCTCCTTGGAGTTGACTTCAAGTACCTTAAAATCCTCACAACTGCATCCATGTGACTCTCACTCGTGTTATGCATGAACTGACTTACTACACTTATTGCATATGCAACATCTGGTCTAGTATGCGCTATATAAATTAAGCGCCCAACCAACCTCTGATAGCAAGCTCGATCAGTTGGTACTTGATTTGGATATTTTGCTAGACAATAATTTTGCTCAATAAGAGTGTCAATAGTTTTGTGATGTGCAAATTATAGTACTTGCAAGTGTACGAATCACTTGTAACAAGTGACAAGCAAACTTTCGAGGTCGATCTCTCAAGGAATTGCAGTAGTTATAAATAATATATTTTTTAATCTCTTTAGAGTCCTAAAACAACTAAAACACTAATTAATTAAAATTTTAGAACTACTAAAATTCTAAATAATTAGAATCCTAAGGCTAATAAAACTGTAAATAAAGTTGGATGTGAGAACAAGATCAATGGTGGTGAACAAAGAAAGAAAACAATAATGCAAACTTGAATTAACTCAAATAGGTTTTATGTATTAATGGAGGATATATGGACGTTTAGCTTGGTTGATCATACTTGCATCAAAATATTATAGTGAATTAACATGAATGTTCTAATAAATAAATATTATCGACTTTCCTTTTATTTACGAAAAATTCTTCGATCGGGTAATTTTCTTTGTTGATTAACTAATCAATATCCTACAATCGGGTATATTAAATAGCAAATAAATTATGCATAAGGAAAAATATGTCATTCAAATCAATGCCATGACTAGATCATTAATTTGAAGTTTTGATTAAGTTTGTTAAAGTGTAGCCAAGGTGGCGTTCCTAAAACCAAACTGTAATATTTTTCAACATAATCATGAATCTCAAATTGGCCCATGAAAATTCACAATTAAACATCTAAACATACTCTTAATCACAAGGTAATTTTATTTATCTTTAAGCAATAAAAATATCCACCATAACAATTCTAGCAAACATAACAACACAAACTAAACATCCATAGTAGATTTAGCCAATCATGTTCGAATTAATATTCATAAACAAATATAATTTAACATACATCTCAAAGAAGTAAGAAAAAAAGGAAAAAATTCTATAACAATAAGAAACCTAGATCTAAATACCACAAATAGATTGGATGACGTTTCCTTCCCCAAAAGCTTGATCTTCGATCGTCAATGGCTTCTTGTCTTCTTAGAATTGATTCTCTTGCCTCTTGAATGTGCAAAAATTCCAAAAATTTGATTAAGTCTCGTAATGATTCGCAAAATTGAGTTCTCGATAAAATAGAGACTTAATGGGGTATTTATGCGTGCAAGGGTTACATAAAATTAGGGCTATCACACATATTTTTTGTCGCGGCACAACACTAAATCTGTGAATACTGTGAAAACCAGAGACACTCATGCCGTGGCACACATTTTCTTCTGCCGCAGCACGCCTTATTTCTTGCGTCTTCAATGCACCCCTTACATACTGATTGACTTGTTATGTAAGTCTTACATAATTTGATCATTGTTGCTCCTAAATTGTAATTCGAGTGTTGTTAGTGTTCCGTCTTCTCGTGTTTGCATTGTTTAACTATTTTGAAGCTAAAAATACCTAAAATACACTAAAACATACCCGTAATTCTGAATTGATAGATTTATGTAAATGATTAAATAAGAGTTATAACTAAATCTATTTTTCACAATTAAGCACAATAAATCACGAAATATTAGTACTTTTTAAGCACTCATCAGTTTGCAATCCAACATAACTATCTCAGTTAGCAGATCAAGAATGTATTTTCTTTGACACAGAAAAATTCATTCTCTCCACTATCTACCTCAATTCCTAAGAAGTACTTCAGTTTACCCAAATCTTTCATCTCAAATTCAAAGGCTAGTTATCTTTGTAATCTATTCATCTCAACAGTATCATTGCCAGTAATTACCATATCATCAATATAAATAATTAGATCAGTTACCTTCCATTGTTGATGTTTGAGAAAAAACGTATAGTCTGAATTACTCTGTCTATAACCAACATTCTACATAAACTGTGAAAACGTTCCAAACCAGGCACGAGGGGACTACTTGAGACCATACAGAGACTTCCTCAATTTGCATACAAAATTACCAGTAGAAGCAGCTACATACTCAGGTGGAAGACTCATGTACACCTCCTCGACTAACTCTCCATGAAGAAACGCATTCTAACATCAAACTGTCGAAGTTAACCAGTCTAAGCTAGCGACAAGCGAAAGCAGGACCTGAATAGTATTCATTTTGGCAACAAGTGCAAAAGTCTCATCGTAGTTTACATTATACGTCTGAGTGAACCCTTTACCGATTCACAGATCTATCAGCATTATGTTTCATAATAAACACCCAACAACAACCAATTGCCTTCTTGCCCTGTGGTGGAGGTCCAATTTGCCAAGTATTGTTCTTCTGTAATGCCTCTATCTCTTCATCCATTGCCTTCCTCCAATTTGGATCTCCTAACGCATCATGCACTTTGTTAGGTACTTATACAGTAGATATTTGATTTACAAATGATTTATATGACTTAAACAATCTTTCAGTGGACATGTAGTTGGCTACTAGATATTTTGATTTTGTATGAATATTTAGGTTTATACCTTTTGGCTGGTTGACCCTAAGTAGACCTATTTGGTAACACATAATGTCCAACACTAGACTCAATGCTATTAGTATCAGTGAGTGTACATACCTCAAATGAGTGACCTTTAGTACTAGGGAGGTGTTGATCAGGAGTAGGAGTGATACCTGAGGGAACAGGTGTGTCTTCATTTTCATTTTCAGTGATCGGGATTGGTGTTTGGATACTTGAAGCATTTGCTTCTTCGGCTACTGGATTCAATGTGATAAGAACCTCAACTAAACCATCAAAATAGCTCTTAACTGCGTTACTTTCTTAGTTCCTTTCAATTCCTCCCCCTCACCATGATATAGCTATTCAAAATATGAATTCTCTCCCTTAAGAGCAATATTAGACGAGAAAAAATAGATCATATCCTCAAAGAAAGTGACATCTGTAGTGACATAATACTTTATTGTAGTTAGATGATAACACTTGTACCCTTTCTAATAATCTCAATAACCAACAAATACACACTTAATTGCACGGGTATCTAATTTAGACCTCTGATTTTTAGAAACATGTACAAAAGAAACACAACCAAATACACGGGCATGAAGATTATAAAATGATGACAGGGATACATGGGATGCAATAACCTCAAACGGGGTTTGTCCGTGAAGGACACTAGACGAGAGATGATTGATGAGATGGGTGAAAGCTTGTACAGCATCGCCCAAAAGATATTTTGACATATAAGCACTAAATAGGAGCGCATGAGCATATGAAGTAAGCGACGGTTTTTTCTTTCGGACACCCTATTTTGTTCTAGTATTTGTGGGCAAGTAGTTTGGTGAACAATCTTATGTGTTTGGAAAAAATCTTGAAAAAAAAGATTAACATATTCTCCCCCATTGTCAGAACGTAGGACTCTAATGGTGCTATTGTATTGGGTTTGAACCCAAGTACGAAAATTTTAAAAAGCTGAAAAAACTTCATCTTTGCTTTTAAGAAGAGCAACCCATGACAATCTTTTACAGTTATCAATAAATGACACAAAATACCTCATACCTGATATGGTAGGCTCTCTAGACAGTTCCCAAATATTAGAATGGATTAATTTAAAAAGAATAATACTTTTATTAGAAATACTTGGAGAATAAGTAGTACGATGACTCTTGGACAAGACACATGTCTCACAACATAAAGTAGATTCACTCACACTAATAAACAAAGTAGGCATAGATTTTTTTTCATAAGACTAAAAGATGGATGCCCTAAGCGAAGATGCCATAATCAAATTTCACTTAGCTGGTCAGAACTCAAAGTCAAAACGGTGTGGGATTGTGCTCCTAGTTTCTTGATGTGTAAATTATAGTATTCACAAGTGTACAAATCACTCGTAGCAAGTGATGAGCAACTCCGATGACGATCTCTCAAGGAATTGCAATGGTTTTAAACAATCATTTTCTTAATCTCTTTAGAGTCTTAAAGCAACTAAAATATTAACTAATTAAAATTTTAGAACTATCAAAACTCTAAATAATTAGAATCCTAAGGCTAATAAAGCTGTAAATGAAGTTGGACACGAGAACAAGATCAATGGTGGTAAACAAAGAAAGAAGAGAATATTTCAAATTTGAACTAACTCAAAAAGTGATAAATATCAATGGAGGATATATGAACGTTTAGTTTATTGACCATGCTTGCATCGAATTATTATGATGAATTAACATGAATATTCTAATAAATAAGAATTATCAACTTTCCTTTTGTTTACGAAAATTTCTACTAATCGGGTAATTTTCTTTGTTGATTAACTAATCAATATCCTACGATCGATATATTAAATAGTAAACAAATTATGAACAAGAAAAAAATATGCCAATCATACCAATGTCATGGCTAAGTCATCAATTTGAAGCTTTGATTAAGTTTTTCAAAATATAGTCAAGGTGGCGTTCCTAAAATTAAACTCTAAGATTTTTCAATTTATTTATGAACCTCAAATTGGCCCATGAGTATTCATAAATAAAACATTTAAACAAACTCTTAATCAAAGGACAATTTTATTTATTTAAGCAATAAAAATATTCACCATAACAAATCTAGCAAACATGGCAACAAAAGTTAAACAGAGAGTAGTGCGCCATGGCACACAAAAACCTCCGCCGCAGCACAAGCTGATTATGTAACCCTTACAAAATGGTTAATTTTTTATGTAAGGCTTACATGCCTTAGTCATTTTTGCTCCTATATTGCTATTTGAATGTTCTAAGTATCCCTTCTTCACGTGCTTGCATAATTCATTTCTTTTGAAGCTAAAAATACCTAAAAATATATCGTAATTTTGAATTAATATATTTATGCAAATAATTAAATAAAAGAGTTATAATTAAATTTATTTGTCACAATAAAGCACAATAAATCACATAATATTAGTACTTTTTAAGCACTCATCATTTCTTCCTTGCGTAGGTCTGATTTAGACGAAATAATTTGTTTCTCAGATACCCCCGATCAATTATTTTCCTAATAAGAAGATCCTAAAAAATCACATATATAGGATAAAAGTTACAGAATATTTACACTCAATATTCAACTGTGGGACATATATTAAGTGATGAGATAAATTTGGTATATATAAAACATTTTGGAGCTATAAAGGTAGGGTAATACGAACTGACCCCATCCCTAACACTGAAAAAGTTTTACCATTAGCATTTGTAATATAAGACACTAGTGACGAAGATAAGTCAATAAAATAAGATTTATCATAAGTCATATGATCAGATGCATCATAATCAATAATCCAAGTATTAGATCCAAAGCTATACAGCTATAAAAACTGTAGAAATACCTTGACATGTCGCATGATGATCCTGTCCAATTACTTCATAGAAATATGGTATTAGTGACTTTGCTTGAATAGTTAAGCTAGATGCTTCGTTGATTTTAGAATTTTGATTATCTTTTAAATCATCAATTGAAAAGACAATAATAATATGTAGTAGTAGAATATATATATATATATATATATATATATATATATATATATTTTTTTTTTTTTTGGTTCTGTGGACTGGGCTAAAAGGAGATTGGTGCGATTGGGCTTCTCATTGGTGAGATTGGTTTGATTGGGTTTCTGACTTATGACTTGGGCGAGTGCTTGAAGCTGCTTATGTGATGGAGGCTCGGACTCGGCCTTTAATTGAGCATGTTGAAGAGGCTGATGGAGAAGCTAGAGTGCGGAACTGAACAAAGGAGAAATCAGGTGGAGGAATGTCGGCCAGTGGTGGCGTACAACATAGGATACGTACGCACGGGCGAAGCTGACGGAGTAGGCGGTGTGTAGAGCAGAACTGGCAACACTGGGGCTGTGCTGACGGAGTGCTGATGGATCGACGGAGGTGCAAGTTCTGGACTGCGATAACCAACCCAAATGGAGATGGAGGCAGGTGGGCTCTAACGCCAGAGATGGAGGCAGATCAGTGGTTGTGAACAGAGAGCTCAGATCTAACGCGGCGCAGAGACGATTGAAGTGAAGAGACAGTAGATCAGACGGTAGGCGAATGGCGTTGAGCTTCTCGGCTGTGGAGGCTAGTGAGTTAGAGGAGAAAGCAATAGAAGAGAAGTCTGAGGAGCTGATGACAGAGCGACACGAGAGGCCGAGAGGATCTAGTGGTGATGACAGAGGAGAGAGCGGCGGTGAGACAACTACAGAACGACTTTTTTTATTTTTATTTTTATTTTTATTTTTGGCACTGTTACTAAGTCTAATTATTATCTTGTTATTTACACGTGATCACGGTATATATAAAAAAATATAAAAACTTTGTATGAATTAGAGTTTTATTACATAAAAATAAATACTAATTATATGTTAATTATATAATTATATATTAATTATATGGTTGATGCTAACAAAAACCTTAAATTTATAAGGAAGTATTAGTTCATGTTAACTAGAGAAACTGGAAGGAGCTGTTTTATCATTTCAGTATTTGGTTTTTCTAGGATTTTCGATATGGGATAGTTCACTTTTTCTTGAATAAGTTCAGCACCATATTTTTGAGTTTTCCAGCTAATAGGTAGAACTGAGTGAGAGTTTGTGATAAAGCATTTTTCAAAAGCTTGAATCTTTCAGCTACCAAATTCTCAACGTTAGTGAGGTCACTAGAAATGGGATAGAAGAGAACCCAAGGGACGTACATATCTGGAGCAAGTTGATCAAGAAGAGAGAGCTTCTAGCTTTTGAGATTATCAGGAGTTGGAGAAGAAGGTTTAATGGTTTCACTTTGGATTGTCTCAACCCTTAGAATTTCAGCAGCCATTTCTTAATTTGGATATATTTTCAGATCGACTACAAAGATTCTAAAGAGAAATTATCCTAATTGCATCCAGTAAGAAACTTGTTATTGTTCATCTGATTATATATGCATATTATTGATATGCATAAAAAAAAAAAAAAAAAAAAAAAAAAAAAAAGAGATTCTTTTTCAAATTCAATTATAAATATATGCATAACATATTTGTTTAATGTGAATGCTTTCCACACACTATAGCTGACATATACATGAATTTGTTCTGGAAATTGGAGCCAAAAACTTTAGAAATATAATATACATTCAAGTTGCCAATTAAAATCCCAACTCAAAATATATAGATTCTATCAAGATAGAAACATAAATAGGCCAACTAAAATACAAGAGCAATGCTAATACCATATAAATTAACACTTATATTAATTATATTGTGATAAATATTAAAATAAATTTGAAAATAGAGATGATTTTCATTTTTCAACAAAAAAATTCTTTTTGTCCTGCTACTCACTCATCACTACTTTGTTTCCGATAAAAAAATATACTAAATGTTGCATTAATATTGAATGTTCCACATAATTTGCTAGCAGGACCGATGTTTGAAAACCAATAAAAATGGACATATTAGTGGAGGTGCTCCATCTGGTACAAATAAAATTACTAGTTTTTTAAAAAAATTTGATACATGATCACCATAATTGATATAATGTGAGTGTAAATGTATATATAGTGTACTTAGTATTTCTCTTTTTTTTATCGTACTATTTAGGAGTAAACTTGACCTTTGGTCAATAATAAATTTTATGCTTCTATCAAGACTCAACTCACAACTCTTTAAATGTGAGCACTCCCAATTTTTTTTGGGAAATTACCAAAAATAGCACCCCCTAAAAATTATAATAACAAAACTAGCACCCCCTTGTGTTCAATTAGAATTGAACGTTTAATATTGAACGTTCAATATTCAATTTGAACGTAAAATATTGAACGTTCAATATTAAATAGGTCTAATTATCGTCATTCAATTCTAATTGAACGGATAATATTGAACGTTCAATATTGAACGAGTCCAAATTATTGTCGTTCAATTTTAATTGAACACAGGGGTGCTAGTTTTGTTATTATAATTTTTGGGGGGTGTTAGTTTTGTTATTTTTCCATTTTTTTTTTGGGAGGGGGGGGGGGGGGGGGGGGGGGGGGTTGGTTTTGACTTATCTTATATGCCTTTTTTTCTTTTTTTTGTAAATTTATACTTTTTTGCTTTAAATATGCATGTGAGTAATCATAAAATACTAATGATTGGGTCCGTTTGGAATTGCATATTCTTTTAATTTAAAAAACTTTTAAATGGGTTAAGGCACTTTAGTGAGTGTTTAGCAATCTCTATGAGAAGTTCTTTCAAAAGTTTGAAAAATACTATTTATACTTTTAAGAGAAGTAATACTTAAGTCCTGTTTGGATGTACTTCTTTTAGAAGTGGTTTAAAATAAAGTGGTTTGGTTAAAAGTGAAAGTTTTTAGTTACGAATCAAATATACCTGGAGGGGGGTAAATAGGTTATTTTCAATTTTATCAACTTTTAATTATGTAATCTAATCACAACGGCCAGACATGCAATCGCGTGTAAAAATAAAATGAGAAAATAAAGAATAACACATGAGATTTTTAGGTGGAAACAACCTAGGTCACAACAATGACCTAAGAGGAAAACCACCGGTTCATCGAACACCTAACTATCCACTATAAAAATCAATGTTCAATTACAACCTCAGGTCTTAGACTACCCTTCACAGTTAGATCCCCCTTATGTAATTTACTTACGAGCTGTCGCTCTTTTCATAGCCTCCACAAGCTAGGTGTTTGGATCCGGACCAACGTTCCGATCTACTTGAGTCCCACAAGATCAATCAAGCCCATCAACTTCGGTAATTTTGAGTCACACGAAATATCAAACACGTCACCTCAGTACCTGAAACGTTAGCACAAATAACACAAGTGCAAAGTGTGTCCTAGAGCAGATTCAACAATGAAAAATCTTAACTAGCAGATTCAATAGCATACAACGTAAAAACCAAATCAGCTAGCAAACTCTATAACAATCATGTAAAGCTCAATATTATGAAAAACAATTAGTGATGCACAAAAACTTGATAACCAAATTTTGTATTTGTAAAAGCTCGCAAGTGCATGAGTCACTTATAGTAGGTGACAAGTATACTTCCAAGATCGTCTCTCAAAGGAATTGCAGTGGTTTTTGAAAGAGTCAAATGTAATCTAAAACGTGACACTAAAAATAAATCCTAAACACTCTAATCAAAGATTGGTGTGAAAATGGTTGCTAAAAGTATTAAAATAAACAAGAAAAATAAAGTGAATGCGTGAAAGTGTCGCTGAAACAATAAGATGAACGAGTGTGGGAAATTAGGTAGTGAACTAAGCATAGATAAATTAGTTTACGTGGTCTCCTCAATCAAGCGTATTAAGTGAATTTATTGATTCTTTTCACTAATCGTAGAAAATCCCAAATCAATGGTGATATTCCCTTAATTAACTAATTAACTTCTTTGATCCGGACCGTTAATTAATTAATTAGTATTAATCTTAGAAAATGTAATTCAATCACCTAAATTAAGACAAGTCAATGCACTCAATTTAAGTTCATGCTCAAGAATGCCCAATTAAACTTAGATGGCGTTTCTAAAGTTCAATCCTAAAATAGTCTCAAACATCCATAACTAAATTGGCTAAAAATAATTAATGAATGTAGATGTTAATAAACAATGAACATGAAATAAATTACTCAAATAATATTCAAACCACAGAAATAGTATCCATTCAAAGTTACATCCCTAAATTCCCACACACAAGGGTTTAGTTACACATGATCAAACTCAAATCCAGATTCTTTATTATAAATGACATAGAAAGAATTCTAATGAGGAAAAGAAGGATTACAAATAAGAATCTACCAACTTTCACTCTTGCAACAAGATCCTTGATGTTGGATGATCAACTATTTCAAGTCTCTTGATGAAGATCCAATTGAATAGTCTTTGATGAAGTAAGTTCTCTCCCGAAATTGTATGAAAAACCTGAATTTGGTACTGTTCACGCACTGTTCACCCTTGGAGTTTCGTGTGTTTGTTGTGTTGGAGGCTGGAGAGATGCGTTGGAGGCTGGAGAGAGTCGTTGGAGGCTGGAGTTCATACTTGTGTTCAATTAGGTTTTCGTATATGTAAGGGTTTCCCAAAGAGCATGTGCGTGTGTGGCTGGGGGAAATTGCAATCCGTGCGTGCGCGTCGCGGCGCGCGATGTTTTTCAGAATTGTGAACCAAAGCAAAAACCTTGTCGCCGCAGCGCACAATAACCATGCCGCGGCGCGCAATGTTTTCATGAAATTCTAGGATGCAACCCGAGAGCCTCTCGCCGCGGCATATCGTTTCTTCGCCGCGACGCGCCTTGTATGTAAAGGTATGTACATACATGTACATACTTTGCTGATTCTCGATGTAAGGCTTACGTCCCCCAATGTAAGGCTTACATTTTTAAACACTTTTGCTTCACTTTTGCTCTCTTTTTGCACATTTCTTCCCAAGCCTACTTTGACCTACAAAACAATAAAATACCCTCCAAAATAAGATTATATTGAGATTAAATGCAAAATAGATACTTAAAAATATAACAAATAGTAGGTCAAAATAGTGTTCATCAAATACCCCCAAACCTACATTTTGCTAGTCTTTAAGCAAAACTAAAATTGAAAAGCCAAATAACAAAACTAAAATTGAAGTTAACAAAACTTGTCATGCTTTAGTTTCTTTCCAATTCATAACAAAACATTTGTACACCAATTTATCCAACATTTTAACACATCAAGGTTCACCATTTAGATCAATTTCACTTCACAAATCTAAATCTCAATACTAAAAGTATATCAACATTGATTCCCCCAAACCTAGTGTCAAGAATGTGAATTCGTTTCAACTCTAATCCTCACGAGAATTACTCTCTAAATCACACCGATCCTGTGGGTTCAAGCACTCATCAAAATATATGCGAATAGAAGTTATGTAAAGAAATGAGCTAATAGGTTCGCATATGATTAAACAAGAAAGGCTCAGAAGTGCATAACATTGATCTCATGAAAGGAATCAAATGATAGGATTTACGAAGAAATCACATTACTAATCTCATGCATCAATTAAAATCCTCAAGCAAAAACTTCAAGTGTGCCATAGAATGAAAATGCTTTGACTTTAAGGGAACTTATCTCCTATTTCTCTCTTCTCTTTTTTTTATATTGTATTAACCATTCATACTTGAAGAACTTAGGGTCATAATAAACTTATTATCCTTTTTTTTAGACCCATATACATATGTAATTTGTGAATGGCCACTTCTTAGCTCTTTTTGTGTTTGATATAGGAATTCCCTTGTATTTTTTTAAAGTCAAGCATGAATGAATTAGGCAAATACTTCAAATTTTACTCAAATCATTTAATCTAAACAATTCAATTAAGCACATGATCCCTCATTACATGTTTAAAATCCTAACATTCAATACAAAAACCTATAGAGATCATCTAACAATTTGAAATGATATGAAAGGTGTTTAAAAGAGTAGAAGAATATTTATCTCTCAGAATAAAACGTTAAGGGCTCAATAATATTCTCATAAGGTAGTCTCCACTATTCAATTCCTAAACACAGGATTCAGGTTCATCTCAGTTTCAACATCAAAAGCATGAAACACAGATTGCAAATTAAAACTAATCTTTATAACAAACCTTAAACATTTCAAAAGTCAGATAAACAATGCACAAAGACTAGTTATTCATCAAAAATTGACCAAGGCATGAAAATGTTGTTTACCAACCAAAAATGCAAAATGCACCCTCAAACCTAAACTAAACATTGTCCTCAAAGTTTTCAACTACATAATAGTTCAGAAAAGAATTTAGCAATGGCAAACAGAAAACTAAATTAAACTTAACTAAATTAAAAGAAACGTTAGATAATACCTAAAATGGTGGGTTGCCTCCCACCAAGCGCCTAGTTTAACGTCTTAGCAAGACGATGCTCATTCTTATCATGGAGGCCTCAATGCATCCTTGAAGTGCTTGCTTCCTCCTCTCCCTTTGCTCTTCTCAAAACAAGGCTTCATGTCACCTAAAAAAGACTTAAAACGAGTATTACATGCATAACAATCTTTTCCAGGATAGAAAAACTCACAATCCAAGTTTTTAATTTGTGAAGAGTTGACATGATCTTTGTAGGCATTATCCTGAATTGAGTTTGTAAATGTTTCCTTCACCCTCCTATCTGTAGATGGAACAATAGTTTTATTGCATGTACCCTGCTGCAAATGATTGTCAAAAATAGGTGAATCATTAGAATCTAGAACAACACAATTATTAGCAGAAGAAATAGGAGCAGTAAGTAAAGGGTTAAACACTTTGAAGTTTATAGTCTCTCCTAAGACTCTCATTGTCAATTTCCCTCTTTGGACATCAATGATTGTATTGGTGGTAGCCATGAATGGCCTACTGAGAATAATAGTGTGTTCATTGTCCTTAGGTATAGTGTCTTCCATTTCCATAACTACGAAGTCGACCGGTACAATTATGCTCTTCACCTGTACCAACAAACCATCAACTATTCCCTTGGGATATCTAATAGATTTATCAGCAAGGTGTAGTGACATATTTGTGGGCTTAAGATCCCTCAAACCTAGTTGCAAGTACACAGAATATGGCATGACATTAATACTTGCCCCTAAGTCTAACGTAGCATTCGACACCATCTTATCTCCCAAAGTGATTTTGATATTAAAACTACCTGGATCCTTTAGTTTTTGGGGTAGTTTCTTTTGCAACACTACACTAGCTAGTTCTGAAACTATTACTTTCTCCTCATTCTTATACTTCCTCTTGTTTGAGATTAGGGTTTTGAGAAATTTTGGATAAGATGGAATGTCCCTAATGATATTCAACAAAGGTAAGTTAATATTAACTTTAGAAAGTGAAGTAAAAGTTTCATGAAATAGCTTATCCTGATCAGTCGCCTTTAAGGGATGTGGGAGTGGAATCGGAGGTCTATATGGATTAGGTGACTTGTGAAGGAGTGGACGTTCGGTTAACTCTTCAAGATTCTCCGTACACTTTACAGAAGGTCTTAGGACTTCAATGTCCTCAGCTTGACTTTCCTTGGGAGTTGCATGTTTCCTTCCTGTATCTCCTACATCTATAAACAAATCATCAGAATTTTCAGTAAAATTATCGTTTAGGACCTCACCATTTTCAATGACTGTTATATCATTCAATTGTTCAGGCATCTTCTCTTTATCTTGCTTGTGTACGTACTCAGTCAATTGTCCCACCTGAATCTCTATCCTTTTCATGGAAGCCTCTAAAGAACCTATCCTTTGATCATTCTTCTGATTAATTTCTTGACTCACTTGAATGAAGGAGTCCAAATTGTCCTCCAAACTTGGCTGGTTTGGCAGAGTGAGCTGTGGATTGTTGTTATTGTTTAGATGATGTGGGAAATTATTCTGAGCATAGCCTTGATTGTTATTTCCCTTCTAAGAGAAGTTGGGATGATTTCTCCAACCGGGATTATATGTGTTCAAGTAAGGATCATTCCTTGGCCTCGGTTGGTATCCCTCCATAGCATTAGCTTGCTCGTAACTCGTACCTACATTTTGATCAGAAACAAAAGGACAAATATTAGCACCGTGTCCGTAAGTACTACAAATACCGCATACCTCTTGAGTCGGTGTGTTCTTGGAGGTGAGGAGTGCGATTTGTTTTGTAAGTTCCGCAATTTGCATTGCCATGTCATTTCTCGGAGCTACCTCATTAACTCCCATCCTCCGTCCTCTAGAGCTCTTTTGTTGGGAATTAGCACCCAACATCTCATATAGGTCATATGTCTCATCAAGGTTTTTTCTCCCATTGCTCCTCCCGTGGCATTATCCACAGTAAATTGACATTGTTGTGTCAACCCGTCATAGAAGAATTGATTCTGGAGTTTGATGTGATAAATTTAGTACTCGCAAGTGTACGAATCACTCGTAGAAAAGTGATAAGCAACTTCCAAGGTCGGTCTTTCAAGGAATTGCAGTGGTTCTAAATAACTAACTTTTTAATCTAAATAGAGTTCCAATAAAAATAAAACACTAATTAAATAGAGTTCTAGTGAAACTAAAACTCTAAACAACTAGAATCCTAAAGCTAGTAAAACTGTAAAAAGGTGTTTGTTTTGTGATGGGAACAAAGTATGAGCAATTAAACAAAAACAAAATTGCAATTTAACAATTAATTCAGATATATTTGAAGATCAATGGAGGATGTATGGATGTTTAGCTTGGTTGACCATGCTTGCATTGAAAAGGTATGGTGAAATAACATGAATGTTCTATATAAACAAAATTACCGGCTTTCCTTTTAATTATGAGACTGCCTGCGGTCTTGGTAAATCTCTTTGTTGATTAACTAATTAACTGCCTTCGATCGGGGTAAATCAAATAGTAATCAAATTACGCGCAAGGAAAAACATGCCAATCAAATTAATGCTATGACTAAGTCACTAAATTGAAGCTTTGATTAAATGTTTCGGAATAAAGTTAAGGTGACGTTCTTATAACTAAATTCTAAGATCTTTCAACCTAATTACGAATCTCAAATTGGCCCATGATAATTCATAATTAAATATCTAAACATGTTCTTAATCAAAAAGTAATTTGTTTATATTAAATCAATAAAATATACACATACACAGTTCTAGCAAACATGGCAACACAAACTAAACATCCATAATGAAATTAGCCACTCATGTTCATATTAATATTCATAGACAAATAAAATATGAACATGCACTCCAACGAAAAAAGAAGAAAAATAGAATTCTATAACACCAAAGAAAACCTAGATCTAGATACCGCTTATGGATGGGATATCGTTCTTCTCCAAAAGCTTTATCTTCGATTGTCGACGGCTTCCTTGGATCCTTAGAATGGTTTCTCTCGCTTCGTTTGAGTGTAGCAAAGCTCCCAAAGCTGATTGAATGTAGTGTTTGGTTGCAAAATTGTAATGTGTAAAGTTGTGTACAAGTTGTTCGAGTTCTTCGAGTTGTGGGGAGTCTAAGGGGGTATTTATAGATGTAAGGGTTTACACAAATCCTGATTGTTATAGGAATAGGCGCGCCGCGGCATACATTTTCCCCGCCGTGGCGCAACACAAATTCTGAAAATAATGTAAAAACCCGAGAGCTCCCCGCCACGGCACACAATAATCATGCCGCAGCGCGCAATGTTTTCATGATTTTCCAGGATGCAACCCGAGAGCCTCTCGCCACGGCATATGGTTTCTTCACCACGGCATATGGTTTCTTCGCCGCGGGGCGCCTTGTATGTAATGGTATGTAAATGCCTTTACATACGTTGTTGAGACCCTCGCCACGACACATGGTTTCTTCGCCGCGGTGCACATTGCTTTCCTTCTCTTCATGTTTACACCCTTACATATGTGATGGCTTGTTATGTAAGGCTTACATATTTGACTTGTCTTACCCGTAACTCGTGATCCTAGCACCGTAAGTGTTCCGTCTTCGCGTGTTTTCATCATTTGACTCATTTGACGCTAAAAACACCTGAAATGCACTAAAACATACCCGTGACTCTGAATGGATAGATTTATGAAATTAATCGAATAAACAATCACAACGAATCTATATATTAAACAATTAAGCACAATTAATCACGAGATATTAGTGCTTTTTGAGCACTCATCAGAGTTGCAAAGGAAAGTGATGGTGTGGGCACTGTATCAGAAGCAATTTGAAGCGATCCCATGCCTCATGAAATGGTTCTCCGTCCATTTGAGAGAACGTTGCAATTTTGGTCCTTAGGTCTGCAGTCTTTTGGTGGGAATAGAATATTCCTATGAACTTGTTGAACACTGCGTCCCAAGTTGAAAGAGATCCAGGCGGAAGAGTCATAAGCCATGACTTGGCCTTGTCTTTGAGCGTGTATGGGAAACACCTCATCCTCAGCTGATCCTCATTTAACCCCTGTAGCGGAAAAGTCTGTACAGTGGCATAGAAATCATGAATAAAAGTTAGAGGATCTTCATTAGGAATTCCATAAAAAGATGGTAACATATTAAAATGTATATTCTTAATCTCATAATTTCGAGCTGCTTCCCCTAATTGGATGCAAGAAGTTGCAGTGCCAATGATTGGCCTTGCGTACTCCTTCATCGTCATCTCTCTGTGCGGAGGTAGATGTTCTCCCATAATTGGTGGATGCTCTTCCTCCAGAATGTTAGCGTCGAATGGTCTCAAATGAGCGCACTTCCTGTTGACGTTATCTATGAACGGCACGAGTGGATTTCCAAGAGATCTCCTACCGTGCATGCACAATAAAAAACAACAACAAATCAGAGTACTAGACACTATACGACTCCAACGAGTAACAAAAACACAAAAATAAGAAAAAATGAAGAAAATGACAAAGACTAAAAATTAAGTAAGTAAACTAAAAAGAAAACAAATAACAATTTCAAAACACCAATTTTCCTGCAACGGCGCCAAAAACTTGATGCACAAAAACTTGATAACCAAATTTTGTATTTGTAAAAGCTCGCAAGTGCATGAGTCACTTATAGTAGGTGACAAATATACTCCCAAGATCGTCTCTCAAAGGAATTGCAGTGGTTTTTGAAAGAGTCAAATGTAATCTAAAACGTGACACTAAAAATAAATCCTAAACACTCTAATCAAAGATTGATGTGAAAATGGTTGCTAAAAGTATTAAAATAAACAAGAAAAATAAAGTGAATGCATGAAAGTGTCGCTGAAACAATAAGATGAACGAGTGTGGGAAATTAGGTAGTGAACTAAGCATGGATAAATTAGTTTACGTGGTCTCCTCAATCAAGCGTATTAAGTGAATTTATTGATTCTTTTCACTAATCCTAGAAAATCCCAAATCAATGGTGATTTTCCCTTAATTAATTAATTAACTTTTTTGATCTGGACCGTTAATTAATTAATTAGCATTAATCTTAGAAAAGGTAATTCAATCACCTAAATTAAGACAAGTGAATGCACTCAATTTAAGTTCATGCTCAAGAATGCCCAATTAAACTTAGATGGCGTTTCTAAAGTTCAATCCTAAAATAGTCTCAAACATCCATAACTAATTTGGCCAAAAATAATTAATGAATGTAGATGTTAATAAACAATGAACATGAAATAAATTACTCAAATAATATTCAAACCACAGAAATAGTATCCATTCAAAGTCACATCCCTAAATTCCCACACACAAGGGTTTAGTTACACATGATCAAACTCAAATCCAGATTCTTCATTATAAATGACATAGAAAGAATTCTAATGAGGAAAAGAAGGATTACAAATAAGAATCTACCAACTTTCACTCTTGCAACAAGATCCTTGATGTTGGATGATCACCTATTTCAAGTCTCTTGATGAAGATCCAATTGAATAGTCTTTGATGAAGTAAGTTCTCTCCCGAAATTGTATGAAAAACTTGAATTTGGTACTGTTCACGCACTGTTCACCCTTGGAGTTTCGTGTGTTTGTTGCGTTGGAGGCTGGAGAGATGCGTTGGAGGCTGGAGAGAGTCGTTGGAGGTTGGAGAGAGTCGTTGGAGGCTGGAGTTCATACTTGTGTTCAATTAGGTTTTCGTATATGTAAGGGTTTCCCAAAGAGCATGTGCGTGTGTGGCTGGGGGGAATTGCAATCCGCACGCGCGGGCCGCTGCGCGCCTTTTTTCATGCCGTGGTGCACGATGTTTTTTAGAATTGCGAACCAATGTAGAAACCTCGTCGCCGCGGATAACAATAACCATGCCGCGGCGCGCAATGTTTTCATGAAATTCTAGGATGCAACCCGAGACCCTTTCGCCGCGGCATATCGTTTCTTCGCCGCGACGCGCCTTGTATGTAAAGGTATGTACATACATGTACATACTTTGTTGATTCTCGATGTAAGGCTTACGTCCCCCAATGTAAGGCTTACATTTTTAAACACTTTTGCTTCACTTTTGCTCTTTTTTTCCACATTTCTTCCCAAACCTACTTTGACCTACAAAACAATAAAATACCCTCTAAAATAAGATTATTTTGAGATTAAATGCAAAATAGATACTTAAAAATATAACAAATAGTAGGTCAAAATAGTGTTCATTAATTAGGCATGTGAATTATTCAAACATAACCACACAATATGTTTGAACAATTAAAGCAAGAAAGTGCCTAAGTTGATAGATAAAGAGAAAACAATTTTATTTAAAAGCTCCAACAAATGTAGAAAATATTATTTGCAGTGTGGTGAATATTTTGTACAAACAAGCGTTCTTATATAGAGTCCAATTTGACTTGAAAGAGGATTAATAAAAAAAAGACAACTCTATTCATATCAGGATTTAGTTTTCATAACAATTCTAATTAAACAAGGATTCTACTTTCACAACAATTCTACTCATATAAGGATTTTGATTTCACAACAATTTAATAGGGTCAAATTGGTAAAAGTAACATATGGGCCGAATTAAAAAAAGAGTTGTAGTAGAACTGAAAAATAGGTTTGATCGATCTAGCCAAAGCTCGATCGATCAAGCACCTCCCTCGATCGATCTGCCAACGATGAAAGACCCTCGATCGATCGACCGAAACCTCGATCGATCTAACCATGCATTTTTCAAACCCGAGAGCAGCTAGATTGAAGTCGATTGATCCTCGATCAATCGACCCAAACCTCGATCGATCTAACCATGCATTTTTCAATCGATCGAACCTCGATCGATCTAATTGTGTCCACAAAAATTCTTTTAAGTGTATATGCATTAATCCTCAATCGATCTAACCTTGATCTATCTAACTGTGCACAAAAAATTATTCTAAGTGTATGTGCATTATTGTGTGATGGGGTATGCATGAAACATATATTTTTACCTGATACATATGTATTGAGAGCTTTATAGTTTCTTCAACTTTGATTGATTGACTTGATAAAGAGCCTAGATACTAGATTACAATCAAACATTTTGTCCACGAAAATTGCCAACACTCATAAACCTTATAATCTCACCCTTTGGGATTTTTGTGTGACAAAACCACTCTCTTACTACATAACTGATGAGTGCTCGAAAAGCACTAATATTTCGTGATTAATTGTGCTTAATTGTTTGATATATAGATTTATTATTATTGTTTATTCAATTAATTTCATAAATCTATCCATTCGGAGTCACGGGTATATTTTAGTGTATTTCAGGTGTTTTTAGCGTCAAATGAGTCAAATAATGAAAACACGCAAAGACGGAACACTTACGGCGCTCGGATCACGAGTTACGGGCTAAACGAGACAAATATGTAAGCCTTACATAACGAGCCATCACATATGTAAGGGGGTACATGTGAAGAAACTGAAGACAAAGCGCGCCGCGGCGAGATATTTGCATGCCGCGGCGGGGAGCTCTCGGGTTTGGACATTATTTCCAATTTTTGTGTTGCGCCGCGGCGGGAAAATGCATGCTGCGGCGCGCCTATTTGATGAGTGCTCGAAAAGCACTAATATTTCGTGATTAATTATGCTTGATTGATTGATATATAGATTTATTATGACTATTATTTCGATTATTTTCATAAATCTATCCATTCGGAGTCACGGGTATATTTTAGTGCATTTCAGGTGTTTTTAGCGTCAAATGATTCAAATGATGAAAAACGCGAAGACGGAACACTTACGGCGCTCGGATCACGAGTTACGGACTAATCAAGATGAATATGTAAGCCTTACATATAGTGTCATCACATATGTAAGGGGGGACGTGAAAAGAAGGAAAGCATTGCGCGCCGCGGCGAGAGAATTGCATGCCGCGGCGTGAGGCTCTCGGGTTTGATCCTGAAAACATAGAAGCATTGCGCGCTGCGGCGAGGGAATTGTATGCCGCGGCGAGGAGCTCTCGGGTTTTTGCATATTTTCCAAATTTTGTGTTGCGCCGCGGCGGGTAAAATGCATGCCGCGGCGCGCCTATTCCTATTGCAATCAGGAATCCCTTACATCTATAAATACCCCCTTAGACCCCCTTTACAAAAAGAACTCGAAATAACTTGACCAATTCATACACAACTCTTCCTCTTCTCAATTTTGCGACCCAAACACGACATTCAATCAGTTTTGAGAGCGTTGCCACACTATAACGAAGCGAGAGACAATATTCTAAGGATTCAAGGAAGCTAACGACAATCGAAGATAAAGCTTACGGAGAAGTACGTCAACCAATCCATAAGCGGTATTTAGATTTAGGTTTTCCTTGTTGTTATAGAATTAATTCATCTTCTTTATTTGTTAAAGTGTATGATCATATTTTATTTGTCTATGAATAATAATATGAACATGTTTGGCTAATTTAATTATGGATGTTTAGTTTGTGTTGCCATGTTTGCTAGAATTGTGTATGGTGTATCTTTTTGACTTATGAATAAAATACTTTTTGATTAAGAGCATGTTTAAATGTTTGATTATGAATAATCATGGGCCCATTTGATGTTCGTAGTTAGATTGAAAAACCTGAGAATTTAGTTAGAGGAACGTCACCTTAACTCTATTCCGAAACACTTAATCAAAGATTCAAGTTAGTGACTTAGTCATAGCATTAATTTGATTGGCATGTTTTCCTTGCGCATAATTTGATTGCTATTTAATTTACCCCCACCAAAGGCAGTTAATTAGTTAATCAACAAAGAGACCTACCCCCGCCAAAAGGAGTTTCGTAATTAAAAGGAAAGCCGGTAGTTTTGTTCTTATAGGACGTTAATGTTATATCACCATACCTTTTCGATGCAAGCATGGCCAACCAAGCTAAACGTCCATACATCCTCTATTGATATTTGATTTAATTGAATTGATTGTTTGATTGCGATATTGTTTTAGTTTAATTGTCGTATGATTGTTCTCATTACCGAAATCAACCAACCTTTTTACAGTTTTATTAGCGTTAGGATTCTAGTTACTTAGAGTTTTAGTTTCACTAGAACTCTATTTAATTAGAGCTTTGTTTTCATTAGAACTCTATTTAGATTTAAAAGTTAGTTATTTAGAACCATTGCAATTCCTTGAGAGACCGACCTTGGAAGTTGCTTGTCACTTTACTACGAGTGATTCGTACACTTGCGAGTACACATTTTAACACATCACTATTCCTATTGCAATCAGGAATCCCTTACATCTATAAATACCCCCTTAGACCCCCCTTACAACTAGGACTCGACCAATTCGTACACAACTCTTAGAATTCACAATTTTGCGACCCAAACACTACATTCAATCAGTTTTGAGAGCGTTGCCACACTCTAACGAAGCGAGAGACACTATTCTAAGGATTCAAGGAAGCCAACGACGATCGAAGATAAAGCTTACGGAGAAGAACGCTATCCAATCCATAAGCGGTATTTAGATCTAGGATTTTCTTGTTGTTATAGAATTAATTCCTCTTCTCTTTTTGTTAAAGTGTATGATCATATTTTATTTGTCTATGAATATTAATATGAACATGAGCGGCTAGTTTAATTATGGATGTTTAGTTTGTGTTGCCATGTTTGCTAGAATTGTGTATGGTGTATCTTATTGATTTATAAATAAATTACTTTTTGATTAAGAGCATGTTTAGATATTTAATTATGAATAATTATGGGCTCATTTGATGTTCATAGTTAGGTTGAAAAATCTGAGAATTTAGTTATAGGAACATCACCTTAACTTTATTCCGAAACACTTAATCGAAGCTTCAAGTTAGTGACTTAGTCATAGCATTAATTTGATTGGCATGTTTTCCTTGCGCATAATTTGATTAC
Source organism: Elaeagnus macrophylla (assembly GCA_029378325.1). Classification (NCBI taxonomy): domain Eukaryota; kingdom Viridiplantae; phylum Streptophyta; class Magnoliopsida; order Rosales; family Elaeagnaceae; genus Elaeagnus; species Elaeagnus macrophylla. The sequence continues at coordinate 14,163,070 of CM055640.1, read as the reverse complement.
TATTTGATTTACCCCCGCCAAAGGCAATTAATTAGTTAATCAATAAAGAGACCTACCCCCACCAAAAGGAGTCTCGTAATTAAAAGGAAAGTCGGTAGTTTAGTTTATATAGGACGTTCATGTTATCTCACCATACCTTTTCGATGCAAGCATGGTCAACCAAGCTAAACGTCCATATATCCTCCATTGATATTTGATTTATTTGAATTGATTGTTTGCTTGCGATCTTGTTTTCGTTTGATTGTCGTATGATTGTTCTCGTTACAAAAACAAACAACATTTTTACAGTTTTAGTAGCTTTAGGATTCTAGTTACTTAGAGTTTTAGTTTCACTAGAACTCTATTTAATTAGTGTTTTATTTTCATTAGAATTCTATTTAGATTAAAAAGTTAGTTATTTAAGACCACTGCAATTCCTTGAGAGACCGACCTTGGAAGTTGCTTATCACTTTACTACGAGTGATTCGTACACTTGCGAGTACACATTTTAACACATCAATAACGCTCATAGCTAAAAAATGATTACATCAATTACATGCTTTCAGTAGTGAAACTATCTATGATCTGGTGGAATCATCTTTGCTTGATACTTAATACTCTCAGTACACTGAAAGAAAGACCAACAAATAGCACACCAATTTGGCTTGAAAGCCTCATTGTTTATTAGTTCAGTGTACATAGAAGTGCGAATGAAATGTAGTGCATGCACATAGTTAATGAATCCAATCTCCATAGCAACATGAATCTCTCTCCCATTTTTTGACATACGAAAATGACAAATCATGACATAGTGAAAATGACATGGATCACTCTCTCCAAGGTTTAACAATTATCGAAGTGGGCTAAAAATGCATGTGATCACACATGTATATGTCCAAAGCATGTAGGAGAAATTGCACAAGTCAAAAAGAATAATAATGAAATATGTATGCAATTACTCCCCCTAAGTTCTATGACTATCTAAACGTAAAATAAATTTAATACGATCTAAATAAGAGAAACAGTAATAAAAAATTAAAAATATTGATTTTTTTTGTTTTTTGTTTTGTTTTTTTTAATTTTTAATTCTTAATTTTTTTATATGACCACACAAAGCAATAAATTCATTTAAAACGAATAAGCATACAACTAATTGAAAAATCATTTTTGCTTAAATTTTGATCATTCATTGTATTAACAAGTAAAGTAAATAGGTCACACAAACATACTAACACATATAATGACATATTGACATTCACTTAGAGTGGTATACAATGTGAACTCTACAAGTATTTTAATTAATTTATTTATGACCAATTATAACAGACCCAAAAGAAAATAATTTTACCTATCATGCTAAATTGTAATTGAGTCTTCGATCTTACATAATAAAATATATCTATCAGAAGGAATTTTTTTTTAATTTTTTTAAAACTTTTTTGCTTTTTCTTTTTGTACATGCCAAATAAAATTTCTTTATTAAATTTTTATTTTTATTTTATTTACTAATTTTTTTTGTGTAACAAGCACGAGCCATAAATCTAATATGATGACTTTCACACTAGTTATAAGGTAGCGCTCTCCGCTCACTACGGTAACTGCACACATCATAGTAGGTAGCCCTCTCAATAATAGTTGTCTCCCTAAGATGAAATATTTTAAAAGATAAGAAATAAAACTCAACACAATTTTGCAGTCAAGATTAGCTCAAATCTTAGAGTCTTTCAAAATTAATCATAAATTTCAAGTATAACATACATGAGTATTCAGTGAGTGTGTGAATAAGTTCAGTCAATAGTATCATCACATGTGAATAATGCAAGTGTGTGTAGAATTTTGAATTGTTGCGTTATATATACAATGAGAATCAAAATAATATAAGCTACTAAAGACAATGTTGTATATGTATAAGTATTATTTGAGTCCATTACCTCGTAGGCTATATTTTTTTTAAATAAAAAAAAATTTAGCAACAGAAAGAAAACAAACGTATGAAATTACTCACCTAGGGTCATTTAAGCACTCAAACAAAAGTACCTAGGTGGACGAGCAATAATGGTCAGGTGACAGGAAACATGCAATCTTTTCTAACCCAAATTTTCATGAATTTTGACTTTTCTTTACCTTTGAGTTGAGATTTAATTACCTTAGGTTTTGAAAACATATTCTTAGACTCATCTTTCTTATTCAAATTCATCATTAATGAAGATGTCACATGCATGGTAGGATGATAATTATGAGCTCTATTGCTATAAGCATGAAGATAATTATTAGATTGAAGAGTATTCATAAAAAATCTACACTTAGGTCGAATATGTCCTTTTCTACCACAATGATTACAAATGGGCACAAACTTAATAGTTTTAGCTACTACAGTTGTAGTGGGTGTTTGTACAAAATTAGTTTTTGAAGTCGAAGGTGTACAGCTTTCATCTAAGAATCCAAGACCACGTGTATCACCATATGACTTACCAATGCTCAACATTTTGTTTAGTCGTTCAGCTCCAATAGTTAATCTCTTCATAGGTTCCTTTGATTGCTCCAATTCCTACACAAGCTTTGAATTTTCCTGTTTGATACCTACAAGACTCAAACTCAACTGGTCAACAAACTTAGACAATTCAACGTTTTCTTTTTATAAAATTGATAAATTAAGGTCTTGCGAATTGATTTGATCATTCAGCTTTGTCATAGTTATGAGAAGTTTATCTTTTTCTTTCTTGCAATTAATCAAATCAAAAAATAATTCTTCAAAACTATTTGCATTAAATTTAGCAAGAATAGATTTACTTCCCTCATCATTTGAGTCAAGGTTTGACTCACTATAGTATCCATCAACAGTTGTAGTAAAAGCTACGTAGTTTGTGTTACCATTGATGTGTTAAAATGTGTACTCGCAAGTGTACGAATCACTCGTAGGAAAGTGATAAGCAACTTCCAAGGTCGGTCTCTCAAGGAATTGCAGTGGTTCTAAATAACTAACTTTTTAATCAAAATAGAGTTCTAATGAAAATAAAACACTAATTAAATAGAGTTCTAGTGAAACTAAAACTCTACGCAACTAGAATTCTAAAGCAACTAAAATACTAATTAAATAGAATTCTAGTAAAACTGAAACTCTAAATAACTAGAATCCTAAATCAACTAAAATATTAATTAAATAGAGTTCTAGTAAAACTAAAACTCTAAATAACTAGAATCCTAAATCTAATAAAACTGGAGACTCCTTTTGGCGGGAGTAGGTCTCTTTATTGATTAACTAATTAATTGCCTTTGGCGGGGGTAAATCAAATAGTAATCAAATTATGCGCAAGGAAAACATGCCAATCAAATAGATGCTATGACTAAGTCACTAACTTGAAGCTTTGATTAAGTGTTTCGGAATAAAGTTAAGGTGACGTTCCTATAACTAAATTCTCAGATTTTTCAATCTAACTACGAACATCAAATGGGCCCATGATTATTCATAATTAAATATCTAAACATGCTCTTAATCAAAAAGTAACTTGTTTATATTAAATCAATAAAACATACACCATACACAGTTCTAGCAAACATGGCAACACAAACTAAACATCCATAATAAAACTAGCCAGACATGTTCATATTAATATTCATAGACAAATAAAATATGAACATACACTCCAACGAAAGAAGAAGAAAAATAGAATTCTACAACACCAAAGAAAACCTAGATCTAAATACCGCTTATGGATGGGATAGCGTTCTTCTCCAAAAGCTTTATCTTCGATTGTCGACGGCTTCTTTGGATCCTTAGAATGGTTTCTCTTGCTTCGTTTTTGTGTAGTGAAACTCCCAAAGTTGATTGAATGTAGTGTTTGGTCGCGAAAATTGTAATGTGTAAAGTTATGTACAAGTTCGAGTTCTGTTTGTAAAGGGGGTCTAAGGGGGTATTTATAGATGTAAGGGATTCCTGATTGCAATAGGAATAGGCGCGCCGCGGCATGCATTTTCCCCGCCGCGGCGCAACACAAATTCTGAAAATAATGTAAAAACCCGAGAGCTCCCCGCCGCGGCATGCATTTTCCTCCCCGCGGCGCGCAATGTTTCTATGTTTTCAGGATCAAACCCGAGAGCCTCACGCCGCGGCATGCAATTCTCTCACCGCGGCGCGCAATGCTTTCCTTCTTTTCATGTCCCCCCTTACATATGTGATGGCACTATATGTAAGGCTTACATATTCGTCTTGATTAGTCCGTAACTCGTGATCCGAGTGCCGTAGGTGTTCCATCTTCGCGTGTTTTCATCATTTGAATCATTTGACGCTAAAAACACCTGAAATGCACTAAAATATACCCGTGACTCCGAATGGATAGATTTATGAAAATAATCGAAATAATAGTCATAATAAATCTATATATCAATCAATCAAGCATAATTAATCACGAAATATTAGTGCTTTTCGAGCACTCATCAACCATCATCTGAACCATTAGCTTGGTCTTGATCAATTTCTGAGTCACTAAGAGTAGAATTGAAAGCCTTTCCTGCTTTCTTCTTCTTGTTGGCACACTCAGCTGCATAGTGACCAAAACCATTGCATTCAAAACATTTAGGTCCATTGGGTTTAGTTTTCTTACCTTATGAACTCATTGGCATGAGTTCTCTTCCCTTACGATCTCTTATATGACTTGATTTTTCTTTAATTTGTAGATCTTTTCTGTTGAACATTTTCTTGAGTTTTCTAGCTAGGATGAGCAGTTCATCATCTTCCATGACATCATCACTATCACCATCATTTGTTTTGGAGGTTTTCAAAGCAATACCTATGTTCCTTTTAGGTGTTCTAAAATTCATCTCAAAAGTTTGGATTGAACCAACTGATGTGATAAATTTAGTACTCACAAGTATACGAATCACTCGTAGAAAGTGACAAGCAAACCTCCGAGGTCGGTCTTTCAAGGAATTGCAATGGTTTTAAACAACCTTTTTCTTAAACTAATTAGAGTCCTATCTTAACTAAAAGTACTAATTAAATAGAGTTCTAGTGAAACTGAAACTCTAAGTAACTAGAGTCCTAAACCTAGTAAAACTGTAAAAAGAGTTTGGTTTGTAGCAAGATCAATGGTATGAACAATTAAACGAAAATAATATTGCAAATTCACAATCAATTCAAGTAGATTTGAAAATCGATGGAAGATGTATGGACATTTAGTTTGGTTGGCCATGCTTGCATCGAAAAATTATGGTGAAATAACATGAACGTTCTAATAAACGATTTTACCGGCTTTTCCTTTTTATTACGAGAATGCCTACGGTCGGGATAATTCTCTTTATTGATTAACTAATTAACATCCTACGATCGGGTATATCAAATAGAATCAAATTATGCACAAGGAAATTTATATCAATCAAACTAATGCTATGACCAAGTCACTAATTTGAAGCTTTGATTAAGTGTTTCGGAATAAAGTCAAAGTAACGTTCCTAAAACTATAGTCTCAAATTTTTCAACCTAACTATGAATATCAAATTGGCCCATGAAAATTCATAATTAAATATCTAAACATGCTCTTAATCAAAAGGTAATTCATTTATATTAAATCAATAAAACATTCACCATAAACAATTCTAGCAAACATGGCAACACAAACTAAACATCCATAATGAAATTAGCCGTTCATGTTCATATTAAAATTCATAGACAAATATAATATGATCATACACTTCAACGAAGGAAGAAGAAAATAGAATTCTATAACAACAAGGAAATCCTAGATCTAAATACTGCTAATGGATAGGATGACGTTTTTCTCCAAAAGCTTGATCTTCGATCGTCAACGGCTTCCTTGGATCCTTAGAATGGTTTCTCTTGCTTCGTTGAGTGTGACAAGGCTCCTAAAACTGATTGAATCTTTTGTTTGTTCGCAAAATTATTATGTGTAAAAGTTGTCTATAAGTTGGAGTCTAGAGGGGGTATTTATAGATGTAAGGGTTTACACAAATCTTGATTGCAACAGGAATAGGTGCGCCATGGCATACATTTTCCCCACCGCGGTGCAACACAAAAATTGGAAATATTGGTTGAAACCCGAGAGCTTCCCGCCGAGGCATACATTTTTCTCGCTGCGCGTCGTCTTTCCTTTCTTCACATTTAACCCCTTACATATGTGCTTGCTCTTTATGTAAGGCTTACATATTTGTTCGTTTTGCCCATAACTCGTGATCTGAGTGCCGTAAGTGTTCTATCTTTGCGTATTTGCATTCTTCAACTCATTTTGACGCTAAAAATACCTGAAGTACACTAAAACATACCATGATTTCGAATTGATAAATTTGTGAAAAATAGTCAAATAAACAATAATAACAAATCTATTTTTAAATAATTAAGCGCAATAAATCACGAAATATTAGTGCTTTTCGAGCACTTATCACCAACAAGTTCTTCAATCTTGATGGTGTCAATGTCTTTGCTTTCTTCTATAGCGGTAACCTTTGCTTGAAAGCGTTCTGGTAGTGAGCACAAGACTTTTCGAACTAACCTGCATTCATCAATTTTATCTCCAAGATTTGAAGATGAGTTAGCAATATCACAAAATTTACCATAAAATTCAGAAAATGTTTTATCTTCCTCCATTCTAAGATTTTCAAACTTTGTAGCTAGTATGCGAAGTTTTTTTCGTTTAACTTGGGACGTGCCCTTATGGGCAACCTCTAAAGTGTCCCAAGCAGCCTTAGCAGTTTCAACATCAGAAATACGTCGAAATTCATCCTGTGACATAGCACTAAAAATAGCATTGATACCCTTCTGATTCCAACCACTACCAATTTTATCTTCAGTAGTCCAGTCCTTCCTAGGTTTAAGTGTGACTACATTATCCTTGGTAACCTTAGGTGGCTCCCAACCATAAATCACAGAATTTCATACACTTTCATCTAAGGAATGTAAAAAGGCTCTCATACGAGCTTTCCAATATGGGTAGTTAGACCCATCAAAGTAAGGTGGACGGGTTGTAGAAGAACCCTCTCAAAAATGATCCATAACAAGGTCCTAGGCAACACTAAGTTTATCTAGTGACCCGCTCTGATACCAATTGAAAGTTTTTAGTTACAGATCAAATATACTTAGAGGGGAGTGAATAGGTTATTTTCAATTTTATCAACTTTTAATTATGTAACCTAATCACAATGGCCATACATGCAATCGCGTGTAAAAATAAAATGTAGAAATAAAGAATAACACACGAGATTTTTAGGTGAAAATAACCTAAGTCACAACAATGACCTAAGAGAAAAACCACCGGTTCACCGGACCACCTAACTATCTACTATGAAAATCAATGTTCAATTACACCCTCAGGTCTTAGACTACCCTTCACAGTTAGATCCCCCTTATATAATTTACTTACGAGCCGTCGCTCCTTTCATAGCCTCCACAAGCTAGGTATCTAGATCCGGACCAACGTTTCGATCTACTTGAGTCCCATAAGATCAATCAAACCCATCAACTTTGGTAATTTTGAGTCACACAAAATACCGAACACGTTACCTCAGTACCTGAAACGTTAGCACAAATAACACAAGTGCAAAGTGTGTCCTAGAGCAGATTCAACAATGAAAAATCTTAACTAGCAAATTCAATAGCATACAACGTAAAAACCAAATTAGCTAGCAAACTCTATAACAATCATGTAAAGCTCAATATTATGAAAAGCAATTAAGCATGTGAATTATTCAAACATAACCACACAACATGTTTGAACAATTAAAGTAAGAAAGTGTCTAAGTTGATAGACGAAGAGAAAATAATTTTCTTTAAAAGCTCCAACAGATGTAGAAAATATTATTTGTAGTGTGGTGAATATTTTTGCACAAACAAGCGTTGCTTATATAGAGTCCAATTTGACTTGAAAAATGATTAATAAAAAAAGATAACTCTACTCATATCAGGATTTAGTTTTCACAACAATTCTAATCAAACAAGGATTCTACTTTCACAACAATTCTACTCATATAAGGATTTTGCTTTCACAACAATTTAATAGGGTCAAATTGGTAAAAGTAACATATGGACCGAATTAAAAAAAGAGTTATAGTAGAACTAAAAAATAGGTTCGATCGATCTAGCCAAAGCTCGATTTATCTAGCCAATGCTCGATCGATCGAGCACCTCACTCGATTGATCTATCAACGATGAAAGACCCTCAATCGATCGATCGACCCAAACCTCGATCTATCTAACCATGCATTTTTCAAACCCAAGAGCAACTAGATTGAGGTCGATTGATCCTCGATCGATCGACCCAAATCTCGATCGATCGAACCATGCATTTTTCAATCGATCAAACCTCGATCGATCTAACTGTGTCCACAAAAATTATTTTATCTATCTAACCTTGATCTATCTAACTGTCCACAAAAAATTCTTCTAAGTGTACGTGCATTATTGTGTGATGGGGTATGCATGAAATATATATTTTTACTTGATATATACGTATTGAGAGCTTAGTAGTTTCTTTAACTTTGATTGATTGACTTGACAAAGAGCCTAAATACTAGATTACAATCAAATATTTTGTCCACGAAAATTGCCAACACTCATAAACCTTACAAAAAGTAGTTTAAAAAAAGCATTTAGGTGTATGGAATAAAAATATTAGAAGTGATTTTAATTAATACTTTAGTAATAATTTTAGAATGAAGTATGCATTCAATGCTACTTCTCTTAAAAGCACAAATAATAGTTTTTAAACTTTTGAAAACACTTCTTATAGAGATTGTCAAACACCTTTAAAACTGCTTTAATATTCAACTAAAAGAAGAAGCAGTTCCAAACAGACCCTTACTTTTAGGAGAAGTAGCTTTGATACATACTCTCATCCTAAAATTATTACTAAAGTGCCAATTAAAATCACTTTTAATATTTTTATCACAAACACCAAAATGCTTTTATTAAAATCATTTTTAATCAAATTACTTAATTTTAAATCACTGACCACGTAAAACAACAAGTATATGAGACGTGTACAAATAATAAGTATTTAAAAATATAGTGTGAAATCTACAGGAAAAGGTATAAGAAATAGAAAAGTACTAATTTGAATATCACTACTACAATTTGGATGATAAGAAATAAAAGCTAAAATTACGAAACTAAACGCGACAAATAACTAATAATGAGAGAGATAACATAGGTAGTCATTAATTCCCAATTTTCTAAGCGTGTGAATCTCTAAATTTTTTTTCAAATAATTAACAATAAATTATTTGATTAATTGACTCTAAACTATGCATACATTCATCTATCAAGTAAACTACGTACAATATAATAACCTAACTTAATCACACTCTCATGCTAATCAGATTAAATCATTACTCATAAATAATGCTAATTATGAATCACATACATACAAATTGTACCTCTTAGTCTAAAAACTATGTATTTTATTTGAACAAGACAAACATATAAATACTTCTCTTAAAGCTAACTATGTGCCTCTATGGATTACTTAATGGTCAATCAATTAATTAGGGGTGACAATCGTGTCGAATTAGTCATATCCACGTCGTGTTTGTTTTTTTACCGAGTTCGTTTCGTATTATTCGTGTTGGATTTTCGTATTAGTTGACACATGAAAAAATTTACTGGATTTTTTTTCGTGTTGCCTATTTAAAATAGTAAGAAATAACAAAATGTTTAAGAACATGAAAAAATTATTTATCAATTCTTACTAAAAAAATTTGTGTTGATTTGTGTTCGGATCATGTTATTGGGTCGTATAAAAAATGACCACCCCTAAATTGAATATTACAATTAAAAGAGGAGAGATATCTTAGCTCATCACATGTTAGAAAATTGGGTTCATAAGACCCCTAAATTAATATAAAATTAACTATACATGATGTTCATTAAATTTAGATTTATAATTGAAGAAAAGAAATAACACACTCAATCTCTTGATGAATGTTACCCAATCTTCTATGCTTTCACTTTTGATCTTGTTCTTCAATTGTTCTTTAGAATTTTTCACTGCAATTTCTATTGGACTTATGGTCTTTTAAGTTTGATCTAATTATCAAAATATTTATATTTTTCTCTTTGTAATTCTATATTATTCTCTATACAATTATGTGTATAATACTGTATATAATTTTGTATTTTCATTTTGGACCTTAATAATGTATTTATAAGTATACACAAAGCATAGGCATAATAAGATTTGATCACAATTGAGATGGTGGAAATCAGGTCCATAATTTGCACAAATTCTAATTGGGCCATGGCTCAAACATTTCATTACCGCGTCACAAGTTGAAATCTGGGAATACAAATGTAACTCGAGAGGTCATCACTGCGGCTCAAAGTATTTTACAACGCGGTGCGAGTTGATCTTCAAATTTGATCCAAAAGGGTTAGGCTGCAATGCCAATAGGCTTGGGCCAGGAGGCAAGTGCTTGTGTGCCAATTTGTCTGTCTTGCAGCACAAATTTCAAGTCACGTGAAAGGTGTATTTTTTCGTTTAAGATTGAAATACATCAAAATATACCCTATAACTCCAAAAAAAATAATTGTGCTATAATTTAATAAATTGAATATAATTTAATAAATTGAATATAATTTAATAAATTGAATATAATTAGGTCTTAAATTATTATTTTAATCTTAAATAATCATGAAATAATAGTGTATTTCAAATGCTCATCAATCACTTCTAAGATAATCACATCCAAATGAGCTCAAATGTTACACTTAAATTTCTTTCTAATTTTTATACATTCCGTTAACAAACCTAAAAAAGTAACTAGCATATTGATGTACTTAAGGAGAGTTTTAGAATTTAGGGGGAGTGATTGTATTTAGGGGAGCTTAGATTATTTGCACTCCATGAGTTTATATGTTTTACCATGTTCTTATTTATATGTTATATCTTCACATGCTTTTGGATTTTTTATATGAGAAAAAGGGAGAAAATATGTTTGGTAGAAACATGAAAACACATGTACATAGGTGTTTTTGGTGTTATGTTTCTGTTTAATTATATTATTTGTTTTGTTTTAGTTTCAAAAAGCTTGTTTATTTGTTTGATTTAGTATTATGTCACAAAAAACTATGAATCATAGGAAATTATCTTATAAATTATCTTTTAAGAATAATTGTGGTGAGAGAGAAATTTTGTCATACAAAAATGTCAAAAAAGATGATCGAAAGGATTGCAATTCTTGAGAATTTCATAGATAAAATAATTTTTTGTAATTAATTATGTTAGCGTTTAGGAAAGATTGATTATCATGTTGATATGGTGATCGAGTTGCGCGTTTTTAAATAAATTTGAAAGCTTTACATTTTCAAGTAAAATTATTGCGGCACGTGCGTGTTATTTTGATATATATTCGTGTTTGTTTCATTCTTTAAAAATGTATGTAAAAATAATTTTTGAAGTAGTTATCAATCGAGAAGTTGTTATGTCCAATTTGATGGGGTCTGCCTCATGTGAAGAAGAAGGTTGCAAGTTTGTTGTAGATGGTGTAGCAATTTTTAACTTTGAAGAAGCAAAAGAAGAACAAGAGAAGAAGAAAATTGCGATGGACGGTGCAGCTAATATTGAAGAAGGAAAAGAAGATGAGGTAAGCAATGAGATCATTGCTATAAAACCTCTCTATAAATAGAGAAGCGCAGGCAGCTCAAAACAAAAGCAAATCTCAGAATTCACTACTAAGATTTAGAGAGAAGAGCTGATAAGAAAATCAGCTCAAAAAATACCATAGTAAAATTTAAACTGTGAGATAAAAGTGAGGTGTTTCTACAGAGAGTGATAAATACCTACAGAGATAAAATAGTGAGAGATTTACCACACATTTGTGAGTGTGAGAGATACACTTTGTGAGTGTAATATTGTAATACCTCAAGTTTGGGCATAAACTTGAGAGAATTGTTGTACCCATTTTTGATATAGTCAAAGTTTTTCGGAGTTGTCCCGTGGTTGTTTTCCTCTCACATTGAGTGGGTTTTTTCTACGTTAAATATTTTGTGTTAGTTTAATTACTCCTGCAAATTAATTATTCAGTATTTTTAATCAGTCCAATACTCCGCTGCACCACACATATCCCAACAACTGGTATCAGAGCAAAAGGTGATTACTACAAATAGTAAAATTACTATTCAAATTTTTGAATATTAAAGTTGAATAGTTAAAGTACTATTCACATATGCCGACAGTTTGTATAAGTACTATTCACAGATACTATTCACATGTACTATCACATGACACTATTTTGTAATGGTAATTTTTGTAAAATTTGAGTATAAGCAAGGTTGGTTCACAACAAACAAAAATGTATGGTAGTAAAACAAAGATTGAGAAGTTTACTAGCAACAACAATTTTACCCTTTGGCAGAGCAGAATGAAGGATGTTCTCATTCAGCAAAAGGTTCATAAGGCTTTACTGGGTAAAGCCAAAAAGCCAAAAGCAATGAAGAATGAAGATTGGGACGAGATAGAGGAGATTGCTGCCAGTATAATTCGTCTTAATATTTCTGATAATGTTCTTCAGAACATTAATGTGAAGGGATGCAAAACTGCCTTAGATATCTAGAACAAGTTGGAGAGCCTATACATGACAAAGAACTTGTCAAATAAGTTCATGATATGAGTAGATTCATATCAACTACGGATGCCGAAAAATAGTGACTTCATGCAACACTTGAGTACATTTAACGGTATGATTTCTCAACTTCAGAATTTTGATATAAGCTTTTCAGAAGAAGAAAAAGTAATTTTACTATTGGTGTCCCTACCTTCGTCGTACCACCATCTTAAGACGACTCTCATGTACGAAAAAGATAAATTGGTCTTTGAAGAAATTTCTAGAGTACTTTTGTCTTACAGTAAAAATAAGACAAAAGATAGTGAGTTGCAAGCCCTTGTTATGGAGAATAGAGGGAAAAGTAAAAACAAAGGATGGAGGAGCCAGACAAACAAGTCCAAAGGAAGGTCAAAGTTAAGAGGAAGAGACAATAATGGCTTCCATTGTGGCAAGCCAGGCCACATAAAAAGAAATTGTCGAGTATGGAAATGGTTGCAGGAAGGAGGTCAAATAAAAGATAACAATCATACAACAGCAGCAGTAGCAACAAGAGAAAATGAAAATGTTGCAATAATTGTTGATGAATGTCTACATGTTAGTGATAACATGATTAAATAAGTCGTTGATACTGGTGCATCTTATCACGTCACGCCCCATAAAGAGTTGTTCTTTATATACAAAGCAGGAGACTTTGGTACTGTGAAGATGGGAAACACCACATGTTCAAACATAGTGGAAATTAGAGACATTTGTATCAAGACAAATGTTACGTTCCAATTAACATTGAAAAATGTGAGGCATGTTCCTGATTTACGCCTTAATTTGATGTCTGTCAATGCATTTGACAAAGAAGGCTTCCAGAACCATTTTGGTAATGGAAAGTGGAAACTCTCCAAGGGATCCTTAGTTATTGCAAGAGGAGAATCTTGTTGCACGCTGTACAAAACCCATGGGATGGTTTGTAATAATGAGTTGAATGTGGCAGTCGATTCTTCACCAAGTTTGTGGCATAAAAGAATGGGACACATGAATGAAAAAGGACTGCAGATTCTAGCAAAGAAGAAACTTATTCCCTTTTTCAAAGGTAGCTTTCTTGACCCTTGTGATTATTGCTTATTTGGAAAGCAGCATAGAGTTTCTTTTAGTAGTTCCTTTACAAAGAAGTCAACACTACTGGAACGAGTGTATTCTGATGTTTGTGGTCCCATTAAGGTTACATCACTTGGAGGAGCCACGTATTTTCTAACCTTTATTGATGATGCTTCGAGAAAACTATGGGTGTACCTGTTGAAGACAAAAGACCAGGTGTTTGCTAATTTTCAACAATTTCATGCAATGGTGGAAAAAGTGATTGGAAAGCAGCTAAAATGCCTTCGAACAGATAACGGAGGTGGATATATTTCCCATGAGTTTAGAAATTATTGTTCTAAACATGGTATTCGGCATGAGAAGACAGTACCTGGTACCCTATAGCACAATGGTGTAGCTACAAGGATGAATCGCACAATTGTAGAAAGAGTGTGATGCATGTTACGAGTAGCAAAGCTACTAAAAGAATTCTGGGGAGCAGCTGTTCAAACTACTTGTTATCTCATCAACAGAACCCCCTCAGTTCCTTTGAATTTTGATATTCTAGAGAGGGTTTGGACGGAAAAAGATGTTTCCTACTCTCATTTGAAAGTGTTTGAGTGTAAAGCTTTTGTGCACGTATCAAAGGAACATAGGTCGAAGCTGGATGACAAAGCCATTAAATGTATCTTCATTGGTTATGGAGATGATGAATTTGGCTACAAATTTTGGGATCCTAATATAGAGAAGGTTCTAAAAAGTAGAGATGTGGTCTTTCAGGAAGGCCATACAATAGATCAACAAGAAGAGCAACAACCAAAAAAAAGATCTTGTTGATCTTCCTCCCTTTCCTTCTCTAACAGAACAGGACAATGGAGAAGAAGTGCAAGATACAAGTGACGGTACAGAGTTGATACCGGAAGAAGATGATGCTGAGGAAGGTTTACCAGTAGAAGAAGATGAAGGTGCTGAAGAAGATATGCCAACACAAGAGGATAATAATCAAAGGGAGCAGAGAAGAGAACTGGAGAATGATAGATGACATTTGAGAAGGTCAAATAGAGTCATGCAACCATCCAGACGATATCCACCTAATGAGTATATCCTAATTACTGAAAAGGGAGAGCCAGAAAGCTTCCAAGAAGTCGAAACTCATAAGGAAAAGAAATAGTGGATGAAACCAATGGAGGAAGAGATGAATTCCCTCCATAAGAACCAGACTTATGAGTTAGTAGAGCTTCCAAAAGGCAGAAAAGTTAAGAAATAAGTGAGTATACAAATTGAAAGAGGATGGCATAACCCACCAAGTCAAATACAAAGCACTAATATTTCGTGATTAATTGTGCTTAATTGTTTAATATATAGATTCGTTGTGATTGTTTATTCGATTAATTTCATAAATCTATCCATTCGGAGTCACGGGTATGTTTTAGTGCATTTCAGGTGTTTTTAGCGTCAAATGAATAAAATAATGAAAACACGCGAAGACAGAACACTTACGGCGCTCGAATCACGAGTTACGGGCAAGACAAGTCAAATATGTAAGCCTTACATAACGAGCCATCACATATGTAAGGGGGTAAGCATGAAGAGAAGGAAAGCAATGCGCGTCGCGGCGAAGAAACCATGTGCCGCGGCGAGGGTCTCAACAACGTATGTAAAGGCATTTACATACCATTACATACAAGGCGCGCCGCAGCGAAGAAACCATATGTCGCGGCGAGAGGCTCTCGGGTTGCATCCTGGGAAATCATGAAAATATTGCGCGCCGCGGCATGATTATTGTGCGCCGCGGCGGGGAGCTCTCGGGTTTTTACATTATTTTCAGAATTTGTGTTGCGCCACGGCGGGAAAAATGTATGCCGCAGCGCGCCTATTCCTATGGCAATCAGGATTTGTGTAAACCCTTACATTTATAAATACCCCCTTAGACTCCCCCTTACAAAAAAGAACTCGAACAACTTATACACAACTTTACACATTACAATTTTGCGACCAAACACTACATTCAATCAGCTTTGGGAGCTTTGCTACACTCAAACGAAGCGAGAGAAACCATTCTAAGGATCCAAGGAAGCCGTCGACAATCGAAGATAAAGCTTTTGGAGAAGAACGCTATCCCATCCATTAGCGGTATTTAGATCTAGGTTTTCTTTGGTGTTATAGAATTCTATTTTTCTTCTTCTTTCGTTGGAGTGTATGTTCATATTTTATTTGTCTATGAATATTAATATGAACATGAGTGGCTAATTTCAATATGGATGTTTAGTTTGTGTTGCCATGTTTGCTAGAACTGTGTATGGTATATATTTTATTGATTTAATATAAACAAATTACTTTTTGATTAAGAGCATGTTTAGATATTTAATTATGAATTATCATGGGCCAATTTGAGATTCGTAGTTAGGTTGAAAGATCTTAGAATTTAGTTATAGGAACGTCACCTTAACTTTATTTCGAAACACTTAATTAAAGTTTCAATTTAGTGACTTAGTCATAGCAATAATTTGATTGGCATGTTTTTCCTTGCGCGTAATTTGATTACTATTTGATTTACCCCGACCGAAGGCAGTTAATTAGTTAATCAATAAAGAGATTTACCCCAATCGCAGGCAGTCTCATAATTAAAAGGAAAGCCGATAGTTTTGTTTATATAGAACGTTCATGTTATTTCACCATACCTTTTCGATGCAAGCATGGTCAACTAAGCTAAACGTCCATACATCCTCCATTGATCTTCAAATATATCTGAATTGATTGTTAAATTGTAATTTTGTTTTCGTTTAATTGCTCGTACTTTGTTCCCGTTACAAATCAAACACCTTTTTACAGTTTTACTAGCTTTAGGATTCTAGTTACTTAGAGTTTTAGTTTTACTAGAACTCTATTTAATTAGTGTTTTATTTTCATTAGAACTCTATTTAGATTAAAAAGTTAGTTATTTAGAACCACTACAATTCCTTGAGAGACCGACCTTGGAAGTTGCTTATCACTTTTCTACGAGTGATTCGTACACTTGTGAGTACTAAAATATAGATTTGTTATGATTGTTTATTTTCATAAATTTATCCATTCAAAGTCACGGGTATGCTTTAGTGCATTTCAGGTGTTTTTAGCGTCAAATGAGTCAAATAATGAAAACACGCAAAGAGGGAACACTTACGACGCTCGGATCACGAGTTACGGGCTAAACGAGACAAATATGTAAGCCTTACATAACGAGCCATCACATATGTAAGGGGGTAAATGTGAAGAAACTAAAGACAACGCGCGTCGCGGCGAGGAAAAGTCATGCCGCGGTGGGGAGCTCTCGGGTTTTTACATTATTTCCAGAATTTGTGTTGCGCTGCGGCGGGAAAAATGCATGCCGCGGCGTGCCTATTCCTATGGCAATAAGGATTTGTGTAAACCCTTACATCTATAAATACCCCCTTAGAGTCCCCCTTACAGACAACTCGAATGCAACTTTACACTTTACAATTTTGCGACCAAACAAGAGATTCATTCAATTTTGGGAGCTTTGCCACACTCAAACGAAGCAAGAGAAACCATTCTAAGGATTCAAGGAAGCCGTCGATGATCGAAGATTAAGCTTTTGGAGAAGAACGCTATCCCATCCATAAGCGGTATTTAAATCTAGGTTTTCCTTGTTGTTATAGAATTCTATTTTCTTCTTCTTTCGTTGAAGTGTATGATCATATTATATTTGTCTATGAATGTTAATATGAACATGAGCGGCTAGTTTTATTATGGATGTTTAGTTTGTGTTGCCATGTTTGCTAGAATTGTGTATGGTGTATATTTTATTGATTTAATATAAATGAATTACCTTTTGATTAAGAGCATGTTTAGATATTTAATTATGAATTATCATGGGCCAATTTGAGATTCGTAGTTAGGTTAAAAAATCTGAGAATTTAGTTATAGAAACGTCACCTTAACTTTATTTCAAAACACTTAATCAAAGCTTCAAATTAGTGACTTGGTCATAGCATTAGTTTGATTGACATTTATTTCCTTGCGCATAATTTGATTGCTATTTGATTTACCCCGACCGAAGGCAGTTAATTAGTTAATCAACAAAGAGATTTATCCCGACCGAAGGCAGTCTCGTAATTAAAAGGAAAGACGGTAATATTGTTTATTTAGAACGTTCATGTTGTTTTACCATACCTTTTCGATGCAAGCATGGTCAACCAAGCTAAACGTCCATACATCCTCCATCGATCTTCAAATCTATTTGAATTGATTGTGAACTTGCAATATTGTTTTCGTTAATTGTTCGTACCATTGATCTCGTCACAATTCCAACTTGTTTACAGTTTTATTAGATTTAGGATTCTAGTTATTTAGAGTTTTAGTTTTACTAGAACTCTATTTAATTAGTATTTTAGTTGCTTTAGGATTCTAGTTACTTAGAGTTTTAGTTTCACTAGAACTCTATTTAATTAGTGTTTTATTTTTGTTAGAACTCTATTTAGATTAAAAAGACAGTTATTTAGAACCACTGCAATTCCTTGAGAGACCGACCTTGGAAGTTGCTTATCACTTTTCTATGAGTGATTCGTACACTTGCGAGTACTAAATTTATCACACCAAGTTTTTGGCGTCGTTGCCGGGGAATTGGCGTTTTAAATAATTTTCTTTTTAACTTTTTAGAGTTTCTTAATTATTTTTATTTTTTTGTTTATTTTATTTGTTATCTTTTATTTGTTTTTTTATTTTTATTTTTATTTTTATTTTTATTTTTATTTTTAAAAAATACAAAAAAAATTTCAAAAATTCAAAAAAAAAATATAGTGCTTAATTTTCCAACTTCACTGCTGCCTTGATCTTTGTTTGCTTTTTATTTGTGCATGCAGGGTAGGAGATCACTTAACAAGGAACTCTCTCCTTTCATTGATAACATTCATAGAGTCAAACACCGATTAAAGGAACTGGATAATCAATTTCAAGAGGAAGAAGTCCAACAATAATTACAAGCAACAATAGGTGACAACGTAGCTAGGCAGATGATGAACAAAGAGTTTGTAAGACCTATCATTGGGACCGCCACATCGTGCATTCGACTTACAGAGGCGGCTAGGAATTATGAATTGAAAAATATTCATTATTCCATGCTTCCCTCCTTTTACGGTATCCCTAATGAAGATCCTTTAAATTTTATGCGTGAACTATATGCTACTGTGCAAACCTTTCCACTGCAGGGACTTAGTGAAGATCAACTATGCATGAGGTGTTTTCCATACACTCTCAAGGATAGAGCTAAGTCTTGGCTAATGACATTGGCACCCGGTTCTTTGGCCACTTGGGACGATGTTTACAACAAATTTATGGGTAAGTTCTATTCCCATCAAAAGACATTTGACCTAAGAACAAAAATTGCTACTTTTTCGCAGATGGACGGAGAACCCTTCCACGAGGCTTGGGACAGATTCAAATTGCTGTTGATACAATGTCCACATCACCACATCCCGTTGCAGTTACAGAATCAGTTTTTCTATGACGGATTGAAGCTACAATGTCAATTCACAGTTGACAATGCTGCAAGAGGAGCAATGGGTGAGAAAACAGCGGATGAAACTTACGAACTATTCGAGATGTTTGGAACTAATTCCCAACAAAAGAGTGCTAGAGGAAGAAGAGTTGGAGTCCACGAATTAGGCTCCAACAATGAAATGGCCATGCAACTTGCTGAATTGACGAAACAAGTGCAACTTCTCACTACCTCCAACATGAATCAATTGCCAAAACATGAGGTATGTGGAGTTTGTGGTTCATATGGACATGGAGCTAACGTTTGTTCTTTTGCAGGTGATCCTTATGCAGGTACTACTGAAGAGGCAAATTTAATGCAAGGGTACCAACCTAGACCTAGGAACGATCGTTATTCAAATACCTACAACCCTGGATGGAGGAATCACTCTAACTTTTCTTGGAAACAAAACAATAGCCAACCATTTGTCCAAAACCAAACACAAGGCCAAGATGTAAACCGACAATTTCCACAAAATAAACCAACGGTAGAGGAAACCCTAAATAATTTCATACACTCCTGCAGTGGAAGGATGGACTCTATGGAAGCTTCATTGAAAAGAGTGGAAATGCAAGTGGGGCAGCTAGCTGAACAAATGCACAAACAAGAGACAAGAAGGCTGCCTAGTCAACCTGAACAAGCGAATGCTATCACGGTTCTTCAGAGTGGTAAGATCGTTACTAAAAATTTACCTGAACTGTCTAATGATTTATCTTATAGCGCAGGTAACATGGAAGATGACAACAATATTTCTAAGGAATTGGAGGAAAGCGGTGACAAGCATGAAAAGCCTGAAAAGGCGACAATTGGAGAGTCATCAAAGCCATACCGACCACCAATACCATTTTCAAACCGTTTAAAGGACAGTAAACAAGATAAGCAGTTTTCTAATTTATTTAACATGCTTTCAAAAGTAAATATTAACTTGCCTCTGTTAGATATAATTAGAAACGTACCTTCTTATACAAAATTTTTCAAAGAATTAATCACAAAAAAAAAGAAGGTATGAGGTTAATGAAAGAGTCATGGTGTCTCAAATTGCTAGTGCAATGCTTCAACGGAACCTACCCCCTAAGTTAAAAGATCCAGGTAGTTTTATCATTAATATTACTATTGGGGATAGGAAAGTAGCTAAGGCTATGCTTGATTTAGGTGCTAGTATCAATTTGATGCCTTGCTCGATTTTCTTGCAGCTAGGTTTGGGAGAGCTAAAACCAACAACCATATCCCTTCAACTTGCGGACAGATCTATTAAATATCTGAAGGGAATGGTTGAGGACTTACTTGTATAGGTAGATAAGCTTATCATACCTGTTGATTTTGTGGTTTTAGATATGCAGGATAATCCATCTTTGGATAAGGAGCATACAATTCTTTTGGGTAGATCATTTATGGCCACTACTCGAACCATCATTGATGTCCAAAGTGGGAAGTTAACAATGACAGTCTTAGGAGAGACTGTCAATTTTAAGGTTTTTGATTCATCTACTTACCCCTTTATATCTGCTATTGATGAATGCTCATTTATTGAAAGTTTAGATCCTATCATTCATGATACATTTGTGCAGGATAAATTAGATGATAAGTTAGAGGTAACACTTACAGTTGGAGAGGGAAATGACATCTTAGACTATGAGGATAGGGAGTACAGTGATTTATTAGACAATGCCATATCATTTGATGACATTAGTACACCCTTGGATTTATTGGATGTCCCACATGATGATGAGATTGCTCCACCTGATTTGGAACTTAAGAAACTACCTAAGCAGCTAAAATATGTATTTTTGGGAGAGAGCGAGACTTATTCGGTTATTATTTCATCTATACTCACCCAAAAACAAGAGGATAAACTAGTGAGAGAGCTTAGGAAGTATAGAAAAGTAACAGGAAGGAGTATTGGGGACATAAGAGGCATTAATCTAGAGACGTGTATTCATAAGATCAATTTGGAGGACAATGTTGAACCTGTTAAAGAAGCAATGAGGACACTACCCCAATCTTGGTTGGAGGTGAATGCATTACCCATTTTCAAAAATCTCAAAGAAATAAAAAAATTTAAAATTTTGTGTGTGCCGCGGCAGGGAAAAATTGTGCCGCGGCGAGGACGTTTCTGTTTTAGAATGATTTGTAAAAAAAATTTTGTGCCGCGGCGAGTGTGGTTATGTTTCACGCATTATTTTTCAAAATTGATCTGTGCCGCGGCGCACCTCTAAATTTTTCTAGAAAATGAGCAGCTCGTGGATTCAAAACTTTCTTCCCCAAATTTCCCTCACCTTTTCTCACTTTCTCTCAAACACTCTCTAATTTTCTCTCCAATTTTCTCCTATTTTCTCACAAAAATCAACCTGAGAACGACAACGAACAGAATGATGATATGGAGGACTGAGCCTCCCATTTGTAATTTTTCTTTTATTTCTTTTATTAATTTATTTTGGGAGTAATTTTCTTTTTCTTTTATTCTCTTTTATTTAGTTTTATTTTTATTTGATTTTATTTGGATTTCTAACTTTGTCTAATGTCTTTGCTTTTCATTTAATTTAGTTATAATTTAAATTTGGATTTGAGTTGTGATGCATATACTTTGAGGTTTCATACATGTTTCTTGCACAATAAATGCTTCATCATGAGAAAAGCGAGGAATAATAAATTGGAGCGTACGTGTAGTGCACACAAACTCATACGAAAGGGGGGTAACTTCTCTCACTTTTCTCTTAATTTCTTTTGTTTCTCTTTTTAACATTGAGGACAATGTAGGAATTAGGTTGGGGGTGGGAAAAATACTCCATGAGCATGAAATTTACCAAATTTAAATTTTTAACTTTTGTCACTTGAATTGTGTTAGGTTAGTGTCGTGTCTACTTGAGTCAATCCGGAAGTCTATGATATTAACATGATTGTAATGACGGTGACATATGAGAGAAATTAGATTTTTACCTAAGCAACGAAGCACATAAATGTTAGATTCATCTAATTTGAGGATTTTGTGGTGTAGGTGGTAGTTTGTATGGTTAGTATGACTATTTTGATTTGTGTAATGTATGCATGTTCATGATATATTTTAAGTCTCAAAAAGCTCTAGAACTCATTTGAAAACCCATTGAAGCGAAATAATAGAATCAAATGCCACATAGAAAGTGATTTAGGCCATCTTTGGACCGTTTGGACTTTTCATGCCTCCCCGTATTATTTTATCCATAGTACACCCTTGAACTCAACATTGACATACGTTGTACTACCCTTAGTGATAAGAGTACTCAATGTAATATTTGATTTTCATGAGCAATTATATTGTATTTATCTTGCTTCATCACAAAAAAAATGATGATGATGATTGAAATAATAAGCAAGAAAAGTAAAGAAAGAAAATCAAGCAAAAAAGATCCAAGGGACATATGGAATTTATAGGAGGATAAAAAAGAACACTTGGTGGAGAAAGTTGAAAATAAGTTTGTGAAATAAAAAGTACTCTTATCCTATTGAAAATATTATTTCCGTACTTTCATAATCACACACCTAACCACGACTTTACAAGCTTAATGAAGTCCTATTGATTCTAGGTAGTTTGATTTCTATATTAGTGGAGATGGATTTGAAAAGTGAGCCTATGGAGTTTGTAAGTGCAATTTTCACTCATATTTTACTTACACGATTTTGAGATATTAAAATGTAATCTATGAATAGCATGCATGACACGATCAGATAGTGTAACTAACGGGCTTGTGGTTTGATTGGTTGTTCAAAATTCGATTACTAAGATGGGTTTGATGTTTGGACTGTTTTTGAGCTTAAGTGATTTTTAACTATTTTGTATGCCATTTGTTGTTAACAATTTTTGAGACATATGCATGGATTGATTCAAGTATGTTTAGAGTCTTTATTAGTTTTGAGAGTCGTACGATGTTTGTGGGTGTCATCACTGGAAACCCTCACGAGACTGTAACTCGTCCACTAGGGCCACCTAGGGGTTTAAAGGCTTGTTGCATACGCTAAATGAAACCGTGACAATCTACGAAAGTGATTCTAGTTAGTTTAGTTTATTCGTTTTATTTTAATCTTTAGATCGCTTCACTTGCTAGAGACTAGCAAGAAGATGGTTGGGGGTTGTGATGAGTTCTCGAAAAGCACTAATATTTCGTGATTAATTGTGCTTAATTGTTTAAAATATAGATTTGTTATGATTGTTTATTTGATTATTTTCATAAATCTATCCATTCGAAGTCACGAGGTATGCTTTAGTGCATTTCAGGTGTTTTTAGCGTCAAATGAGTCAAATAATGAAAACACGCAAAGAGGGAACACTTACGACGCTCGGATCACGAGTTACGGGCTAAACGAGACAAATATGTAAGCCTTACATAACGAGCCATCACATATGTAAGGGGGTAAACGTGAAGAAACTGAAGACAACGCGCGCCGCGGGGAAGAAAAGTCATGCCGCGGCGGGGAGCTCTCGAGTTTTTACATTATTTCCAGAATTTGTGTTGCGCCGCGGTGGGGAAAATGCATGCCGCGGCGCGCCTATTCCTATGGCAATAAGGATTTGTGTAAACCCTTACATCTATAAATACCCCCTTAGAGTCCTCCTTACAGACAACTCGAACAACTCGAATGCAACTTTACACTTTACAATTTTGCGACCAAACAAGAGATTCATTCAATTTTGGGAGCTTTGCCACACTCAAACGAAGCAAGAGAAACCATTCTAAGGATTCAAGGAAGCCGTCGATGATCGAAGATTAAGCTTTTGGAGAAGAACGCTATCCCATCCATAAGCGGTATTTAAATCTAGGTTTTCCTTGTTGTTATAGAATTCTATTTTCTTCTTCTTTCGTTGAAGTGTATGATCATATTATATTTGTCTATGAATGTTAATATGAACATGAGCGGCTAGTTTTATTATGGATGTTTAGTTTGTGTTGCCATATTTGCTAGAATTGTGTATGGTGTATATTTTATTGATTTAATATAAATGAATTACCTTTTGATTAAAAGCATGTTTAGATATTTAATTATGAATTATCATGGGCCAATTTGAGATTCGTAGTTAGGTTAAAAAATCTGAGAATTTAGTTATAGGAACGTCACCTTAACTTTATTTCAAAACACTTAATCAAAGCTTCAAATTAGTGACTTAGTCATAGCATTAGTTTGATTGACATTTATTTCCTTGCGCATAATTTGATTGCTATTTGATTTACCCCGACCGAAGGCAGTTAATTAGTTAATCAACAAAGAGATTTATCCCGACCGAAGCAGTCTCGTAATTAAAAGGAAAGCCAGTAATATTGTTTATTTAGAACGTTCATGTTGTTTTACCATACCTTTTCGATGCAAGCATGGTTAACCAAGCTAAACGTCCATACATCCTCCATTGATCTTCAAATCTATTTGAATTGATTGTGAACTTGCAATATTCTTTTCGTTAATTGTTCGTACCATTGATCTCGTCACAATTCCAACTTGTTTACAGTTTTATTAGATTTAGGATTCTAGTTATTTAGAGTTTTAGTTTTACTAGAACTCTATTTAATTAGTATTTTAGTTGCTTTTGGATTCTAGTTACTTAGAGTTTTAGTTTCACTAGAACTCTATTTAATTAGTGTTTTATTTTTGTTAGAACTTTATTTAGATTAAGAAGACAGTTATTTAGAACCACTGCAATTCCTTGAGAGACCGACCTTGAAAGTTGCTTATCACTTTTCTACGAGTGATTCGTACACTTGCGAGTACTAAATTTATCACACCATCACCCACATTGGAATGATCCTTATTTTAGTACCTATAATCCTGAATGGGGAAATCACCATAATTCTTCATGGCAAGCAAACTCTACCCCACCTTATGCCCAATACAACATGCAAAGCTCAAATCTTCAACCATATGACCCACCTTATGCACAATACCAAATGCAAAGCTCAAGTTTTCATCAATATCCATCTAGGGCCACCTTGGAAGAGAGCTTGAATTCTTTCATACATGGAAGTAGAGTTTCTAATCAACCTAGGAAGCCAACCTTAGAGGAAACTTTGAATGCTTTCATACAATCTACTAGTGAAAGGATGGAGTCTATGGAGGCATCAATGAAAAGAATAGAAATGCAAGTTGGGCAACTAGCGGAACAAATTCAAAAACAAGAAGAGTCGCCCACTCAAATTGAGCAAGTGAAGGATGACACAATCCTTCAAAGTGGTAAAAATTTTGAAAATATTTATTTTCCTGAAACTTTTGATGATTTACCACTTTGTGTAGAAAATACAAATAGGGAGCAAGCAATTCTCAAAGAATGTCAAGCTAAGGAATATCAAATTCTACAAACTTCTATGGAGAACAAGGAGGAATTATCTTCACCTCCCATGCCACACAAGGCACCTAAGACTTACACATTCCCAAATTATTTTCCATACCACTTTCACGAAAAAGTATGTGCTATACTTCATAGGAAACAACTACCGAGATGGAAGGACAAGCTTAATAACATATTAGCTCGAAAAATTGATATCACACACTTCAAGATCTTTGATGATGGTGGATAGAAACGAATTAGCAACGTCTTGCTAAGACGTTAAAGAAAGCGCTTGATGGGAGGCAACCCATCATATTCGGTAGTATCAACTTTTTTTTTTCTTTATTTTCTTTTTATTTTTATTTATTTATTTATTTATTAGTTTAATTTTCTTTTTCAGTTTTTCCTTTATTTTATTTTATTATTATTTATTTATTTTTATTTTGATTAGTTATTAACTATAATTAACATGTCTTTGTTTTTCATTTGATTTAGTTATAATTTAAATTTGGATTTGAGTTGTGATGCATATACTTTGAGGTTTCATACATGTTTCTTGCACAATAAATGCTTCATCATGAGAAAAGCGAGGAATAATGAACCGGAGCGTACGTATAGTGCACACAATCTCATACCAAAGGGGGGTAACTTCTCTCACTTCTTTTCTTAATTTCTTTTGTTTCTCTTTTTAACATTGAGGACAATGTAGGAATTAGGTTGGGGGTGGGAAAAATACTCCATGAGCATGAAATTGACCAAATTTAAATTTTTAACTTTTGTCACTTGAATTGTGTTAGGTTAGTGTCGTGTCTACTTGAGTCAATCCGGAAGTCTATGATATTAACATGATTGTAATGACGGTGACATATGAGAGAAATTAGATTTTTACCTAAGCAACAAAGCACATAAATGTTAGATTCATCTAATTTGAGGATTTTGTGGTAGTTTGCATGGTTAGTATGACTATTTTGATTTTTGTAATGTATGCATGTTCATGATATATTTTAAGTCTCAAAAAGCTCTAGAACTCATTTGAAAACCCATTGAAGTGAAATAATAGAATCAAATGCCACATAGAAAGTGATTTAGGCCATCTTTGGACCGTTTGGACTTTTCATGCCTCCCCGTATTATTTTATCCATAGTACACCCTTGAACTCAACATTGACATACTTTGTACTACCCTTAGTGATAAGAGCACTCAATGTAATATTTGATTTTCATGAGCAATTATATTGTATTTATCTTGCTTCATCACAAAAAAAAAAAAAAAAAAAAAATGATGATGATTGAAATAATAAGCAAGAAAAGTAAAGAAAGAAAATAAAAAAAAAAAGATCCAAGGGACATATGGAATTTATAGGAGGATAAAAAATAACACTTGGTGGAGAAAGTTGAAAATAAGTTTGTGAAATAAAAAGTACTCTTATCCTAGTGAAAATATCATTTCAGTACTTTCATAATCACACACCTAGCCACAACTTTACAAGCTCAATGAAGTCCTATTAATTCTAGGTAGTTTGATTTCTATATTAGTGGAGATGGATTTGAAAAATGAGCATATGGAGGTTTTATGTGCAAAATTCTCATTCATATTTTTACTTGCACATTTATGAGATATTAAAATGTAATCTATGAATATCATGCATGACACGATCAGATAGTGTAACTAACGGGTTTGTGGTTTGATTGGTTGTTCAAAATTCGATTACCATGATGGGTTTGATGTTTGGACTGTTTTTGAGCTTAAGTGATTTTTAATTATTTCGTATGCCATTTGTTGTTAACAATTTTTGAGACATATGCATGGATTGATTGAAGTATGTTTTGAGTCTTTATTTAGTTTTGTTAGTTACGATGTTTGCGGGTATCATCACTGGAAATCCTTAAGACTATAACTCGTCCACTAGGGCCACCTAGGGGTTTAACGGCTTGTTGCATATGCTAAATGCAACCGTGACAATCTACGGAAGTGATTTAGGATAGGTTAGTTTATTTTATTTGTTTTTATTTTAGTTTTTAGATCGCTTCGCTTGCTAGAGACTAGCAAGAAGCTGGTTGGGGGTTGTAATGAGGGATGTCACCTAATGAGTGCTCGAAAAGCATTAATATTTCATGATTAATTGTGCTTAATTGTTTAATATATAGATTCGTTGTGATTGTTTATTCGATTAATTTCATAAATCTATCCATTCGGAGTCACGGGTATGTTTTAGTGCATTTCAGGTGTTTTTAGCGTCAAATGAGTCAAATAATGAAAACACGCGAAGACGGAACACTTACGGCGCTCGGATCATGAGTTACGGGCAAGACAAGTCAAATATGTAAGCCTTACATAACGAGCCATCACATATGTAAGGGGATAAGCATGAAAAGAAGGAAAGCAATGCGCGCCGCGGCGAAGAAACCATGTGCCGCGGCGAGGGTCTCAATAACGTATGTAAAGGCATTTACATACCATTACATACAAGGCGCGCCGCGGCATATGAAGAAACCATATGCTGCGGCGAGAGGCTCTCGGGTTGCATCCTGGGAAATCATGAAAACATTGCGCGTCGCGGCATGATTATTGTGCACCGCGGCGGGGAGCTCTCGGGTTTTTACATTATTTTCAGAATTTGTGTTGCGCCGCGGCGGGGAAAATGTATGCCGCGGCGCGCCTATTCCTATGGCAATCAGGATTAGTGTAAACCCTTACATCTATAAATACCCCCTTAGACTCCCCCTTACAAAAAAGAACTCGAATAACTTGTACACAACTTTACACATTACAATTTTGCGACCAAACACTACATTCAATCAGCTTTGGGAGCTTTGCTACACTCAAACGAAGCGAGAGAAACCATTCTAAGGATCCAAGGAAGCCATCGACAATCGAATATAAAGCTTTTGGAGAAGAACGCTATCTCATCCATAAGCGGTATTTAGATCTAGGTTTTCTTTGGTGTTATAGAATTCTATTTTTCTTCTTCTTTCGTTAGAGTGTATGTTCATATTTTATTTGTCTATGAATATTAATATGAACATGAGTGGCTAATTTCATTATGAATGTTTAGTTTGTGTTGTCATGTTTGCTAGAACTGTGTATGGTGTATATTTTATTGATTTAATATAAACAAATTACTTTTTAATTAAGAGCATATTTAGATATTTAATTATGAATTATCATGGGCCAATTTGAGATTCGTAGTTAGGTTGAAAGATCTTAGAATTTAGTTACAGGAACGTCACCTTAACTTTATTCCGAAACACTTAATCAAAGCTTCAATTTAGTGACTTAGTCATAGCATTAATTTGATTGGCATGTTTTTCCTTGCGCGTAATTTGATTACTATTTGAATTACCCCGACCGAAGGCAGTTAATTAGTTAATCAACAAAGAGATTTACCCCAACCGCAGGCAGTCTCATAATTAAAAGGAAAGCCGGTAATTTTGTTTATATAGAACGTTCATGTTATTTCACCATACCTTTTCGATGCAAGCATGGTCAACCAAGCTAAACGTCCATACATCCTCCATTGATCTTCAAATATATCTGAATTGATTGTTAAATTGCAATTTTTTTTTCGTTTAATTGCTCGTACTTTGTTCCCGTTACAAATCAAATACCTTTTTACAGTTTTACTAGTTTTAGGATTCTAGTTACTTAGAGTTTTAGTTTTACTAGAACTCTATTTAATTAGTGTTTTATTTTCATTAGAACTCTATTTAGATTAAAAAGTTAGTTATTTAGAACCACTGCAATTCCTTGAGAGACCGACCTTGGAAGTTGCTTATCACTTTTCTACGAGTGATTCGTACACTTGCGAGTACTAAATTTAACACATTAGTTACGAAAGGATTTGGACAAAAGAAAGGCATTGAATTTGATGAAATATTCTCTCCAGTTGTAAAGATGTCCTCAATTAGAGTAATTTTGGGCTTAGCAACTCGCCTAGATCTCGAGATTGAACAAATGGATGTGAAGACTGCATTTCTTCATAGAGATCTAGAAGAAGTCATCTACATGCAGCAACCAGAAGGATTTGAAGTCAAAAGAAAGGAGCACAGTGGTACAAGAAGTTCGACTCATTTATGGTAAGAAATAAGTTTCGAAGAACAAATGCAGACTCTTGTGTCTACATCAAACATTTACCTAGTGGAAAGTTTGTTATCTTGCTGCTATATGTGGATGACATGTTGATAGTCAGTCAAGACACTGAAATGATCAACAAGCTGAAGAAGAAAGTATCAAAAGTCTTTGACATGAAAGACTTAGGTCTACCCAAACAAATCTTGGGTATGGAAATAATTCGTGACAGGAGATCCATGAGATTATGGATGTCACAAGAGAGATATGTTGAACGAATTCTTGAAAGGTTTAACATGAAAGGAGCGAAGCCAGTTAGCTCGCCCCTTGGTGGTCAATTTAAACTCACCAAAAAATCATGTCCATCTTCAGATGAAGAAAAGATGAAGACGGAGGCCATTCCATATTCTTCAGCTGTTGGCAGTCTTATGTATGCTATGGTCTGTACTAGACTAGATATTGCTCATGCAGTAGGAGTTGTGAGCAGATTTCTGTCAAATCCTGGCAACGAGCATTGGGAAGTAGTGAAGTGGATCTTCAGATATTTAAGGGGTACATCAAAGTTGTGCTTAAGCTTTGGAAAAGGAAAACCAATCTTGGAAGGATATACAGATGCAGACATGGCAGGTGACCTTGATGGTATAAAGTCTACATCTGCATATTTGTTTACTTTTGCAGGGAGAACCGTATCTTAGCAGTCCAAACTACAAAAATGTATTGCATTATCCACAACAGAGGCCGAATATATTGCAGTCACAGAAGTTGGGAAAGAGTTATTATGGATGAAGGTTTTTCTCCAAGAATTGAGTTTGAAACAAGATGAGTATGTGGTTAACGATGATAGCCAGAGTGCTATTGATTTAAACAAAAATGTCACATATCATTCTCGCACAAAGCATATTGATGTAAGGTATCATTGGATACGCCAAGCACTTGAAAAGAAGCTAATTCAAGTGAAGAAGATTCATACAGATAAGAATGCTACTGATACGCTGACAAAGATTGTTCCTAAACAGAAACTTGAGCTATGTTCCAAAATAGATGAAATGAACTCCAAATGATGGAGCTAACATGTGATTCCTCCCTTCATGAGGCAGAAGGGGAGATTTGATGGGGTCCGCCTCATGTGAAGAATAAGGCTGCAAGTTTGTTGTAGATGGTGCAGCAATCTCTGACTTTGAAGAAGCAAAAGAAGAAAAAGAAGAAGAAGAAAATTGCGATGGACGGTACAACTAATATTGAAGAAGGAAAAGAAGATGAGGTAAGCAATGAGATCATTGCTATAAAACGTCTCTATAAATAGAAAAGCGCAGGCAGCTCAAAACAAAAGCAAATCTCAGAATTCACTACTAAGATTTAGAGAGAAGAGCTGATAAGAAAATCAGCTCAGAAAATACCATAGTAAAATTTAAACTGTGAGATAAAAGTGAGGTGTTCCTGCAGAGAGTGATAAATACCTACAGAGATAAAATAGTGAGAGATTTACCACACATTTGTGAGTGTGAGAGATACACTTTGTGAGTGTAATATTGTAATACCTCAAGTTTGGGCATAAACTTGAGAGAATTGTTGTACCCATTTTTGATATAGTCAAAGTTTTTTGGAGTTGTCCCGTGGTTGTTTTCCTCTCACATTGAGTGGGTTTTTTCCATGTTAAATATTTTGTGTTAGTTTAATTACTCCTCCAAATTAATTATTCAGTATTTTTAATCAGTCCAACACTCCGCTGCGCCACACATATCCCAACACAATTCGCACAAGGAGCCAAGAAGACCACTAATAAGTCCAAAATAAGCTATCTAATATTTAACCTTAATTTTATTAAAATTATATCGATGTAAATACAGTTGCAAATAAAGATTATTACCAATAGAGAACTGATAAAATTAACTTATTAATTATTAGCAAAAATAAAATAAAATCATACATGTCATGAATAAAATAAATAGGATTTTTTGATTGTTTTGCAAAAAGATAAAAACAACATAAAGATAAGAAAATGGAAAAAGTACAATTTTTGATAGAAATAATGAAAAAACATGTGATTTTGGAATTATCTTTACCATTAGACTATAATTCAACTAATTATGCTATGATTCAATTAGTTTTTAAATTCTAAATCAATTATCTAATCTAGAACCTTTTTTTTTAATTTGATGATTTTAGCTTTAGCAACCTTAATACGATCAAGATTCTCGACCTTTTAATCAAGATTCTTTACATTGCATTACTTTTTAATTAATTAACAACATGATCGTTAATTAATCCTAATTATTGAATAACTTAAAGATACACTTATTAAATTTAATTTAACAATAGCATGAGGTTCTAAAAAGGTAACAACTAAGTTAGGCAAAACTAAATATATTGATAATTTTTAACATAAGTGATTAATTTTAATTACAATTATAAATTACAACTTATTACTTTAATTATAAAAATTAGCAATTACATACTGACTTTATAATTTAGTATTAAATATAATCAAAAATCAAATTAGTTATACACCTAACAAAAAATATAGCATGCTTTTAGCATTCAAACATAAAATTAATCACAATATCATATTAAAAATTAAAATTTTATTTAAATCATAACATAGAAAGTAAATAGAATTATAATCTAGGAGTTGAAATCACTCGTAACCATAATAAATGTTTAGCTAACTGTAGAAATCACAAAATTTAATAAATAATTTATCATGAATAAAGAAAGAGTAAAGAAAAGAATATGCTTTTGATGATTTTTTGGAGCCAAATGAACCAAAAACACCAATATTCAATTTTTTCTTCAATATTTCTTTGAGAATCTTCAAAAATGACATAAAGATAATTTTTTCTCTGCATTTTCGTTATATTTAACTACTTAATAACCCTGTAGTTGTCTCTCCCTCCATTCCTTCCCATCCTATGTCGATTATTATAAGGTTTATATAAACCTTAATAACCTAATAAGGATATGGCTGAGTGGGCTAAACATTTGTGCATTCTTAAGTTATCCACATCTACATTCATTTATCAAGTAAAATTAATAAAAAATTAATAAAAAATTTAAAAAAAAATTATAAAATTCATAAAAAATATATTTTTTCTTAAAATATAAAATAAACAATTTTAGCATATGAAAATAATAAAATAAGTATAAATGTGATCAAAGTGATAACTAAAAATATATATCACTTATTACCACCACCATTGTGAGTGCCTCAGCGCTTCACTTGGTGATCATGTGACGATGCGTAGGTGGTAACAACTATTCTCAGCACCCGTGTGATTTTTTGTATTGCAAATTTCTGATCTTGATTGAAAGTTTTTACAATTTTTTGTATATTGAATTTTTAACTCTATTTTACGAGGTTTTAGATTTCTTTCGTTTCTAAACAATGTGGGACATACCAAATTAGGTTAATAAGTGGTAGGCACTATATAAGGAACACTTATATCATTGTGCCTTCCTACCACAGAGTTCATATGCACACATAAATTGCATCCTCTTAGTTTACATGTTTTAAGTAATTATTCTTGATAATTTGATGATCATATAGTTTCATATTGTTCTCTAGTCTTATGCTTGGTTCAACTTTCATGTGTGGGGTCATTCTATTTCAAATTTAAACAAGGTTGTTCATAGTGATCTTGTGCTTTAAATTTAGTTCTATGATTTGCTACTTGATTTGAGTTATTTGATAAATGTTATGAACCTTGTAATTAGGATTATTCATTTTTCAATCCTTTTTAGGACACAGGCCTTGCACTTGTATTATCCGTGCTAATATTTCAAAATCTAACATTAACATATTTTGTGACTAGTGGACTCGAGTTGATCAAAGTATTAGTTCAAATTAGACACGCTACCATGGGAGAGTGTGAAAATAGGAAGACGACTCCCTAATAAAGCATATTAGGACAATATCACTGTAAGGGAAGATTTATATTTTTTTGTACATAAAGCCTTCTTGAAATATCATGTGAAGTATTATGAACACTATTTACGCGACCTATTGGGATTAAGCAACCCATTTAAGTTCTTGATTAAGAACCTGGTCACATTCCAATAAAGTCATGTGATGAGAAAGTTCACACTCAGAAAGATTAAAGTGGCACGCTTTCAACCTAACGCATAATTTAGTATGCCAGTTGAGACAAGGGAAAGTGCACCCCCAGGAGAGGGATCTATGGAGAACAACTACGACTTGACTATAGGGTGAGACGGTATATCTTAGATGACTAAGTCCAAGTGAACGTGGTCTATCCATATGGAATAGTGCGGCTAAGGAGGCAACATTCTGTCTTGTCCGGCATGGCTTGGTAGGTAACTCCTTGAAAGAAGTAGCCCACACTGTGCAACTTGGGAGGCTGAGATTGTGACTATACTATATGAAAGGAAACATTGTGTTTAGAGGGGATGCGACCCAGAAGGCAACGACTTATCCTTTCCAACCCGGTCTGGAAGAGCATCTTAGACTATGTGGACAGAGATGTCGCAGTGTAGACTATGGGACCTATTAGGCAACGGTTTGGTATGCAACCTGCAAGTTGACAATCTGTCTTGTTCGGCACTATCTGATAGGTGGTGACCTGGACCATGCAACCTTTGAAAGTAGCAGCCAATTAGGCTAGATGGCGCAACCGAGAATGCAGCTTTCTATACCACTATAATTTCATCCTTACCAGTCCAACTCTATTTTCATGCACCCGTTTTCATACATATGATGAAGGTGACTAACAATATTAATATTTCCATTCTGTTCCATTCATCACGAGGGTCAAGGAATTGTCTTTATGTGCCTAAATCCGGTCTAGAAGTTGTCAAACCATAGTTGAACTAGTTTTTGTAAAAGTTGTGAACCAGATTGGCTTTCCCTTTTTTTCAAACAGAGGGTTTGGGTTGCAACTTCCACTTAGGGGTGGCAATTCGTGTCGTAGCTCGTTTGACCGAATCGAAACCGAATCGAAAAACCCGAATCGAACACGAATCGAATAGGATTTGGGCCAAATTTGGCCCAGCTCGAGTAGCTCGAAAAAAAACGGGCTGGGTTCGGGCTGGGTTCGGGCCAGCCCGGTAGCCCAAATTCTTTTTTTTTTTCTTTTTCTTTTTCTTTTCTGATAATATTATATTTATACCCTAAACCTAACAAATAACGCTTAAATTCTGAAATCCCTAAGTTCACATCGCCATCGCGCCTCTCTTTCAGTTTCCCAATTTCCTCAGCCCGCTCGCGACCTCGCCTTCGCCTGTCACGATCTGCCGCCTGTCGCCAGCCCCTCAGCCCGTTCGCGACTTCGCCTGTCACGATCTGCCGTCTGTCGCCGCTGATACTCGCAAGCAGCAACAAGAAGAACCTGGGTTTACATCTGTTTCCAGTGAACAGAGAAGTGCTTCTGTACTTGTAGAACAGGATCAACGGAAGACTTTGAAATTTGGGTTCTCTTCTAAAAGTTCTACTTCTAAGGTACAAACTTAGTCTATGATTTGGTTTTAACTTTAAAAATGATGTTTGGTTTAAAATTTCAAGTAGAAACTGAATTTTCATGTTAGATCTACTTGCATATGAGTTTTGAAACGAGGAAACCATGAATTAAACATTTACTTATAGTTGGTCTCAACATTGGTTTTTGCTCAAAGAAATCATCACCCAGACCCTCAGGTGGATTATTACCCGCCATGTTATAACTCAAACAATTGGAGTGTTCCAGGCCGACAGAAAAATAGACAACCCAGAAAAGGAAAAAATTTAAAATTCAAAAGCAATCAGATCACAAAGAAACAAATTATAGAGAAAGAGAATTAAATGTCGGGATCTGGGTATAAATGGAACTACCTGATACGTGTTATCAAATTTATCATACATGAAGCGAGTGATGATACTGGTTTTATTATTCATCCGTACCCTTCTGTATAAGTGTATATGAGCTATTGAGCTGATCACCATGATTGAGGCTGTGGGTTCAGAGCTTTTTATTATGTTTATTGTTTACTGACCTGTTCATTCTTTTACACATAACAATATTATATCTACTACACTATACATTTCAGTCCCCCATTTGGTCTTTCTTAAAATTGCAATGGATCTTAAATAAAGTGCGCACTGACATTAAATTTTCAAAGCCTATGCCAGTAAAGGAAAGGTTTATATCCTTTAAAACCCCACAAAGATTCACAATTTAATTTCTCTCCGATTGTTTGCATATTTATTTATTATTTTTAGAGTAATGTAATACTCTCCTGCTTATTGTTTTATTAAAAGAATGGGTAGTTATTTATTCCAAGAAAATTTATTTATTAATTTTATTATCGACATAAAATATCATATTAACAATAGCTTTTTATTTTTGATTATTAACTTACAACACATTGTTTTATTTCAGTCAAAGAATTAATATGGAGGTAGGCAGGGATGAAATAGTTAATATTGTGGAAAACACGGTAGAAGAAGATGAAACAACCACTGGTGTTCTTCCAGATTCAAAAAGGCAAAAGGTGATGTCAAAAAGATCATGGATATGGGAACACTATGAGACTCTTCCTTTGGATTTTGATAAAATTCCACGAGAGAAGTGCAAGTATCGTGGTCAAATTTATCAAAATAGGTCTGAGAATGGAACAGGTACTTTTACTCGTCATTATAAAAAGTGTACTATGAGAGATACACGTGATGTGGGTCAGATGATTATTGAAAAATCTAAGAATATGGTTTCATGTCGTTCTGAATTTAATCCTGAAAAGTTTAGAGAGTTATTAGTTGAAGCTATTATTATACGTGACTTGCCTTTTCAATTTGTGGAATAATTGATATATTTAACAATTTTTATTTGTGTTTAAGATAAACCATGTGAGGAGCTTGCTGAAGATATTGCAAGTGAGGTGACTACTGAAGCTGGTACTCAAAACTCTAATAACATGGTTGTGCTTAGTAATCAAGATGCTAACTAAAGGTACTGTAAATATGTTTCTCATTTCAACTGCTAGTTAATTATATTGAGAGTGGTTAGTTACTTCTCATTTCATTAATTCACATAAAACAATCTTACTTTTATATTTTATATGTTCATTGAGAATCTTCTGATAATTGTGTGAGTTTGCATGAAAAATTTGGTGAGTTAACGAGTTTTCTTGGGTGCTTGGGTGCATGAAAAATAGGGTTGTATGAAAAATCATTAACTAAAAAAAACATGTAATTTCTAGTTTGAGCTAGTATGGGCTAGTTTGGGCCAACTCGTTTGTGTTTGGTTTGGGCTCGGGCTCACAAATGCTAGCTCGAATTAAATTTGGGCTGAGCTAGGGTTGAACTAATTTGGGCTGGGCTAGTTTGGGCCAGCTCGAACTAGCCCAGCTCGCACGAATTGCCACCCCTACTTCCACTTATGCAAGGTTGCGCACGGGTTGCGTGCATCTTATTTCCTCTATTTGCCACTAAATTTTGTTCACATGGGCTTTTCGATAGCAGTCTTAAATTTTTTAGGCAAATGCAATGATGTTTCGATCCATTTGGGACTAATCGACGGGAAGGAAGTTTCACTCACAGGAGGTGATGAAAAGCATGTCACCATTCGATGGGATAACCCTGAAGATTTGGACCCTATATGTTGATGCACGATCAATTAAGTTGTATCTTTTTTCATATCTTCCAACAACAAAGTAAGGCACTCCAGCTCCTTCCTTAAGATGCTTACCACTTTCTTGTCCTCCATTACCTCCTCCATAATTAGTTACCACCTTCTTCCTACGTCCTTAGCTATTTCCCTACCTGGTATTACTTATTGCAGTTTTAGATTGAACACGAACAATAGAATCTTTACCAGTTATAACCATAGCTCTATGCTCACCTCCAACATGTTAACAGGAGATACAAAAGAAACACTCTCTTTCCCAATCCCAAACAAACCCACACTTGGCCCTAGAGACAACTATGGCTAAGACTACTCTTACAACATTTAGGTTTGCCTATTGAACAACCTGTCCAAATATTTTGTTACAATAAAGCAGCATGTGATATTGCACATAATCCAGTTCAACATGACCGTACAAAGCACGTTGAGGTAAACAGATTTTTTATCAAGGAAAAGTTGGATGGAAAGATTGTTGAATTACCAAATATTCATTCAGAAGATCAGTTAGCTGACATTCTCACCAAAGCAGTCTCAAATCGAGTGTTCTTAAAGTTTTTAGACAAGTTGGGCATGTGAGACATGTATGCACCAACTTGAGGGAGAGTGTTGAGATTCATTTTGAAATATGAAAGTATTTAAAATGTTAATATGGTAGAGATCATTCTCAATATGGTAGAAATCATTGTATTTAATTATTATCCTTTTCTGTCATTTTATTTCTATTATAAATTCATGTAATCTGTACAAAGCAATTCAATTCAGTGAAATATTCAGAACCAAATATTACATTCTTCTTTTCTACAAGAAGCACCATCTGCAAGCCTCCTTCGACCATCACCTTTGACAAAATCAGGCACACGCATCGCCATATCTGACATTAATCATTCCCTAAATCGCACACGACTTTCACCAAATCAAGAGTTGCCACCAAACCAAACAGAATAGCTTCTCGATTTATGTGTTAACCTTCCACAGTTATAACAAAACCTTGACAACCTTTCATACTTAATTTCAATCCACAAAGGATCTTTACCAATAGAATCCATACCCCAGTCAACATGTCAATCCACAAAGGATCTTTAATAGAATCCATACCTCAAGCAACAAAACCCAAATTAACCCGACCAACTCATTGAAATCAAACCAACCTAGTTGAATTGGGTAGGATTTTATAACTATATGGATTGGTTTGGCTTATAACTCAAAAAAAATTTCATGACTAATTTGGGTTCTTGAATTACAATCCATGGAATCCGAAACATAAGTAATACATAAGTAATTAAAAAAATATTTAAAAAAATATATTTTATACGAGAATGTTTAACATATACAAATAATATTGAATTTTACTTAACAACTAATATTTTATAATAATTATTTATTAAATACCATATAACACATATTTTATATATATCATTGAATTTATTTTAAAAAATTTCATAAAAAGAATAGGAATAATTTATTCAAAATTACTTAAATATTAATATCATTTTTTTTATATCAATTTTGTTTTAAATTAAAAAAAAATTTAGATAAAAGATTTTAAATTAATTTTTTTTAGATAAAAAAATATGTAATATTGTAAAAATAAATTTGTTTTTTTTTTTCAAATTAAACATTCTTGATGTCAAATATTTTTTTAATAAAAAAATTAAATAATCTTGACAAAAATAATTTTTTAATTAAACCCATCAAACTAACCCAACCTAACCGTTAAATAATGAGTTGGATTGGATTGGGTTGAAATGTATTTATTAGCCAATTTGAATTGAACATTTATTAACCCGAAAATAATAAGTTGGATTAAATTTTGTGTAGAACTCGGCCCACCGGACGATGTCCACCATTAAGCATTACTTAGCATGAACTCGAACGAACTCTTATTGGCTTAGCAAATCCACTTCCCAAAAAGAATGCATCAATCCCTAATGCAGAGCCAACCTTACTAAAAATGCAATGCACAATAGCCTCACACCACCAATCAATTGGCATATGTTTCAATTGGATCCAGAGGCGTAGAAGTATACTTTAGAGGAGAAGGTGAAATACTTGGCTTCGTTCTTTGTAAGACAAGCAATCCATTACCAAAATTTCATGGAGCTCACTACAACACCGACTCCAAATCACTAACCTCCTCAAAATAAAGTATTATAGTACTGCGATTTAAAACTTTCATATCCATACCACTACCAATTGTCCAATGTCACCAATACACAAGCAAAAGCGCTTTGGCTGCCACCTCGGTGATACAACAATGAGTGCACAAATATGATAATTTTAATTTTTAAAAATTATTCAAGTCAATTTTTTACAAATATCCATCGGTGCAAAACAAATGCACTTAAATAAAACAAAATAACATACAAATTACATGCTTCCAAACATTTCATGGTGTATATATCATGAAACATACCAAGTGTCAAATTCTGTGTGAGTGTGTGTAATATTGAACCGTTAGTATAGTACCTTACATAAAAGAAAACAAAATATTAAGTAAAGTAATAAACTTCGTATTTTGCGCACGAAAATGCCAACAAATGACATAAAAGAGTTAAAAGACTTACAAAAATTCTCACCCTATTTTCTAAAAAATAATTTTAAATGTCAAAATTATTTCTCATTATTTAATTAAAATTTTAAGATATTTTAGCTTTTTGGAAAGGAAAAAAAAAATACTAATAAAAAGCTAAGATATTAATTAACATATGTAAAAATGGGATCTGGTACAGGTACTTTAGTAGTACCGTATTGTTACTTTAATACATGTTCTCACCCATGTGACGTGTCACTAGTAATGGATGATATTTTTGGATTTTTGTTAATCTTTTTTTCTAGTATATATATATATATATATATAAGTGGCTTTTTTTGGGTGAATTATGGTCGCATTTTATTTTCTTTCTCTTTTCATTTTTTTATGTTTCTACTTTCATATTTCTTTTTCCTTTTTTTCCCATTCTTTTGAAACATTTAAAATTAGATAATTTTAATGTTTATGCATATAAAGATATTTACTAAAAATATATATATAAATTAGTGAGTTTAAATTTATAATATTAAATAATACATATACTAAAAAAAAATATTCTATTTTACATATGTCGATAACCTTTGCAACATTATTTTAATTTTTTTTTATGTTTAAGTAATAAATTGTAGAGTAAGGTCATCTATTTTACTTATAATGTGATTTTATATATAATAAATAATATTTAAATATATACACAGCTATTATTATTGTTGTTATATTTATAACTTCAACTACTTTTAATTTTTAACTCATATATTATGTCATGTGTCATTTATAATTTGTGCATAAGAAATGATGAGAAACAAAATAATTAATGGTCGTATAAAATGTTATATTCAGAACATAATAATATTTTGGCAAATTATAAAAACATAACACCTCTAAAATATATAATAAAAAATAGGACTACAATCACATTGAAATATATTTAATTTGACGACGTTTAACATTAAATGGGTCTAAATTATCACAATTTATTTTAAAAAACGTCCAATTGAACGAACATTAAAAATAATATTAGTAGGAAAAGGAAATTAAAAAAAATTCATAGTTATCCCTCACCATTAAAGATATGTATATGGTTTTACTACTTTAGTAGTATCTTAATTTTATTTTTGATATCTTTTTTTTTACTTTTATTATTAATTGATATTTTAATAATACACACATTTAAAAAAACA
Organism: Elaeagnus macrophylla; assembly: GCA_029378325.1. Classification (NCBI taxonomy): domain Eukaryota; kingdom Viridiplantae; phylum Streptophyta; class Magnoliopsida; order Rosales; family Elaeagnaceae; genus Elaeagnus; species Elaeagnus macrophylla. The sequence continues at coordinate 14,122,266 of CM055640.1, read as the reverse complement.
TATTTTAATACAATTTTTATATGTGACTAACACATTCAATTTTAATTAAAGGCATTTTTTATATTTTCATCTATTCTTTCCCTTATAATAGAAACAATATTTTTTCAGTTATTTTTGATATTTTTAGCTAGCTGTTTTTCATCTCATTCCTACTCTATATTATTAACTTATTCATACTTCATAAATGATGTATTATTATAATTGGTCAATACCTACTAAATGCATTATTGTATGATAAGTTTATAATATAAAATATAATTTTTGACTGCAAAATATTAATAAAACTTTCAGTCTTCTTTTTCAAGTGAAAAATATATAATGGCTGACTAAAAATAAAAGTATGGTAACACTTATTTTTGTAATTAGCTAATCACTCAATTATTTATAATATCTAGCTTATAATCTTTCTTCTTCTTTTTTTCCCTTGTTTTTTTCTCCAAAGCAAATATCTTGTTTTATTTTGTATTATCATAGTTAGCTAAATCAATTAATTTTTTTTTCTTATAATCTGAACTTATCATACAAAAATACATCAAGTAGGTTGTGGCCAGTTATGGTAATGTATCTTTTATAGATTATGAGTTAGTTAATGATGTGCAAATTTTAAATGCTCGCAAGTGCATAAATCATTAGTAGACTAATGATAAGTTTAATTCTAGATTAATCTCTCAAAAAATTTGCAATGATTTTAAAAAGTTATTTATTTTTTTAAATTAGTTGCAAAAAATAAATCATAAATATTCTAATAATTGTCGGTTGTGAGAACAATGACAAAATTCTAAAATCTTAGAACAATTGAAATAAATGACTAAAAAGTTTGCTAAAGTGATGAAATGAACGATGATGGAAAATTAGCTACCTTATCATTCATTAATAGAATAATTTAAGTGATTTTTACAATCAAGTATAAAAAGTTAGATTTATTGATATTTTTCACTAAACCTAAGAATTTGAAATCAATGAAATTTTTTTCTTAATTAACTAATTAACTTCTTTGATCCCGATTGTTAATTAATTAATTAGCATAAACCTTTGAAAAATAATTTAATCACCTAATTTAAGTCAAGTTTATGCACTTAAATTAAACTTTTGTTCAAAAGTGCTCAATCAAACAAAAATAATTTTTATAATACTCAATACCAAAATATTCTCTTATACTTATAAACTAATTTGGTAAAAAATAATTCATGAACAAAGATATAAAAAATAATAAACAAGAAATAAATCACTTTAATCTAAATAAAATTACTTAAATATTCATTCTTTCATTGTAACTTAGCTAAAATTTCACACAAAATATTTAGCTTCTCATAATAAAATTAAAATTAATATTTTTTTTATTATAAGAGACATGCTTAAAATCTAAAGAGAAAAGAAAAGAAAACAATAAATATACCCATTTTCACTCCCTTTCATCGTCTAAGTCTAACAATCATTCCAAAATTACTTAAACCTACAAAACATAAAAATACCTTCTAAATTAAGATAATATTGAAATAAAACATAAAATAAATAGTTGAAAATATAACAACATAATATGTTAAAATAATGTTCATGAAAATACCAAAAAAAAAAAAAAACTCATTGAAAAAGTAAAAAATGAATGAAAAAAATTGTTTATGTTGTAGGAGAAAGGAGAGACGAAAAAACTGGCTAAAAAAATACTGTTTTTGTTGTAGGAGAGAAAATAGACAAAAAAAAAAATAGGCTGAAAATGTCAATAATAGTTGAAAAATACAATTTCTGTTTTAAGAGATGAAAGAGACAAAAATGTCAAAAATATCCTTTATTAAAATTATATGTGCTAGTTAGGGGTGAACAAAAAAAATACAAAACCAAATCAACCTACTTAACCCAAAAAAAATCGATTTTTAAATTTTATTGGTTTGGTTTGGTTCTTTATAATAAAAAATCGATTAATATTGGGTTGGTTTGGTTTTCATTCATTAAAATCTTAAAAAAAACTGAACCAACCCATATATATATATATATATTATAGAATTATTTAAAAAATAAAAAATTTTCGTTTCACTTTTCAGTCGCTCACCTCAGTCCTCACAGTTTATATCCTTCCTTCATAGTTAATTAGTTATTAAAAAATAAAAAAAAAATTTGTTTCAGTCGCCCCCTTTTGTTCACCCCTCAGAACCCTAAAATGTAGCATGGCACCTCCAACCTCAGCGCCAGCTCGAGTCGCCGTCTCCTTCTATATGCCTCGTTGTATGCTCGTGTCTGCATCTGGGATTGCTTCGCTTTCTATTTCTCTTCAAGGTATTTTCATCCTTTTTTTTTTCAAATCTCAATTTTGATTAAATTTTGTTCTTGTGTTTTGACTTTTGATTTTTGGTGTTTTTGAATGTTGTTTACCTGTTAACTTAATTCATTTTAAAGTTTATGCATTAGGGCTCTTACACCTCTTTTTCCTTTTTAATTGATTCTTCTTCTTTACTGTACATTTAATTCATTATATATTTATATGACTATTGTGTATTACGTATTGTTGTAGGTAAATAAAATTTTCTGGGTTGTCTCGATATATGCTTTTCAGTAATATTTTCTAAGATTAAAAAATATTAGGAATGAAAACTCTTTGGAATCCGGATTTTTAATGCTTAAGCTGTGGTTTTTTTTTTATTATTTATTTTTTTTATTTTACCCTCTCATGTTTGGGTTGATTTTCTATTTTGGTTCTTTTTTTCTTGGGTTTTTCTTCTTATTTGGTTCTCTAAGTCAAGCTTTTGTGGTATTTGCTTTTCTAGTTTGAGATTGTCCTAGTTTAGCACTATGGTTTTGATATAAATTGTAGGCTAGCAACATCTTGGGCTATTTTGTTTTTATGAATGTTGCTAGACAATAGCATTATAAGAAATAGCAATTACCTAAAGGTGCTCCCCTTCGTGCAATTATCTTGCTTGGGATGGGTAAAGTATTTAGATTGCCACTATTGGCCTCAACAAGATAGTTTAAGGTGCTTGTACTGTGGTTTTCAATTTGCAATGACAATTTCCCATATTTTAGGAAAAAAATAAAGATATGTAAGTATGATACATTATTATTATTAGGAGAAATAGATACATTTTGATTCTGTTGTTTGTCTTAAATTATTGTGTTGTTTATTATGCTGATATTGAATAATATTTTTTCTTTATAAAGAATATTATGGATTCTACTACTACTCCAATGAATATTAAAACCATACCTAATAAAGAAGATACATCACAAACTCAGCCAACACCCATTGGTAGTAGCTTACCATCGAAATTGCTAGCAAGTACAACATCACAAAAGAACAAGCCTAGGAGGCCACCATCTGATATATGGAAACACTTCACACCTCTTGATCCTCAATGTGCAAGGAGTTCTTGCAATTATTGTAAAAAAGAGTATTGCACTGATAGTAATAAGAATGGGAGTTCAACTTGTCGGAAACATTTGGAAGTTTGTCCTAATTACAAAAGAGGTCATAATAATAAAAAGCAAAAAACTTTAAACTTTCAAGTTGGTAAAGATGGTACTGATAACAAATTTACTGCTTGAAGTTTTGATCAAAAAGCAGTTAAAAAGGCTCTAGCTCAAATGGTTATTATGGATGAACTCCCATTTAATTTTGTTGAAGGCATTGGTTTTAAAAAATTATGTGAAGTTGGTATGCCTAAATTTCAAATACCATCTCCTATTACAGTTGCTCGTGATGTTTATGAAATTTTCTTGGAGGAAAAGTCATCATTGAAAAAAAATTTGTCACGCTCTAACCAAAAGGTTTCTATCACTACTGATTTGTGGACTTCTTGCCAAAATATCAACTATATGTGCATAACTGCTCATTATGTAGATGATGATTGGAAACTACAGAAAAGAATTATATTTTTTAGTCCAGTTTTCAGCCACAAAGGGGATCAACTTGCAAAGTTCATTGATGCTTCAACACGTGAGTGGGGTATTGGAAGTGTTTTTACTGTGACTATTGACAATGCAAGTTCAAATACCACTACTATTAGTAGTTTGAAAAAGAGGTGGAACACTTGTACTGGCTTAGTCTTAGATGGTGAGTTTTTACATGTAAGATATTGTGCACACATCTTGAATTTAATAGTGAAGGATGGTTTAAAAGAAGTCAATGTGTCAATTGAGAGTATTCGAAATGCGGTCAATTATGTTAGATCCTAACCTTCAAGGTTACAAAAGTTCAAAGAGTGTTAAATGTGAAGGAATCGAAACCAAAGGACTTGTCTTTTTGGATGTTCAAACAATGTGGAATTCTACCTATCTTATGTTGAAGACCGTTTCTAAATTTCAAAAAGTATTTGATCGGTTGCATGTCTATGATGATGAGTTCCTTGATCATTTTAGTGACAACATTGTAGTGCCACCCCTGCCAAAAGATTGGAAGAATGCAAATATTTTTGTTGAAATTTTGTATAGTTTTTATACTACAACTATCAACTTTAGTGGTTAGTTGTATGTTACCTCTAACTGTTATACCCATGAGTTTCATGCTATTCAAATTGTGTTAATGAATGCGATGAGAGGGGAAGATGAAACTTTAAAAAAGTCGGCTAGAAATATTAAAGCTAAATTTGACAAGTATTGGGGTGATGTGAATAAGATGAATAAATTGTTATTTGTTGCAGTGGTGCTTGATCTAAGGTATAAGTTGAAGTATTTGACATTCATATTTAAACGTTTATATTTGAGTCATATTGTAGAAGGATTGGTTACTGGGGTGAAGATTGCTCTTGAGAAGTTGTTTAAAACTTATGATACTAGTGAAGGGAATAAAAATGATGCGTCATCTTCAGGTAGTAGTATTCAATCATCACAATTCGTATTAACAAGGAAAATTGAAAAGGAAAAGGATGCATCAACCTTGAATGTTAGTCAGTTATTGTATTTACAACAATTAGAGGATGATAATTGTTTGGAAACAAAGACTGAGATAGAAAGGTATTTAGCTGATTTGTGTGTTAATCCTGCTATTGTTGATTTTGACCTTTTATTGTGGTCGAAATCAAATGTTGTAACATATCCCATCCTATCTAAGATTGCACGGGATGTCTTAGCAGTACCGGTTTCCACAGTTGCATCTGAATTAGCCTTTAGTACTGGTGGACGTGTAATTGATCCATATAGAAGTTCTTTGTGTCCTAAGATGGTGGAGGCTCTAATTTGCTCTCAAAGCTAGATACTTGCAAAATTAGATGCTCTTAACATTACAGTGGATAAGGATCTTTCCCAATATACAGATGAAGTGAATATATTTGAGCCGCTTGAGATAGGTAAGTATGATAAATAATACATATTTTAAATATTTATATAATCATTACAATTTAATTTATTTAATTCATAGTTGACAATTGATTTTTCTATTTTTGTAGACATGTTTGGAAAATAACATACCTCAATAAACTCAATGGTGAGTTGGCGATATCAATGGTTTCAATATAATATGTATGTTTTATTAATATATTAGAATATGGGAGCTTGGAACATGTTTGAAATTTTATTTTATTTTTATATTTTTTCTTGGATAATTTAAATATTTTATTCTTATTCTCTATTTTGTAATATACTATAGTCTATATGTATTAGAGATTTAAATTTATATGTTTTGATTTGTTATTTGTTGTTAATTAGTTATGTTTATGAGGACAACTTTTTTTATTTTCGATAATATTTTAGAAAAATCTATCCTCTACTTTGTTAGTGAGAGATAAACAATTTTTGTCTATTTTTGTCATTATAGTTTGAATATTTAAACGAAATTCGTGCAAGCACTTCTCTATCAGGTATTCTCATTTATTTTATCTTTTATTCACTTGATATACTAATTTGATATTATTTAATTATGTATCCATTATAAATTTATAATTATATCATCTTTCATATTTTGGTTGGTAGAGTTTTCATTGCATGAACAACATTGGTGAACAATATTATTGGATCTGAAAATTAGCAAATTTTGTAAGGTATGTGATTACTATTCCTTATTGCTTATTTGTCATAATTTTAAATTTTTCTTGCACTTTGTATTTAATATGAATAATGGTATTAGATAAGTGATCGATATCTATATTTTTAAATTTAGGTATTATAATAAAATTAACATTAAAAACGTTAGAAATTATATATAATACAAGAGTTTTAAAAAAATTTAATAAACAAAATTCAGTACCGAAAAAAAAGGAAGAAATTTCCTTTAACCAACCCAAACCAAACTAAAAAATTTGGTTCGGGTTGGATTGATTTTTCAAATTTTTTGGTTTGGTTTGGTTCGGTTCTTGTTTTTAAAAAACCGATCATATTAGGTTGGTTTCAATTTTAGTCTAAACCCAAACCAACTCATATATGTTCACCTCTAGTGCTAGTCGTATGTAGAATTACATCAAATTAATTTTTTTTTTTTTAAATATGAGTATTTTAAAAATATTAACTAATAACAAGAGTAAAAAAAATACTAAAAATAAAATTAGAATATTATTAAAGTAGCGAATTATATGATTTCTTGTTTATCAACAATTAATAGACATATGGCTATTTGTTTATCAAAAGTAAAACTATTATAGCATATTAAAAAAGTATTAAAATAATAAATTTTAATAATATATTTAAAAATAAATATTAAAATAATAATATAAATATTATTAAAATATCAATTTCGAAAAAAACGAGTGCTAAAGTACAAATATGTACCACCAACCAACTAGAGTCAATTGGCTACAGGTTGCCAGAAGGTTTTGCCGAATTAGGTCTAAGCTCTATCCTCGATTGTCAAAGTCTAAAGTGGTGGGTTAAATTTGATGCCGTGTATTCCATATGATTATCTTTCTTTAAAAATATATAAGATAAAACTATCATATATGTACTATTTTCGCATCATTATTACCACTCTGTCATAATTGTACTATTTTGACCAAAAAAAAATAATTGTACTATTTGGCCTTTTCAAAAAATCGACAGAAATGTATTACTTTACTTTATTTTATTTTAACATATGTATAATTTTACAATTTAATTGTTTCGTACCTTTTGTTATCATATCGAATGTCTACGATTTTTATTATTTTAAAATATTTATTTTTTTAAAACATCAAATTAAATATTATTATTAATTATTGAATTACTATAAAAAGCTTATTTTATTGATTTATAATTTTAAAAGATTAAGATAATTTTGTTAAGTTTAATTATGTATTTAAATAGTGATATATTTTTTCAAGTAGATTTTATACAAAATTATAATCTAAATTTACAATTAATGAAAATTTTTAATATTTATTTATAAAAAAAATTATTACTCATAATAATATATCACGTAAATTTTATACAAAATTATAATCTAAATTTACAGTTAATGAAAAGTTTTATTATTTATTTATAAAAAAATTATTACTCATATTAAATAATTTATAAATTTAATAATTAATATATAATTTGATGTTGACATAACTCATTATTTTTTATGGATTGTCAAAAGTGTTATTAATAAAGAAAATGATGGAAGACAGAAAAAATGAAAGTTTTTTTTTTTTTTTTTTAATAATAATGAAAGTTAATCTTATTTTAACTAAAATTTCTATAGCCCTGTAGAGTTGGAATCCATTAAATCAAGAAAATTAATGTATAAATAATAAAAAAATAATATGACTTATTTTTAAGTTATTATTTATTTTTTATTAAAAAATTATATTTATCTTATATAAGTATAAATATGTTTAAATTGTTAAATTTTTTGTGTGTTTTTAAGTGAGAAAACTTAAAGAATGAAACTTCAAAAAAAGGACAAACTCATTTTATACATAAAATTTAAAATATATCTATAATTTTATAAATATTACATATAAAATGAATTAAGAGGGAGATTTTGGTTTAGAAAATAAAAAAATTCATTTACATAATCAATTACGATGAGCATATATATTATTTTACGAATATTCTTTTGAATTGTTCATGTGTTATCACTGATAATATTTGTCTTAATAATTTTTTCTATGTTTAGATTACAATTTTTTTTTAATATTTTCAACTAATTTCATTAATTACATGAGTTTGCCTTTAAAGTATCAAAATCTTCAGGAATAAAATAACATATCTTCATCTATTTTCAAAGAAAAAAACGTATATGAAGAATAATGAAAGCATGTCAAAAAAAATCGCAGTAGATAATGTGATGAAAACCCATTTAAGATGTTTGCGAATCAATAAAAGTGAACAAATATCAAAAGGTTAAACGAAAAACAAAGAAGGTATAAAGAATAGACAAGATGGAGTTGGCACCAGGAATCAAGCTCAATGAGTAGAGCTGTAGAGGGATTGATCAACCGATTGCAACATAGCGGTGCCCGATCGTTGCGTTTCACTTCGTCGTATAAAAACTTGAGACTAAATTTTGATTCAAGATCGATATTCATTCGATCATTCCATCCTATTTCAAGTAGGAGTGACAATTTCTTATACGAATTGATAATACAATTCGAACATGACACAATACAAATTTATTTTTTTTAAGAATTGATCAATAATTTTTTCATATTTTTAAATGTTTGTTATTTTTTACTATTATAAATATGCAACACAAAAAAATATAAACTTTTTAATGTGTCAACAACGCGTAAACACGACACAAACACGAATGATACCTCTAATTTCAAGTTGCAAGATCACTATTTTAAATATCTAGCATGACAATTACCCATACAATATTCATTACACAATGTTTTCACGAATAAAATATAAAAACCTACAAGTTTAAACTACAAATATACTCTTGTTGTTACTATTTGAGAGTTTTTCAAGAGATAGTTGGGAGAAAATGAAAAAAAAAAAAAAAAAGTAATCAAAACTCAAGAATAATTAGAAAATATTTTGTATTAAAACAATAAATTGAATATATAATTGTTTATTGATTTAATTGTGCAACAGAACCTATATTTATATATAGAATTTTATTTTTATTTTTTTAAAAAAAACATATATTTTTTAGTATTATAAAAAAAATAAGCGCACGTATATATATATATATATATTTACTAAAAGAATTAAAAATTAAATTAGTTGAATAATTTATTATTTTAGAATGTTTATTTTCTAAATTAACTGAATACAATTTTTACAAATTTTTAAAGTATTAGAGGCTTTGTCGCAATTTTTAAATTTCTGTACACGAATTAATTAAATTGTTCGCAACTGTACACCCTACAGTAATTGATTTCACATCTGCAGTGTGTTGTGAGTGTAAAACTGTAAATGCTAGTAGCAGATATTTAGAATTTATGTCCTTGTTTCCCCCCCTCCCTATTTTACCAACCTTTACTATTCTTTCAATCTCTTAAGATATGACGCGACGCGGTAGGGGTGGCAATTCGTGTCGTAGCTCGTTTGACCGAATCGAAACCGAATCGAAAAACCCGAATCGAACACGAATCGAATAGGATTTGGGCCAAATTTGGCCCAGCTCGAGTAGCTCGAAAAAAAACGGGCTGGGTTCGGGCTGGGTTCGGGCCAGCCCGGTAGCCCAAATTCTTTTTTTTTTTCTTTTTCTTTTTCTTTTCTGATAAATATAAATATTATATTTATACCCTAAACCTAACAAATAACGCTTAAATTCTGAAATCCCTAAGTTCACATCGCCATCGCGCCTCTCTTTCAGTTTCCCAATTTCCTCAGCCCGCTCGCGACCTCGCCTTCGCCTGTCACGATCTGCCGCCTGTCGCCAGCCCCTCAGCCCGTTCGCGACTTCGCCTGTCACGATCTGCCGTCTGTCGCCGCTGATACTCGCAAGCAGCAACAAGAAGAACCTGGGTTTACATCTGTTTCCAGTGAACAGAGAAGTGCTTCTGTACTTGTAGAACAGGATCAACGGAAGACTTTGAAATTTGGGTTCTCTTCTAAAAGTTCTACTTCTAAGGTACAAACTTAGTCTATGATTTGGTTTTAACTTTAAAAATGATGTTTGGTTTAAAATTTCAAGTAGAAACTGAATTTTCATGTTAGATCTACTTGCATATGAGTTTTGAAACGAGGAAACCATGAATTAAACATTTACTTATAGTTGGTCTCAACATTGGTTTTTGCTCAAAGAAATCATCACCCAGACCCTCAGGTGGATTATTACCCGCCATGTTATAACTCAAACAATTGGAGTGTTCCAGGCCGACAGAAAAATAGACAACCCAGAAAAGGAAAAAATTTAAAATTCAAAAGCAATCAGATCACAAAGAAACAAATTATAGAGAAAGAGAATTAAATGTCGGGATCTGGGTATAAATGGAACTACCTGATACGTGTTATCAAATTTATCATACATGAAGCGAGTGATGATACTGGTTTTATTATTCATCCGTACCCTTCTGTATAAGTGTATATGAGCTATTGAGCTGATCACCATGATTGAGGCTGTGGGTTCAGAGCTTTTTATTATGTTTATTGTTTACTGACCTGTTCATTCTTTTACACATAACAATATTATATCTACTACACTATACATTTCAGTCCCCCATTTGGTCTTTCTTAAAATTGCAATGGATCTTAAATAAAGTGCGCACTGACATTAAATTTTCAAAGCCTATGCCAGTAAAGGAAAGGTTTATATCCTTTAAAACCCCACAAAGATTCACAATTTAATTTCTCTCCGATTGTTTGCATATTTATTTATTATTTTTAGAGTAATGTAATACTCTCCTGCTTATTGTTTTATTAAAAGAATGGGTAGTTATTTATTCCAAGAAAATTTATTTATTAATTTTATTATCGACATAAAATATCATATTAACAATAGCTTTTTATTTTTGATTATTAACTTACAACACATTGTTTTATTTCAGTCAAAGAATTAATATGGAGGTAGGCAGGGATGAAATAGTTAATATTGTGGAAAACACGGTAGAAGAAGATGAAACAACCACTGGTGTTCTTCCAGATTCAAAAAGGCAAAAGGTGATGTCAAAAAGATCATGGATATGGGAACACTATGAGACTCTTCCTTTGGATTTTGATAAAATTCCACGAGAGAAGTGCAAGTATCGTGGTCAAATTTATCAAAATAGGTCTGAGAATGGAACAGGTACTTTTACTCGTCATTATAAAAAGTGTACTATGAGAGATACACGTGATGTGGGTCAGATGATTATTGAAAAATCTAAGAATATGGTTTCATGTCGTTCTGAATTTAATCCTGAAAAGTTTAGAGAGTTATTAGTTGAAGCTATTATTATACGTGACTTGCCTTTTCAATTTGTGGAATAATTGATATATTTAACAATTTTTATTTGTGTTTAAGATAAACCATGTGAGGAGCTTGCTGAAGATATTGCAAGTGAGGTGACTACTGAAGCTGGTACTCAAAACTCTAATAACATGGTTGTGCTTAGTAATCAAGATGCTAACTAAAGGTACTGTAAATATGTTTCTCATTTCAACTGCTAGTTAATTATATTGAGAGTGGTTAGTTACTTCTCATTTCATTAATTCACATAAAACAATCTTACTTTTATATTTTATATGTTCATTGAGAATCTTCTGATAATTGTGTGAGTTTGCATGAAAAATTTGGTGAGTTAACGAGTTTTCTTGGGTGCTTGGGTGCATGAAAAATAGGGTTGTATGAAAAATCATTAACTAAAAAAAACATGTAATTTCTAGTTTGAGCTAGTATGGGCTAGTTTGGGCCAACTCGTTTGTGTTTGGTTTGGGCTCGGGCTCACAAATGCTAGCTCGAATTAAATTTGGGCTGAGCTAGGGTTGAACTAATTTGGGCTGGGCTAGTTTGGGCCAGCTCGAACTAGCCCAGCTCGCACGAATTGCCACCCCTATGACGCGGTCCCATTTTCTTAGTCATTAAATTTCCATGATAATGAAAGTTAAGAATAACAACAAAAAGGGTTTCTATATTTTCACAAAGATTTACAGAAGGAAAGAAGAACAAAGGTTGCTCTTTTAATTAGATGCAACGTCCTAATCTTGCTACAAATATCACCCATGAATCCAAAGAATCAAAAGTTTGGTAATTGACAAGAAAAACTCAATTTTAGCTTAAAATTGTGAAGTGCCTCTCCCATCTAATTTTTGTATATTTTTATTTGTTTTCTTGCTTATTTCTTCCCATGCCACCATTAATTCATTGAAGACTCAGCTCAAATTGCGGTCCCCTGCAACAGTGTCATTTTATTTCATGTTTTGGGGGGTGTTTTTAATTGTAATTTTTATTGATTTTAATAAAGTTTTAAAATCTAGATATAATTTTTGAAGGTTCTAGTTTAAAGTTTATTTAATTAAAATTTTATAGAAATTTGAATATAGTTAAAAAGCATTAATTTTAAAATTACATATTATAAAATATCAACTCATTCTTCCCTAAACTAAGATCACAATTTGATCAGAAGACTCAACTCATTTTGGTAATCAGAAAGAAACTACTATTTTTATTTTCATTTGAAAAAAAGGAGTCAAAGGTTCTTTTTTTTTTTTAACATGTGAATATTACTCAATCAAACTGAATCTGTTTGGAATAAAATTATCAATTTAATTTAAACAGCTGGTCAGATCTAATTCAAATCGATTCATTTTCATCTCAACACAAAATTAAAAGATTTCCAAAACTTTATAAAGATTTTTATTCCTATTACTTTTATTTATAATATTATTTATTATTAGTTCAATTATTATCAATTTAATTTAATTTAATTTTAGTTGTTCTATGTGAGGCTTTTTAATTTATTTAATTAAAAGCTTATTTAAAGAATTCGTACTTAACTTATTTAAAATACTATAATTAGTTTTTAACATTTAAATTTATATAATTTCATCCTTAATTTTTATAAATTTGATAAAACATAAAATTGTCTATTATTTCCCAAATCTAAAGTCTAAATTATATCATATAATATTTTGAACAATTTAATTTATCCACACATTTTAGAATATTGACTATTATTGCCTATGATCTATTAATTTTTATATAATTTATTTAAGACTCGTATGTTTTTATCAATTTAATAATGAATTATTAATATTTAAAATACGAATAATTATTTAAAGGCTATTTAAAATATTAACTTATGTATGATCAATTTTTTTAGATAATAATAATCCTGTAGTTTAAATTAAAATAAAATTTAATAATAATTTTTTTAATAATTTAATAAATTACATACAAAATACATGTATTTCCTACTAGTATTATAAATAAATCCCGATTAAATGTATAGATAAACGGCTTTCTTAAATGAAAACTTACACAATTATATACCTTTAACATACATATAATTAAAACTCAATCAAACACTCACTATTAGAAATTTGCTCTCTCTATATATAGGTGTCTTTTACTTTCTTTCATTTCATGTTAAGTTTAATAAAATCACAATAATTTATGTATTTATATTTATATCTTAATTTAAATAAACTTATTTTTAACAATATAGATTTATTCTAGTGATTTTCGGCACGTGTTTCATCAGTTTTCAACATGTTTTTCAATTTAAACAATATATACATAATATATATATATATATATATATACATATATATATTAGTTTTCTTAATAGATGATTAATTTGCTATACTTTTTAGGCGAAAGACATGAAATCAACTAGATTAATTAAAGGCATACAAATAAATATTATTAAAAATAATTCAAAATATAAAAGAGATGATTATAGTTAGCACTATTATCGAAACAAGGAAGACAAATGCCTGTGCATTAATGTACTTGTAAATTTTAATTAACTATTTATATATTGTAATTGAATTCCCACTTTTCTTTTCCTACTTCTAATTGAATTCTTTGTTCTACAATTTGAATGAATCAATACAAATTTCATTTAAAAAAAATTATTCATAATACTACAAGTAAATCAACTATTAAAATGCAATGTTTCTCATAATTTTGCATAAATAGCACCAATAAGTCTAACAATATCAAAAAATTATAAATTTGTAATTGATATGGAGACACTCAATTTTTGACTAACTTATTGTATTTGTAACTGTAATAATTACATTTTAAATGAGTTAATAATACTCATACTATTAATATTATTTATATTTTTAAAAATCGATATATACCCATATTTTAACATGTAGTGTACCTTATTATTAATTTTATTTTTGAAGGATACACTTTTTTTTTGTGTTATATTCACCTTTTACTAACTAATAATATACTTTAATTATATAACTATACAATTCTTTAAAAATTATACAATTGTGTATTAGGTAAACATATGTAAAAAAAAAAAAAACACATATTAAGTTAATACCACGTTCTAGTCACTTTTTTCCAATAGCAAAATAAAGTCATTATTTTTGTGGGGTTGAGAAATAGTTTTTTTTTTTTTTTTTTTCCTAAAAAGAATTTGGATCAATCTATCTTTGTCCTCATTTAAGCTTTTGCCTACTGAACTTAGTAAGGAGCAGCATCTTTTATACTATACGCCTAACATTATACAAAGTTTTTCACTTTAAATATTAAATGTTTAATTAAAGTTAAATAAAGTAGTACAAAGAAATAACATAAAAAAGAAGAAAATAAATCAAGATAGAGAAAAGGAGAGATTCCGTTTACCAAACAAATGGCCTACAACCCATCCTACTTGAAAAGAAAGCTTAAGAAGTCTCATTTTCCTATCTCAATCAAATTATTGCCACTGTATTTATATCAAAATTAATACACAATTGAAAAATATTATTCATCGTATGAATTTATAATGCTTTAGACTTTGATTCAAACTTATCACTAATTTTAAATTTACAATATTTTTAAATAAAATTCAAATTCACGTATTTATAATTAAAACTCAAATTATAAATATTTAATATATACAAATAAACTTAATACCTCATCTAAAACTCCTTGCTTTAAATTTATAATGTTTTATTATGTCATTTAAATTTATCATAAATTTATAGCAAATAGTAGTGCTCATACTCTTTTTATGTGATTTATCATAATTTTATTTCTATATATAAAAAGCAAGAATGTTTGGTGGGTGTCTTTGTAGTGGACCAAAATGGCCCTTGAATTTTTATTTTTGCTTTTTAATCTTTTTACTTTTAACTTTCTTCTACATTAATATATATTAAAATATATATATTATATTTAATAATTTTAGTATATATCATCTTTAAATTATATATGATAATTATTTTAATCACATAAAAGTTATTTAACTTATAATACAAGATAATGAAAGTGACAATTGATGTGATTTGTAATTGATATGGTTTATATTTTATATTTATTTAATTAATGGATGAGGTCTTGCCAATTTATTTATAAGTGAATCATATAAGTGAATCAATTTATTTACCATTAGTTGGGATGTCTCGGTGCACTCACTGAAAATTGCTAACTATAACCTTTATTAAAAAAAATATTTATGTAAATATGGACCTACTTTTACATATATATTCATCATTTCTAAACATGTGGTAAAATATCTAAAAATTTGAATCATTTTTCTATTTTTTTAAAATAATTTTGATATATGTCACAATTTAATTATTGTGCGTACAAAAATAAATATAAATTTATATACTTTTAGCATATTTTGTGTGTGAATTCATCATTTTTGTGACGACCGCCCCTGTGATGGTGGTCTTACGGGGGGACAGACTCCGAGGCCCGTCTTACCGACGCATCCACAGGCGTTGATTTTTATAACTCACAAGAATATCCTCTCTGGCCTAGAGAGTTCCTTTCGCCTCCCCAGTTGTATTAGAAGGATATAGTAATGTAAACTAGATATCTGATATAAAAGACTCTAAGTCTACCAGTGGATATGTGTTTACATTGGGTGGTGCAGCTATTTCATGGAAGTCATCTAAACAGACTTGCATAGCTAGATCCACGATGGAATTTGAATTCATCGCTTTGGATAAATGTGGCAAAGAGGCCGAATGGCTACGCAATTTCTTAGAAGATATTCCAAAGTGGCCTAAGCTTGTGCCTGCAATTTGCATACATTGTGATAGTCAATCTGCAATTGGTAGGGCACAGAGCAACATGTATAATAGTAAGTCTCGACATATACGTTGCAGACATAATATCATTAGACAACTACTTTCAACTGGGGTTATTTCTGTTGACTATGTGAAGTCAAAGGATAACATAGTGGATCCGTTAACCAAAGTGTTAAATCGAGAGTTAGTTGATAAGTCATTGAGAGGAATGGGACTGAAGCTCATGAAAGAAAAAAAATTTACAAAGGAAACCCAACCTAGTTGACTGGAGATCCCAAGATCTAGGTACAAATTGACAACTTAGTTGTAAAGACTTAGTGAGATCACTGTGGGGGTTTACCCTCAAGTTCATTCCTATGATGAAATACAGTGATACCCGTAAGTAGAGGTTAAACTCAGGCTTTTAATGATTCTTATGAAGAAAATACCGAGCAGAGTATTGCGGATTACTCTTTGCGGTTTATTCTTATAGTTAAGAGATCACCTATGTGAGAGAGAAGTAGGGCTGCTTCGAAAGGGAATTGTGTAGGACTCAATTCTTTAGAAACTCTCGCAGAACTAGACGTGTGTTCATGGCCAAAACGAACACACCAATGATAACTGAATTGTGTCAGGAAAGATTCATGTGTGAAGTATGTCATCGCTTACACAAAAGGCAGAACAGTTCAAGGAAATCATGTTTAGTGGTCAGCCAATAAGGTAAATATATTCTCACAACGGAAGGTTCAAAGGTTAACACATACCTATCTTATACAGGTTTCGAACCGTTAAACTCTATTTTCGTGTCAAAATTGATTTGAAAACTCCGTCAATTTTCATTCATGTGGGGGACTGTTGGAAATTGAATATAAAAAATAGTAACAAAAAATTGAATGAAAACAATAACAGGAAATTGAATGAAAACAATAACAAAAAATTGAATGAAAAATAGTAAACGGCTTAAGCCACCGTTTTCTTTCTTCAATTTTTGTTTTGCCCGTTTGGACTGTTTTCTTTTCTTCTTTATTGCTACCGTTTTGTTTTCTTTAAATTCTTTTGTCAAATTGATTCATGAGCTCTATCTATATATATAGATAGAAGGCAAGAAAGATAGTAAGACAGATAGAAAAAGAAAGAGAATACAGCAGAAAAAAGAAGAAAAAATTAATAATAAAAGTTTGGTACAAGTTTTTACATTCTAGAGTTAGGTTCTATCTCATAGAGTTCAGATACAAGAAAGTTCATCAGAAGAGTAAGTTAGTGGTGGTGTCTAATTTCTGCTTATAGATCGTTTTATCTTGAGAGATTAGTTTCTAGAGTACTCAAACACCCACGGTGAGGGAAAAAAATTATTTTAAGTACACCGTGTATTACACGGGACTCGGTTATTTCTAAAATTTATCTCATTTATGTTATTTAAATTATGATTTATAAATTATATATATTTTGTTTCTGTAATGTAATTATAATTTAAATAAATATAATTTTATTTCTAAATTGTTTGTCCACTACTTTACTTCCAACACACAACTAATTTATTTAGACACGAGATAATTTATTCAATATTTTAACTCCTTCTTGAATTATAATAGACACTACGTTAAGAAATGACTTTAAAAATATTCATTAATTATCATTATAAAGTTATGTTGATGTTTTAAAAAAATATAATAATTGTCATCTATTCAAACGTTATTATAAATAAATATTTTTAATGACGGTCAACACGTCATAAAAAACAAAAAATAATTGTTATTTTTATATACATTATTCTTACTTTAATTGAAACAGTTCTTTAATTGTACAGTATAATTTATGCTTCCATTACAAACACTTAAGCATTATTTGTAGACCAATTCGTTCATTTTTAGAATATAATAACTGAGTCTATAGATAATATATATGTAGGTAAATAAATAAATTAGGCTGTGAGAAGATAATAACAAAGTCGCAAAGGAAGGCTAGGCAATAAGTGGTTAGGCTAGCATATCTACACTTTGTTAGTTAGGAATTAGAAAAGTAAAACATGTAATTGAACAAGAAATCAAGCAAGTTCTTTTGTAGCGTGTGGACACTATAGAGATATTTTTTAATCATTTACGATTGGTAAGTAATAAAGCTCAATACCCTTAGCAAAAAAACTCAATACCCTTAGCAAAAAAAAAAAAAAAAAAGCTCAATAGATACTGTAGTAGAAATACGTAAGTGTCTTCAAATAAGTTTAAAATGCTATAACTTTTTATTATGTTATTCGAATGTAACCAATAATTTTTATACTATTTTTTTAAGAGCTATAAGATAAAGTTACTAATTTTTGTATAAATATTCTAATATTTATGATTGTTATTGAACAAAAATTAAGTTAAATTATATCAAAATTTTGAATGGTCATAACTTTGTGCTTGGAGATTCACTTGGAGGATTTTTTTTTATTCCATGTAACTTTTTAAGATTTACACGTGGCAAACCGTTGAAGAAATATCATATTTTTAAAGAATATTTTACACGTGGCGGTTTGCCGAAAACAATTCTAAAAAAACGTTAATTTTCTATCTTTAATCAAATTACAAAAAAATTTACGATAATTTTACGACATTGAGTTTAATATTATTTGACAATAAAGCTACCAAACCTAAATATTTCATGTGGAAACTCATTCTCTTCCCTTTGTCTCTCAAACATAAATAACTAATATTTTTGTTGCTTCGTACATGGACTTAATTAACAAGTATTTTTTAACAAATAACTACTAGAAAATATTCTTTAAAAATATGATATTAACAAGTATTTGGAACGGAATCAATGATAAAGTCGATGAACAATGAAGAAAAAACATATTTATAGAGACATACTAACAACGACGTGTAGGGTACGATAACGAACGGCAGTGAACTGGTTGTGGGCAATGAACAGTAGCGAACTGGTTGTGTGCAACAAATGCAACCAATCTAAGAGCAAGGACGATGAGCAGAAGCTACAACAATATAATTGTTGGGTTGGAAAGAAAAATACAATATATATCTTAGGAGTGTTAGTTAGTTATGTATGATATAATAATGCGAGAGAAAATTTTGTGTTATTTATTTAAAAGATTTTTACGATGGTTGGTTTTTATCGACTCTCATAAAATATATTTATTTTTAATTTTAAAATTTTTGATGACTATCGTAATTTAAATGACTGTCATAAAAATATTTATTCTTCATTTTGAAGTTTTAATGACGGTCATTTTTAAAATAAATGTTATCATAATTTTAAAACTTATGACCGTCATTGTAACTTCATATACACATTTTCAATTATGGTTAATTTTAAAAAAAAAAAAAAAAAAAAGTTGATTGTCCTTAAATTTTGGCTTAGTGAGATAAATTATTCGGTTGAAATTATTCTATAATTTTAGATAAATGATATATTAGTTTCTTATTTTTAAGGTAAGTTAATTTAATCATATAATTTAAAAAAGTAATCAATTAAATTCAAAATTTTAAAAATTGATATTTTTTAAGGCGTAAAATAGAAAATATTTTTAAAAAAATAAAAAAAACAAAAAAAAAAAAGGTTTTAAAAATATCCTCGATCTTCATTCATCCCAATTTTTAATTTTTAATTATCTAACTTTTTTAATAAAAATCTTGTTATTTTAGTTCTAAAAATAAAACATAATATTTTACTTATTTTATATATTAAAATGAATTGAATATAATATTAGTTTTTTCTTCAATTATTTATTATTTCTTCACTTTCTTATTTTTAAAATTTTTTAACTCTAATTCATTTATTATTTCTATTTCATATTCTACATCAATTGGGTACGTATTAAAGTCAATAAAATTTAATTATTTTAAACGAAATTTACTGTCCAAAATTTTCTTATAAAAAAAGAAAAAGCACACGTAGAAAAGATAATAAACTAGTTTGGAAAAAATAGGTGAGAAAAGGAACATAGATCTTTTACTTATTTTATCTTTAAAAAAATTTAATTTTTTAAAATTTAAATTTAATTAACTATTTTTTTAAATTACATAATTAAATTAACTCATTAAAAATTAAAGGATAAATATTTCGCATATTTAAAATTATTGGTTTATTTAAATAAATAAATAAAAACCTTTTTTTAACAAAGTTTAGATCTTTTGTTTCCCACTCCGCTGCCACAATTTTGTCCTGTCTCAGCGAAACACCTGGAATATATGGAATTTTATTTTATTAAGAACTGTAATTGTATAATTTCTTTAGCTTAGTTATACAAAGAAGATATTATAGTCTGTTTGTTATTTTTTATAATAATTTAATTTTTTAATTATTTTTTTTCCATAATTGTCATTTTATTTTAAAAAAAAAACATTAGATAAATATTTAATTTGTGTATGTCATTTTTATTGTTTTCATATATTTTTAATCTCGTATATTGTCTTTATTAAAAAAAAATTGCCTCAATTTTTATTTAAAAAGTATTAAAAAAAAAAAAACAGTGCCTTAGATCGACACTTTGACTGGTATGGTTTTAAAATAGACATATACCAAATTAATTTTCCAAAATAATAATTAGTTTCCTCTTGATTGAAAGCATCATTATGAGGATTTCGTTTTCGTGTCGGTGATATTTCTTGAGGTCCTCAAGTTGAGAACTATAAATTAATCGAATAAATAATAAAGACTTAGAGTGACAGTTAAGTAATTTGACTTCCAGGACATTAAGCTGCAAGTATATATACATACTTAGATATTAATTAAATATAAAATTAAAAATATAAAATAATAAAATTATTATACAATCAAATATTATCATATAATTTAATGTATATATTATATAAAAATTATCAAAAAAAATTAAATATTATTAATAATTAATTAAATATTATTATATAATTTAATGTATATATCATGTAAAAATTATCTAAAAAAAATTGACATTTTTTTAAATTTGTAATAATAAAAATAACACATTTTATATTCAAATTATATATTTTTATAATTTAAAAATAATTGAAACATTATTAAAGTACTATAACTTACATCCATTTAATATTAAACGTTATTTAATTAAATATTATTCAATATTATAATATATTGTTTTTATTATTATAAATTTAAAAAATTATTAAAAATAATATCTTAAAATTTATAATAATAAAAATAGCATCTCAATAATATTAAATGTTTAATATTAAATTAATTTAAATTGTTATAATTGAATTTAAATAGCATTTAATTGAAAGGACATTCAAAAATAATAATTTAATAATTATTTTTTAATTATAAAAATATATAATTTAAATATAAAATATATTATTTTTTTAATTATAAATTTTAAATAATATTATTTTTGTTATTTTATAGATATTATTTATCTTTCGATAATTTTTTAAATAATTTTGATTCATGTAGGACAATGTTATCAGTTGTCATTGTCACCATCAATATTTCACATCCAATAAACACAAAAATAATATTATTCATAATATATATATATATATATATACACACACTTGATCGAAGCAATAGTAGATGACTAAATTTTAATTTTGATCCAATACTTGATCATTGCAGTAGTAGGTGATTAAATTTTAATTTTGATTATAAAAAACTCAACTTTAAATGTTTTTTAAAGCAATTAATATCAATCCGATTTTTCTGCTAAGTTGTTTGTTCACAATTGATAACAAAGTACACAAAGACAAAAACTTGTGGATGCCATCTATTAGTTTGCTTGAAAACGGAGCATATGTTGATACATAATTTTAAATCATATAATGAGTACAATGTCAAATCTGTCTAATAAACTGACGTGAAATTTTGTTGAGTAAAGTTGTTTAACAACTCAAAAGCGTTTATATTAAAATTAAAGAAAGTATAATGGTTTTATATGTGCTTATCTGTTATATTATGATATAATTTGGCTTTTAATTCTTATAATTATTTTTATATTTTACTTTTTTTTTTTTCAATTTAAATTGATATTAACAATGTGTTTGGGCATTGATGTGTTTGATCATTTGGATAAAAATAATGTCACTTAATTTCCTTATTTTGAAAAATTGATCAATTATAAAAAATTCATTTTAATAATTTCAATTAAGATATTATTTTCTATTAAATGATTAAAACGCTTTTGAATTTTTTTTCAATTTTAAATTTTAAAAATGATAAATTTGCAATAAATATGAATATTTCACAAAAATATTTGTTTTAATATTTTATTAACTTTAATTATTATATATTTTTAAATACATATTTAAATAATTTTTGTTAAAATATTATTATTGGTGATTTTTTTAAAAATATTTTCATATTATATTATCTTTTTATTCTTATTAAAAGTTAATATTTTGATTGTGTTTTAACTATTTATTAAAAAATTATTTTAACTAAAAAATCAATAAAACAATATAATTTATTTTTAATTAACTTACGTTTTAAACTAAAGATGATTAGTCGAATGGATCAAGAATACTAACTTCTTAATCTTGGAGATCTGTATTGCCTTGCCGCTTTTAAAAATATTAAGACTGCAAAAATTGTTCTCTAAATCAAATAATATAGGTGCATATCGTGAAAACCAACTTCGTAGATCTGTTCATAACAAATGTGTGTACTTCAGTGTAGATAGGGAAAATAAATAAATAAAAAAAGAGTACTTGTTTAACTCTATAATTTAATTAAAATTATTAAATTATTCAATGTAGTAGATAAGTTCAATGGTTTATAAATTTTTTAAAATTTAAACAATATTTATAACATTTTATAAAATTTATAATAATAAAAACAGTAATATTTATATGAAATTCATATATTATTATCACAAATAAATTTTCTTATCATCAATAAACGCCTTTTAATTTTATGCCACTTAAAGTTAAATTTTAATCCATTAAATCTATTAAATATTGAACTCAAATTAATTAGAATTTGTTTAACATAATTATAGTACGTTATTTTTATTATTTTAAACTTTGAGTGTATTATTTTATATAATCTTACTAAAAATTTCTTATAGCTAGTTGGAGGTTATTTTTTTTTGTTATGAAAGTAGCTAGTTGGAGTTAAAAACAGAAACTTGTTCAAGTGCGTATAAAATTCTAAAGTAGCACATGGCTGTCTATGCGAGCATTAATTCAACAATCTATGGTCCGTTATTATTATTGTTGTTGTTGTGTTATTCAATTATTATTAGAAAATTATTAAAATATATATTTGATATAATTTATAGTAATAAAATTAATATTTTAATGATATTAACATTCAATTATGAACATGTATTATTAAATGAGTCTAAATTACTATCGTTTAATTTTAATTGAATGTGTGTTAAAAAAATAATATATTAATTTTTTTTAATTATTAAAATATAAATTTAAATATAAGTGGTATTATTTTTATTATTTTAAATTTTAATAGGTGTTATTATTATTATTATTATCTAGTCACTTCTTTTTCATATTTAATAACAATATTATTATAGACATTAAGTTATAATATAATAATTAATGTATTAGTTATTAATTAAATATAAAATAATAAAATAATTATAAAAATTTTAAATTAATTAAATTATATTATATAAATTAACATATTTATTAAATTATAATAAAAAAAATTATATATTAATGAACCAATAATCAAAATCGGATCATTAATTTCAGAATTGACAAGCCAATTAATCAAAACCTTTTATATGCGTGGCAATAAGCTGGACTCTACTAAAGCCTCATCAAGATCTTGTAATCTCTATCCATCTACTATCTACTATATAAAAATAAAAAAAGTTAGTTTGACTCCAAGTATTGAAAACCCTAAAATATCCTCAAATTTAATGAATTGATAATTTCTTATGATTAATTCACTTTATAAATTAAAAAAATAATAATAAAAATAATACTCTTTAAAATTATAATAATAAAAAGAATATTTTTATATTTAAATTTATAATTTTATAATTAAAAATAATAATTAATATATCATTTTTTTTAACACTTATTCAATTAAATTTAAACGACAATAATTTAAATTCGTTCAATATTAAACGTTTAATTTTACACATTTAATATTATTAAGATACTAATTTTATTATTATAAATTTTAAAAATATTATTTTTAATAATTTTCTTTATAATTTTAACAAAATATCTTTAATTTATCCACTCATATCGAAAGAAATAAGGTTGTTAGGTAATAAAAGAAAGTTAAAAAAAAAACGTACACACAACTCTTTGCTGGAATGTTATGATAACTTGTTTAAAAAAACACAATTTTTTTTAGAAAATTTTAATTGCTAATTTGATGAATTTAAAGAGAATAAATATCATTTTTATATAAAAATAAATCGTATATAATCTATTTGATGAATTTAATGAGAATAAAAAAAAAAATTATAATTCTTAGATAATAAAAGAAAGGAAAAATAATAAAAATAAGACTCCTTAAAATTTATAATAATAAAAATAGTACGTCTTATATTCAAATTTAAAATTTTATAAATAAAAAAATGATTGATATATCGTTTATCTTTGAACAACTATTCAATTAGAATTAAACGACGACAATTTAGACCTGTTTAATGATGAACGTTCAATATTATACGTTTAAATTAAACGTTTAATATTATTGAAGTATTAATTTTATTATTATAAATTTTAGGCATATTACTTTTAATAATTTCTTTATAAAAAAAAAAAGGAAAAAAAAGGTTGGTAACTTTTGCTTGAATATTAATAACATTATTGTGCAATCATAAACGTTATTAGGAAGTAACATTATTATTTATCAATAATGTCTCGCGCGCGCGCACATATATGTATATATGATTATATTATATTATATATTAGAGGTGTCAAACGGGCTGACATGACACAATATGGTCCGTTAGTCAAAATGAGTAACACGACACTGGTCCACGGCCTTTAATGAACAAAGTCGGGCTAACACGGCACGCGAAACCTTATTATTTTAAAAATCAATTTAAAAAAAATTAATAAATAAATAATTTTTTATATTAAAATAAAATTAGATATAATCTAATGAATTTTTAAAAATTTATCAAATGAGATATTGAGAGTTCGACTCTCACTTTTAACTTTTTAAAGCATTAATAATAATTTTTAACTAAATAATTAAATAAATACATAATAAAAATAAAATAAAGAGTTCATGGCCGTGCCTGCGCATTAAGTAAGCCCAACGGACTAGGCAAGGCACGGTACGTCAAAGCTTACAGGTCAATAATAAAAATACGTTACGGTACAACACGGCCAATATAAGGGCCAAGGATCGACATGACTTGCTAATTTAGCACGGCACAACCCGACCTCTTTAACACCTCTAATTATACATAAGTATTTATAAATTATATCAAATATTCTTTTTAACTTTTATTATTCTATTTATGAGCACTCATGGCCTATATCAAAAAGTTTCTTTGACACCTCTAATTATACATAAATATTTATAAATTATATCAAATATTTTTTTAACTTTTTTTTATTATATTTATAAGCAATCATAGCCTATACCAAATATTCTTGTAACTTTTTTCGCAACTTACAATCTACAATTATAACCTACACCAAACATTCATTCAACTTTTCTCACAACCTGCAATATGTACAGTGCCAGCTCTATGAGCTCTAACCAAACATTTATTCCAACTAATATATATATATATATATCTTAAAATTATTTTATTATTATGTTCAATATTTTTTATATACATCTTAAAATCTAAATTATCTTATTTTGAAGTGATTGATGAAAAAGACTTACAATCAATAATATTGATAAAGTCTTAGAAATTAGACCTCTAGATTTGTAAGTTTCACATTATAACTTTATTATACGTCTTAAATTTAGTATAAACAGTGATTTAGTATTAAAATTATTTCAAAATTTCCTCATTTTGCATCCGTTCAGTTATATTTTCTTTGTTCCATGTTAATTAAAAGAATAACCGACATAGTTGTATAGTTTATATTAAATTTAGAATATTGTAATTATTTAATATTTATTTATTCATACAAAAAAAAAAAAGCAATTTATTCAACAATTCCCAACTAATTCTTATATTCTTTTTTAATCAATAGCATATTCATAAACTTATTATTTAACAATATATATATATATATATATATATATATATATATATATATGATAACATTATTTAATATTATCTTCAATATTCTTTACATTCATCTTAAAATATGAATTTTCTTATTTATTCTTCTATTTTGCAGCGACAAATAAGAAAGACTGACATATATTTTGATATAACTGCTTTTTTATGGTACTGATATTTATTATGTAATTTTTTTTTTTTTATGATGATCATGCTAAAGATAGACACGGCCATCGCTAGTGAGGCTTTATCACACTATTTTACTACAACAAAAATTTATTTCTTTAAAAAAAATTATTTTTAAAAAATATAAAAATAGAATCTTAATACAAAAATACGAATTTAACTTTGCCAACTTAAAAAAAAAAAAGTTATATAAGACTAATTTGACATAATTCAATAATAACAGGACTATTTTGGTATCTCACCTAATTGAACAACAAATATAATTGATTAAGTTTATTTCAAATTTGGAAAAAAAAAGATCTTGCAATTTATTTGTGTGTGATAATAATGCATATGGTTAGTGGAATTTGAATTAGTTAATATTAATTTAATTTATAGTTAAGAAAATACAATTCTACAAAGAATAGAAAGGCCAAGTGCTTAAAGAATATGAAAGGTCACGTTTTATTTAGCTAGGACGATCGAATGCAATTTTTGTTATGAAAAATAAAACATGACGGAGAAGAAGAATAGAGATCTATACTATTTATTTTGGATGGAGAACTAAATGTTAATTAGTTTTTTTTTTTTTTTAGTCTTAAAAAATTTATTAAACTTCCACGATATTAAACATGTTAGATATAGTTTCTAAGAATTATGGTTATATTAATGGATGCTAGAGTTAGTTGTATGTACCGGCAATATAATAAATTTGACTTCATTTTGTTTTTACTTTTTTTTTATAAATCAAATGGTATTTAATTTGATTTGAATTTTTAACTTGAAATAAAAAAAAAAAAAAAGTAACTCTTATTATCATAATATTTTTTTATTATTATCTTCAAAAGAATAGGTAATTCTATATAAAAAAAAAATGTTCTCCAAATATAATATTAGGGATTAACACATAATTTTTATTATTATGTTAACTTTTAATTTGTAAAATGTGTACAATTTTTTTATAAATATTTTTTTTGTGATTTAACAAATAAAAATAGATTTAATGGTAAAGAATTATGTTAACAATTAATTTAAAATTAATATTAAAAATATATTCATTTATTATAAAATGACATTTTACACTTATCAATGCAAGTCGCAAGACACGTGCATAGTTAGCTAGTCGTCTAAAAAATACCACGTACGTACCACACCAATTATTATTTCACTTTCAAATCCAATAGTCACCGCTTTGTACTATTCAAGTTGTGTCAATCCATTTTTGAAGGTTGGATTCGCACTCTTTGTTTATGTGATTTTGATACTAAAATTCATCAATTTTTTTCATTTGAATTTAGTGTTTCAATCACATTAAATATTAATATTTGTTAAAAATATATATATTTTTGAACTCAAAAGAAGTTGTGTTAATTTTTTAAGGATTCGTTTGGATTGGTTTTATAAATGATTTTAAGCCAGGATAGCTCAAAGACTTCGAAGACGTAAATCAAATATAAAATTGTTGCTTTAAATATTTTTATATCAAATAATTTAAATTTATATTTATATTTTTAATAATTTATGTAGATATATATAATGTACATACTAAACGAATAACTAATATATATTTTGTTTTGTCATCATTAATATAATAGAAATTTTTTCTCATATAAAACAAATAAAAGTATACATTTTTCGTTGTGTATCAGAAAAAAATAATAATAATAAGTGGGAGCTTATAATACTTGGATAAAAATTTACATAGCTACATTAGAATTGATAGTATATTTTTTGTTGAAATATAAAAAGATAAAAATAAATTGAATGAATAATCAAATTTATTTATCATATATTAATGATAAATTAAAAATATAAATAAGTAAATATATTCTATTGAACTTTGTAATAAAATAATATAAAGAGCAAATTATGTAAAATAAAGTCATAATTTGTTTTTAACCGTTTTAGAAATGAGATTTGACAATATACTAATAATTGTTTAAAGGAAAATTTTGAAGTAAAATGAAAAATTTACAGGAAAAATAATAAAATTAACACACTTAAAATTTATAATAATAAAACTAGCATTTTTTGTATTTAAATTTATATTTTCATAATTAAAAAAATGATTAATATGTCATTTTTTTAACACCCATTCAATTATAATTGAAAGACGATAATTTAGATTCGTTCAATATTTCACGTTCAATATTATTGGGGGTGCTAGTTTTATTACTATAAATTTTAGCGGTGTTATTTTTTATAATTTTCCAAATTTATATTGTCTTCATATATATTTCAAAATAAAACAAATACATATACTTAAGATAAAATTTAAAAGTTAAAATAGATGTTTTTTACAATAAATATAAGCTTTTATTTTTATAATCTCAATTAATTAAGAAAAAAATAAGACAATAAAAAGAAATAGTTAAAGAGAAAGATAATTTCATGAAATTTATTACTTAAAATCCTAAATTGTTTAATTTATAATTTGTTTTATTTTTCATTATATAAAAAAATTAAGAGTCAAGTAATATGTAATTTTTTTTTATTAGTTAATAATAAATAAAATAATATTGAATTAAATACATAATTTATTTAATTTAAATATTTTTAAATTTTTTACTAAAATATTAATTTTAATATATATATATAATCGGCGCCTCAGACGGCCGCAATATATATTAGACCAAGTTCAAAATGATTTGCATTAAGTTGATCGAATTAATTTAAAAAAAAAAAACTCAATTAAATTAAAAATTCGATAACAAAATAATGATTCATATTGTTATTTATTTTTGAAATTTTTTTTACTTATTACAATCTTTCTTTTTATGTTCATTTATGATAAATGTATAAAAATATTATTAATTATTTTTTTAGTAATTTAAATTTTTAAAAAATTTAATAATTAATAATTTTTAATATAATATTGGAGTTAAATGTCCTATGTTTAAATCTTATTAATTTTAATTATTAAATTATAAATATTTATTTTTTATGATATATAAAGTTAATATTTATTTGTAAAAAATAATAAATATATAAAAATATTATTAATTTTTTTATAAATTAAAGAAGAGTTGATGACTATTATTTTATAAATTTCTAAACCTTTTAAAATGAAAAAGAGGATAGAGGTAAAATAAAATAAAAAACCTTTTCCAAGAACAAATCTTTTTTAAATAAAGGTTATAGTTAGCAGAGACACCAAGATATTTTACTTAAGTGGCACCTTCATATCATTACCTTATACACGAAAAGTCATCGGTTTTAATGTTTTTGTTAGCTTGTACATATAAACGGGTATTAAAGTTTAATAAGTGTGTAGTAATATTGATTGGTGAGAAATAATAGATATTGGCCAGAATTTTTTTTGTTTGAAAAAAGAGAGTCTCTAAATATAGTTTTTGTTTAAGTTGTGTTTATTTTAATAACTAAAAATATTAATGTTATACTTTTGTAGAAAGATTTTGAAGAATACTATTGAAATAAATAGTTATTTAATTTTTTATTTTATTGAAAAATAAATTTACAATAATAACTCTTTTATGAGCTATAAATGTGATAATTCTTAATTTTGCTTTACAATTCAAACATAATTCAAACAAGAGCAAATTGATACAATATTATCAAAACTTTCGTAACTCAAGTTCATACAGAAGTTAAAAATTATAGAAAAACACAAATATATTTATTTAATTAATATATTTATTATTATTTTAAAAAAAATTAAGTTAACATAAATATGATAAATATGATCCAATTGAATTTATTGAACATTTTTTATAAGCATTCTTTTGCATAAAAATAGTATATATTATTTGACTCTTTTTTAATCGAAATAAAATATGAGACATAAAAGTAATTAATTTAACATAAATATAATTCACTTATAAATAAAATAACGAGATGTGATACATTCATTAAATAGATAAGTACGAAAGCATTAATTGTTATCATTAAAACAACTATCTAAAGGTTATAATGTAAAATTAATTTAAAATAAAACTTTTAAAATAACTATTCGTAATAAATATATTTATTACATGTATATTTTGATATTTATTAGTATAAAAAGTAATAAAAAATGAATTACAAACCAAAAGTCATAACGTTGTTATACATAAAAATACTAATTTAAATAATATATTTAAAATTTATAATAATAAAATAATACTCAAAATAATATTAAATTGGATTTAACTATCAAGAGCTTAACATTAAATCTATCTCTAGTTAGAGTTGAACTTAAATTTCGTCCATTTAATGTGAATCGAGTTTCTCTTTCCCTAATTTATTTTTGCCCATGATCTGAAAACATATTTTTTATCCAATTGTTCTTCACAGCCCATGTGCCAAAAGACATACTCATCATCACCCATGACTATAAAAGATAATTTTGGTGAAAATAATTGTAAAATATAATATAATAATTATTACACATAATTGTTTGCTTTAATTAATCTCGTACTTTTTCGTAAAGACAAAAGAAAAAGAAAAAGAAAAAAAAAAACTATTGCTACTTTATAGAAATGAGGTCCAAGAAGTAAAAGAAAAAAAAAAAAAAAAGAAAAGGAAGTGGAAACTAGGAATTGGTAAATTTTATGAGAACCCCGTCCTGTAGGGCACTTTTATTCATCCTAGTGCTTTGAAAGTTAAATTAGAGCATGTTGTTTAGATAAGATAACAATGATCGGCAGTTGTAATTAAAGTGGTTTTTCAAGATTTCCTTAGAGAAGCGATTTTATAAAGTAGTGGTTACATGTTTTAGAAAAATAATAGGGAAATTACCAAAAATAGCACCCCTAAAAATTATAATAACAAAACTAGCACCCCTGTGTTCAATTAAAATTGAACGTTTAATATTGAACGTTCAATATTCAATTTGAACGTAAAATATTGAACGTTCAATATTAAATAGGTCTAATTGTCGTCATTCAATTCTAATTGAACGGATAATATTGAACGTTCAATATTGAACGAGTCTAAATTATCGTCGTTCAATTTTAATTGAACACAGGGGTGCTAGTTTTGTTATTATAATTTTTAGGGGGTGTTAGTTTTGTTATTTTCCCAAAATAATATTAAAGACGCTTATAATTTTTTTTTTTTTGGGGGTGATATTAATAATATTGGTATCGTTTAGTTTTTCGTAAAATATATTTAGAAGTATTCTAACTTTGAGAAAAGTGGTTAATTTAAAATATTATAATAATTTAATGAATTTATAATATATTATTATGTTTTTTTTTTTATCTCAAGTAATAAAATTCAAATAAAATACAAGCCATCTATATGAGTAAAGATAAAATTTAATATAAAATTATTTAAATATGTATTTTTATTTTTCAAAAATAAAATAAAATATCAATAAGATATCAAAATAAAATACTGACAATAAGTAAATATTAAAATAAATATATTTTTTAAAATATTTAATGTCAATTGACACTTTACCACCGTTAAAAGCTTGAGTATTAATTGCGTTTTTATTATTTAATAAAATAATAATAATATTTTAATAAAAAATTATTAAATAATATAATTTGTTCTTAACTTTATATTAAATTTAGGGAATTGAAAAATACATTTTATATTCTAGATGATTAAATAACATCAATGATTTAATTTGATGACTTTGTGATATTTTTTTTCTTCTATTTTTTAGAATAATGTTGTAAAATTAATAAAAATTGGCAATTGATGTAATTTTGTAAAGGATAATTAATAATACATAGAGAAAGGAGAGGTTTATAAGAAGTGAGAGAGAAATTTATTTTTTTAAATTTTAATTTTTGATAATTAATGGTGTAAAAAATAATATAATAAATTGTATATGTTGATTATATCTATTGGTCTCATTATTTTAAGGCACTTTAAAGTGCTTAATTATAGGACCACCATTTTTGGACGGGCTTATTTTTTTCTTATGCACACAAATAAATTCATTTTTTATTTTTAAAAGTGCTTCTAAGTACAACATTTAAAGGATCTCTAAAATGTATATTTAATTTAAAACAATAAAATTAAGAAAAAAAATCCATTTAAAGTGCAAAACATGAGCATCGAAGTCCTATAGCAGAAATTAAAGAGGTTTAAAAGACGAGAAAGACCAGAGGTTTTAAAAGTTTATTGTCGTTTTTGGTGGTTAGAACCTCAATGCCTACCTCTAGCTTTTTTGTTTAAGTCAATCTCCATCTTTGTTGCCCAACGTCTTCTTTGCCTGTCGTCATTAGTCTGCTCCATCTTCTCCGGATGTTTGGTATGGAGTTTATTTTGGAAATTTTGGGATACCTAGCTAGGGCTTCTAAGTTGTGGATCGTATAGTGGTTCATTCATCTCTTTTTTCAACGCCAGTGACATTTATGGCTCTACTTGGCATGAATTTAGTCATGATTTGATTTTTTATTTTGTTGTTTTCGTTTTGAACGAATATAATAAGAAGTTATTATGTGATTTATTTTTTATTTTATATAGATTTAGATATAGTGTGATTCTTCTTCACTTAAATCTGATATAATTTATAATGATGTTAGATATATTTTGATAAGTTTTTTTTTTTTTCCCAAATTTAACTGTAAATTTAATATCCTTATGTTGAGTTTTGTTATGATTTGTAATTTAAAAAATTCAAAGCTTTAAAAATCAATGTGCGATTGTTTTTTCTTCATATTGTTAATAAGAAGAGTCAAACTTAAATAAAGATAATAAAAAAAAATGCTTGAATTTTTGTGTTAAAAATTTGTTATTATGGTCCATAGGATAATTTTAATAATTTGATGTATTTTTTGATATTTTAAATTTAATGATATAATCTTAATGCCGATCAATGAAAATTATTTTTCTTAAAAAAAAAAAAAAAAAGTCGTATTAGCAAAGAGCGTTAAAAGAGTCAACTATTTAGAGTTAGGGAGACCCTACTAAACTTTTAATTGTAACCACATGACATTATTGTGATGGTCCTTTAAATTAATGATTGCCTCAATCCTTGAGTGTTTTGAAATTCTTTGTATGTTGACGTGAATGTGCATTGGATACATTTCTTTGTGAATGCGGCTGTGTTAATCTACTTCTAGTATCAACATTTGGTTTATTTTATTAGAAAGAAAATAATATTGTAATTTATGTTTACTCTCAGGCTAATAAAATAAAATAATATTGTAATTTATGTTTACTCTTAGGCAAATGTTGTCAAGAGGACTAGGGACTCTTTCTCCTTTTCTTTTTTTCAATGATTTTAAATTTATCCTCTATTTTCATACAAAATTTTTGCAAAGATTTATTGGAGATTCCAATGTAAAATGGGGACTTACAAATGAGCAAATAAAGATCCAAGTAATATTAAAATTATTATTTTTAATTTTTTAGTAATTTTTTATTTTTATATAAAAGAAAAATTTATAAAAAAAATTATATAATAATAAATATTTTATGATGAGAAGAAAAATAAAATTTATTACCAATAAATAATATTATATGATAAGAGAAAAAAATCAAAGTATAAAAAATAAATACATAATATTTTTATACTAAATGACATTGATAAAATTTTATTACAAATTAGTTTAAATTAATACGAATAAATTATAAATAATTATATGATATTAAATTTTTTGAATTTAAGTAAATAGTTTAATTAATTTTTAAAAACAATTATGGATGTTTTAAAGGAATAAAAATATAATTTAAAAATAAAATATATAATATACAATGCATTATTTAAAAATAGTTTGAATTTTATGTAATTAAATTTAAATAAAAATATAATTAAATTAATATATTTATTAAAATGTGGTACATAGTTTTAGGAAACGAGGCGGAAAATGCAATTCTTGTTCTTGCCCTACCTCGTATTATAAAATATGAATTTTAGTTCCTTATTTTCAATTTTATTGTCTTCATCCTGGCCTAAAATTGGATAGTACTTGCAAGGATTTGCTCTATCATAAAAAATTAATAATCCTACAGTCTTAGGTCATGTTTTGTTCACTTAGTGTAAATGTAATGAGAAATGAAAAAATAATATAAATTGAATTAAATTAAAATAATATGACTACTATTTTTATGTTTGTTTTAGCAACGAAATCAAAATCATAATAAAATCAAAATAAGATTAAAAATACATTCTTAATATTTAAATGAAATAAAATGAAAAATAATATACAAATATATGATAAAATAAAACATTATATCGTATTTTTGAGAAATATAAGAAGAATTAACATTTTTGCTACTGTTAGAATAATTTACATTTTATTCAGGATCAACATGTTTAAAAAAAATCACAAATAAAAAAATAAACTTCTTTCAATAATATAACATATGATTAAATGTAAAATACATACTTATTTATATGATTATTGTAGAAACTATTGATCTTCATTGAAGCTTTACTTGTATACTCATAGATTTGGTGTATATGTGCTATGAGAATGACTGCACTCAAAGCTATATAATTGAGCAATTTATGGACTTTAGTTTTTAATTGTTCTATTTATAATAGAACCTCTAAATTAGAAACCTTGAATTGAATGGACCGATTTAGACTTATGATTGCAATGAGTTTATGAGCTTATTATGCAAAATAAATTATGTTTAGTCTATGTCATTATGTATCTAAGTACATCACATGATTATTTAATATTTGATATTTTGTCCAAATATATTTTATAAATTATTTGACATAATTTAAAGTTATCAATGATTATGTTAGTCTACGTAAAATAATTTTAATACAATTATCATACAAAATGCAATAGTATCTTAAATTATTTTAATTATTATTTTTATAACTGTAAACTAAATATAATTTTAATGTTAATATCTTAACCACTTTTACATACACATATAACGTTTTTTAAATAATAATAATTGTCATTTTAAGAAGAGTTATGGTACTCGATGGGAAATAGGAATCAGGACATCAAGCAAGGTGTTATAATTTGGATTTACGAAACAAATTCAACTCGATAATTGAAATTATAATTAACTAATATTTGTTTTGTGATTAAAAATGTATTGAATTTATTGAACATTGCAAATAAATAAATAAATTGTTAAAAATAAATAATTTTTTTATAAATATTAAAAAATATGTGAATTTAGGTTTTAAAAAAAAAGTAGCAAATTGAAAATAACAGGAATAATCACAAGATTTGACACTCAAACATCAAGATTAAAATTAAATTAGCCATTATTATGCATATGGGAGAGTGTGTTTGATAACGATTTTAATTCTTAATTCTTAATTTTTTTCAAATAATTTTTAAATTAGGTATGTTTGTAGATTTTTGATTTTTGATTCTCTTATTTTTAAGGAATCACTAATAAAATATAGGGTGATTTTTAAATCTTTAAAAATATGATTTTTAATCAGATTTTTGATTTTGATTTTTTTTTTATTTTTACCAAATATTTTTTCTAGAAATTAAATGAAATCTTATGATTATTGTATGTATAAATACTGTAAGAAAATGATTAAAAACTTAAAATTTGTAAATAATAATCAATTTTTTTTTTAAGTTTTTGAAAAAAAATCAAAAAAATAAAAATTGTTACCAAATACCTTTAAAATTATTTTTGATTTCTTTTTTTGAAAATTACTATGTAAAAATTGTTATCAAACACATATCAGATTACTTTTACAAAATAATCAAAATTTATAATATCAATTATTTAATCATAAAAAAATTATAATCATTATCAAACATGACATAAGTTAATTTCGTTCTTTTGCTCTTAAGGATTATAACTTGAAGAGGAGGAATTGTCTCATGTGTGTGTGTGTGTATATAGTGATACGTTGGATTTTTTTTTTTAAATTGGTTTCAAATGACTTAAAGCACTTTCAAGAATGTTTAACAATCTCTATAAGAAGAGATTTCGAAAATTTGAAAAGCTTTAATTGTGTTTTTAAGAAAAGTAAATAATTGTTACTTTTAATAGAAGTAGGGTCCGTTTGGAACTACGTTTTTATTTTAATTGAAAGTGCTTTCAAACAAATAAAATCACTTTTAAGGGTATTTGACAATTTCTATAAGAAGTATTTTCAAAATCTTGAGAAGTAATATTTATGCTTTTAAGAGAAGTAAGTAATATTTATTTTTATGAAAAGTAGTTTTGAATCCATGCTCTAATTCTATAATAATTATTAAAATTCTACTCAAAATTACTTATAACTTTTTATCTCAAATATTTAAATATTTTTTTTAAAATTACTTTTAATTAAATTATTTTATTTTAAATTACTTATCTTAAAACCACTTTTTAAAAAAGCATATTCAAATGGACCGTAGTTGAAGATGTCTCTTCTCTTAAATTAATCATCAACATGTAACTCTAAATTATTTATAGTAATTTTATGACAAATGCCTTAATATTTATTTTTAAATTATTTTTAATTAAATCACTTATCTTAAAATTATTTCTAAAATAAATACGGCTAAACGTGTTTTAATATCCAAAAGGTGATTAATAAAAAATTATAAGAATTAAATATAGGTTCATAAATTATCAATGCTAATAAACCCCATTAATTTTTTTTTTTACACGTCTTATGAAGTACTTACTGTATAGTAACATTCAAAACATCAGATTGATTTGGTACCACTTCTTATACTATTTTTACTTTTATAAATCCGAAAGGTTAAGACAAACATACTATATTATATTTTAATGTTTTTATTATATGCAATAATTTCTTGTTTTTAAAGAAAAAAAATGTTGAATTAGTCTAATAATTATTAAAAAATATGTATTTTAATCATTTGGTTATTGGATTGCATTAATTAGGTCACATAACCAAACAAAAATAGTTAAATTAGTCCGATTAATATAATGTGGTTGAAATTAGTAGTTATACAAAATAAAAAAAAAAATGCATTTATTAAGCACATAATTAATTAATTAAGATTAACTAATTATTTTACTATAAAATAATTAAAAAAAATTGAAAATAAATTCATATATAACAGATTACAAAAACTTCGTATTTATTTTCCCATGATAAAAAATAAAATTAATAAAATTTAAGAATATTATAAGTTTATTCCAAACTAAATTGATAAAATTTAACTAGAACATCACACTCATACGTCACTTTTTGTATAATTTAAACAACAAATAACAATTAAATTTATTTAACTATTTCTTAAAATTATGGGTTCAATTATGAGCTATATAAAAGTAATAATGTATATAAGAAGGGGCGAAACGTCTTTGGGGTTATAATTCATGCCAAATTTTTTTTTAAATAAAAATAATTATATGTATATTTTAATAATAAATAAATATTTTATTTATACTAATATATTGTATTTAATTTTTTCTTGAATATTTTGATACATATTATAATATTAACAAATATATAGATAAAAATGACTCAATATATATACTTTTGTTCTCATATTTAGTAAATATTAATTGCACACATAAAAATGCCAATAGTATGTTTTTTTTAAAAAAAAAAATTATAGTTATATATTATATGAAAATAATTTTAAGTCAATATGTAAAATTCAAAAATATTTTAAATATTTAACTTTATATTAAACATTATAAAAATTAGAAAAAATAACATGATGAGAAGCTCAACAAAGTTTTAAGATTTAATTATTTATATCGTCAAAATTTATCACATTTTATTCCACTCCAAATTTTAAAATTATCTAATATTATATTATGTTATATTTTAGTATAATACTTTTTTGATTTATTTAAAAAAAATTTGCATAAAAATTTTAATATTCCTTTTCCCTTTGTTTTTCATTCTTTTCTATTTTCATTAAAAAATTATTATTTATCAACATATATTTTTAAATATAATCTCAAAATTTTAAATTTTAAATCATATATCATTTTTTTTACATTGTTTTAAATTTATTTTAATTTTAATATTTATAAATTTTGATGTGTTCGATTGAGCTCTTCATTTATTTAAATTTTTTAATTAATAAATATACGTTATAATATCAATACTTTTAACTTATTATATTTGTATCTTTTTTGTTAGATAATTTTTATTATAAGTTAATTATATTATGTATTTTATTTAGTTATAATTCTATACAATTATTATAATATGATATAAAAAATTAACGTTGAATTGGGTGAAGTTAACTATAATTTATATTAATTCTATAATATATTTTTTTCTTTTGTAAATTTATATAAAAATTTTATCTTCTGTATAAAAAAATTTAAACTTCTGCCTCCGGTCTATATGTACATTGCAGCGTGAGAATAGAACAATCTGCAAGACAAATAATTAAACCTATGCAGCAGTAAACGACAGCTAGCCACCTTACCTTTGCTTATTGGAAATAAATATTAAATTGAGCAACTAGGATTTCTTTTATTCTTTTATAGGTTAATTACAAATGGTCCTTATTATATATATATATATATTATTTTTTATTTTATAATTTTAATATTTTTATTTTTTAATTTTCATATTTATCCCCTTATTTTTTTGCATATATTTTGGTCCATTTAATTAAAAATTTTACACTTTAACCCCTTAATGTTTAAAAAATAAGCATTTAACTTATCTCTATATTATAGTTAATCTTAAACTTTGGCTAAAAGTATGAAAATTAAAAAGTAAAATGACCAAAACATTAAAAAAAAAAAAAATAGTGGAACAAATATAAAAATTAAAAAGTAAATTGATCAAACAAAAGAATAAAAAACGAAAACGTTTATGCTTATATTTGGTAAATAAATGTTATATTTCATTAAATATGAAATTAAATTATAAAATTGGTTTAATTAGTGTATTATTGTGTTTTAGTTAGTTTCTACCAAAATTTTAAAAACAATTTACAAAATTCAACAAATTTTCTTTCAAATAACAAATTTCTTATTATAAAAATTAATATAAAAAATATTTACTAAAACATATCTAAATAAAAAATAACTAAATATAAATAAACATTAGATCACACACACTTTTAATTTATTAGTTTAATTAATTTTTCAAAGACAAAATCATGTAGTTTTTACTTTATTATTATTATTATTATAAAAATACGAAAATTTGAGTACAGAAGAACACAAGAGAATAAATATTTAATTCTGACTTAGACATATTAAAGATGTGGGATTCGATTAAAGATTTTGAGTTATATAAAAAAAGACTTTATAAACAAAAAACACAGACTTTATAGAGAAATGTAGAACGAGGGGAGAGAGAGAGAGAGAGCTAAGTCTGATTCATTAGCTTAGCCGCCTTGTCCTTGTATTCTCCAAAACAACGAAACTATGCTGGAAAGTTAGACAAAAACAACTCTCTTTTTTCAAAGCTCTTCAGGAAAAACATATAAACAAAGAAAAAATGTATGTTTGATTTTTTAATTTTTTATAAAAAAGTAAAATATTTTACCCAATTGTATTAAATTATTCATTTTGGTATTTCCTTGGACCTTACAAAGCCTACACAAAGCCAAATGCAAGAAACTACCTACGGCCCAAAAATTGGGTTGACCACTGGCTAATAGCTGTCCATATAGGTCCAAAATAAAATAATGATTGGTAATTTATATGGCATTAATTTTTCAATAAGATAGATGGGTTATTATTTTAAAGTTGTTTTAACCGTTTGGGTAAGATTTATGAGGTAAAGACAAAGGCTATATAAAGAGAAGAAGGCTTCCACATTATAACACAAGAAGGACTCAAGACTCAAAATAGTCTTCTAAACAAAGATGGGGTGGAAAATGGGGTCACTGACCTCTCTCATACTCACTACACTAGTTGTCTTAATCTCTCTCACTTTCCCATCTCAAACCTCCGCAAACCACTACATTTACTCTTCTCCTCCACCTCCTACGCATTATCCACCAATTTATCCTCCTCCTCACTACCCATCTCCAACTCCAACTCCACCAAAAACTCCTTACTATCCACCAAAAACTCCTGAATACCCACCTCCAACTCCTCACTACCCACCTCCAACTCCAACTCCACCAAAAACTCCTTACTATCCACCAAAAACTCCTGAATACCCACCTCCAACTCCTCACTACCCACCTCCAACTCCAACTCCACCAAAAACTCCTTACTATCCACCAAAAACTCCTTACTATCCACCAAAAACTCCTGAATACCCACCTCCAACTCCTCACTACCCACCTCCGACTCCAACTCCACCAAAAACTCCTTACTATCCACCAAAAACTCCTGAATACCCACCTCCAACTCCTCACTACCCACCTCCGACTCCAACTCCA
The DNA here is from genome assembly GCA_029378325.1 of Elaeagnus macrophylla. Classification (NCBI taxonomy): domain Eukaryota; kingdom Viridiplantae; phylum Streptophyta; class Magnoliopsida; order Rosales; family Elaeagnaceae; genus Elaeagnus; species Elaeagnus macrophylla. Next base: position 14,081,883 of record CM055640.1, on the reverse strand, counting down.
CCAAAAACTCCTTACTATCCACCAAAAACTCCTGAATACCCACCTCCAACTCCTCACTACCCACCTCCGACTCCAACTCCACCAAAAACTCCTTACTATCCACCAAAAACTCCTGAATACCCACCTCCAACTCCTCACTACCCACCTCCGACTCCAACTCCACCAAAAACTCCTTACTATCCACCAAAAACTCCTGAATACCCACCTCCAACTCCTCACTATCCACCTCCAACTCCAACTCCACCAAAAACTCCTTACTATCCACCAAAAACTCCTTACTATCCACCTAAAACTCCTCACTATCCATCCCCAACTCCACCAAAAACTCCTCACTATCCACCTAAAACTCCTCACTATCCACCTCACTATCCACCAAAAACTCCTCACTATCCACCTCACTATCCACCAAAAACTCCTCACTATCCACCAAAAACTCCTCACTATCCATCCCCAACTCCACCTAAAACTCCTTACTATCCATCCCCAACTCCACCTAAAACTCCTTACTATCCACCTAAAACTCCTCACTATCCACCAAAAACTCCTCACTATCCATCCCCAACTCCACCAAAAACTCCTTACTATCCACCTAAAACTCCTCACTATCCACCAAAAACTCCTCACTATCCATCTCCAACTCCACCAAAAACTCCTCACTATCCACCAAAAACTCCTCACTATCCATCCCCAACTCCACCAAAAACTCCTTACTATCCACCAAAAACTCCTTACTATCCACCAAAAACTCCTTCACTATCCACCAAAAACTCCTCACTATCCATCCCCAACTCCACCTAAAACTCCTCACTATCCATCCCCAACTCCTCACTATCCATCCCCAACTCCTCACTATCCACCAAAAACTCCTCACTATCCACCAAAAACTCCTCACTATCCTCACTATCCACCAAAAACTCCTCACTATCCTACCCCAGTTCACTCTCCACCACCACCAAAGAAGAAGCCTTACTATCCTCCAGTAGTCCCAGTGCACCCACCACCAGTCCCAGTGTACCCACCACATGTTCCAGTTCCCTCACCATCTCCTCCTAAACACCCTTACATCTATACTTCACCCCCTCCTCCTTACCACTACTAAACATTAATGGTGTAGTCTCAAACCCTTTTCAATCGTGGTAAGCTTCATTTTACTGATAGACAATTTAGGTCTTTGTGACAAGTTTCTAATCCATGAACACGATTATTAAAAGCTTGTAAAACTATTCTTACTATGATAAATAATAAAAAAAATGTTAATAACAAGTTTTTATAGTGTCAACAAGTACAAAATTTTGGCACGATAACGACCCAAATATTATGCTTTAATATTGATAGAAACATTGAACTCATTGTGTTTTGCAGGGAAGAACAAGAACATATCAAGTCTGAATAAAGAAAAGGGTTTGTTTGGAAGTTCAATGTTGAAGTAGCATACACAAAGGGAAAGCGAGTTGCCGCTTTTGACAATAATAAAGAGTGAAGTGCTTTTCTTGGAAAACAAACGAGAACGACAAGAAAACAGATAGAGCTTTCTCCTTTATCCTTTTCCATGTATTTGACAGTTGTATTGCACTTCCTTTTCTGTATTTGAGTTGTTTAAATTAAAACATAATTAGTGATTATAATAATTATGTAATATGTGATCATGTGCTAGATCAACCTTTTAGCCAATGCTGAGGTTGACCATCTTTTCTATTTATATAAATAAATTATAAACAAAAACATTATATTTTCAGTGTTGCATGTGGGTCTTTTATTTACATAATTTTTCATTAACTCATATGTCATCTTTTTTTTTTTTTTTCCTTAAATAATTGGAACTCACAAATTCGTAACTGTAATTGAAAGTCAAACACTAAAATTTTTACATACCAAAATAATACGTCATTGATTGAATCGCAACTTGTATGCATTTATTATCTATTTATTAAAAGCCTAACTGTCTACTGTTCAAGAAGAATTTCTAAAATTTGCTTAACAAAGGGCAAATTCGTAAAGTAACACGGTAATTTAATTGATTAAATCTATATCTCTATCAAAATAGCTAGAAGTAGCATGATCCAATTCTACTAATATCATAATCTATATTAAGCTAAAAATCGATGCCTATGGACTAAACAAACAAAACGAATGGTAGAATGATACACCGATTAAATGGTGGACAAAAAAAAAAAAATATATATATATATATATATATCCCAACATTTTGAACTATAAATATGTTTTTTATTAGTCATATACTTGTTTAAATGGAAAATATTTATTTGTCTTTTCTCAACTTATGCGATTGGATAAGACAATTAATCCTGAATTTTAACTTTCAATCACATTGTGACACATGTGACATCAATTGTGAATATCTCAATTTGAAATAATTATAAAAAGTACTGAAGACCAAATTTGTAGTTCACAACTTCACATTTGTGCTCAAAATATTTCTCCCTTGAAAAAGAATAGAGCGACCAGAAAGAATGAGATATCTATGAGAGTTCACACATTACACATTTCAACGAGAGTTGATCACATTTAGACAACTATAATTAGATGTTAAATATCTAATATTTTTAATTACAAAAGCAAATTCCTAAAGCAGTACATTTGAATTTTATATAAGTAATATTATATAAATTAAATTATTCTAAATATTAAATAATATATTATTTATTTATTAAATTTAAAATTAATTACATAGAATTATAAAGTAATCATACAATATCAACTAATATATAACTTCAGTGATAATAAAAAAATATATATATATATATATATATATTCTGTCAGTGAATGCGACCTCTCAAAGTCAATAATTGACTACCTTTTTTACCACATGGTAATATCATAATTGTAGGCTATATATGTGTCTCTGCATGTATTCATGCAATATCATTTAAAAAAAAAAAAAAAAAAGTTTTCATGCAATATATTATTCAATTAATAAAATAAAATTAAAAAAGCATTATGTCTCCTTGGGAAAAAAAAAAAAAAAAAAAGGGACAGGATAATGTCGGCATGGTCCATAGAATGATAATACTTCATATAATATGCCAAGTGGAGGATCAATAGTATTTTGCTCTGATAAATGTTATTAAAAAAACAAAATCTCTCCGATAATCAAGCAACAAACAAAGGTGACATGATTAAAATTTGTCAATAACATTATCTAAATATATTTAATGTTTAAAATTTGAAATCAAACTATAATTGTATTAATTGTAATTGTTTAAAAAAAAAACACTTCAACTTATAGTTGGTAAAATACGGAAATATAATTAAACTTCTACTAATTGATTAAGGTAAACGTTTTATTTCTTATTATAAATTTAGGTTATTTTTAATTTATTATTTTATTTTTTCATATCAATTTTCATATATTTTGTTATCATTTTTATATTAATTAGATAATTTTAGCTGATATTATCAATAAATCTTAATGAAATAAATTATTTAAACAATTAAATTAAAGGTCAAAAATCATTTATCAAATTGGGCTGAAAGAGGTTGTTCTTAAGTGCTAATTTTATAACTTATTTTTTTAAATTTAACGTAAATATTAACTAAAATACATAATTGATATAAAATTAAATACATAAAATATCAAATTGATAAGAAAAAATTTAGAGTTAATCAAATTTTTAGAAGTAAATAAAACATTTACCCATTAATTAATGGCTCATGCTAAAAATAATATACTATTACTTAATATTAGGGTTGTTAATTTTTTCGAAGAAACAAATCCCTATGAATAGATATCTGTATTTTATAATATAAAGTAGGATAAGGACGTGGATTGCATTCCCCGCCTTATTCCATAAAATTCAAACTAGTTCTAAGTAATGTATTATATATTATTTATTTTATTTTTAAATTATATTTTTATTCTTTTAAAACATCAATAATTATTTTTTAAAATTATTTAAACTATTTACTTAAATTAAAAAAAAATCTAAAATTATAAAATTATTTTATAATTTATTCTTATTACTTTAAACTAGTTTGTAACAAAATTTTATGAATGTTATTTAGTATAAAAAGATTATGTATTTATTTTTATATTTTTATTTTCTTCTTATCATATAATATTTTTTATTGGCTATAAATTTTATTTTATTTTTCATCATAAAATATTTATTATTGAATAATTTTTTATATAAACATAAAAAATTATTAAGAAATAAAAAAAAATTAATATTACTTGAATTTCTGTTTTCTATTTGAAGTCTCTATTTTTTTTTATCAGAGATCTTCAATAAATCTTTATAAAAATTTTAAGTAAAAATAGAAGATAAATTTAAACTTAAAGATGAAAAACACGGAGAAAATTTCTGGCTCCACACTATCCCATCGATAACCCTTACTCAAATGCAAGTTCGTGTGTATAAGATTTTTTATTTTCAATGTCTCGTCCTCTGGAAATTTAGACAATAAAAATATCTAAATACATGCTCAAATCACTTTATTTAGGACACATGATAAATTATTAAAAATAATATTTTTAAAATTAATAATAAAAAAATTAATACTTTAATAATATTAAATGTTTAATTTTAAACGTATAATATTCAATATTTAATATTACACGTATTTAAATTATCATTGTTTAATTTTAATTGAATGAGTGTTAAAAAAATAATATATTAATTATTTTTTTTATTTTTAAAATATAATTTTAAATATAAAAAATAATATTTTTATTATTTTAAATTTTTAAGAATGTTATTTGTTGCTTGAGTTGTTGATACTCTAATCAAATGCCAAAAATAGGAAGTATTAATTTTACATAAAATCAAGCTACAAAATTAAGTAGGAGCTGGGAAGGGGTGGAACTATGTGGAGTGCTTCTATAGGCTGCAGTCCGATATGATATTATTTTTAAATATACAAAATTAGTCATAATTATATGTCTTAATTTAGTCATGGTGTTTCTTTGATTTCGACTATATTAATTAACATTATTTGATATACATTTTAAATTTAAGATATATAATTGTTTTTACCCATTGGTGCATCTTCTTTTCGTAGTTTAATTCTTCATACTAATTAGCCTCATTTCAAGGTTTTAACTGGTCCGGATCTTTTACACAAAATAGGATTTGAAGTCTCTGAATAATGTATTAATTTATATTTAATTAAATTAGTGTTAAAATAACATGTTAACTCAAGTATTGAATAATTTTTTTTAGAGTAAATAAATATTCATATTAATAAAAGATAATACAATAAAATAATTTATAAAAAATATGAATGTCTTTATCTTTAAGTTAACTTTTTAGAATGGGAAAGACTTATAGTTGTTATAAACTTGGATAACCTTTGGCGACACTACTGCATGATGGTCTCTTAGGCCTGATGAACTCTTTTTGATTGTAGGAAGGATGAAGAACAAAGAACATCAACAATAATGTTTTGAATTATTTTTATTTTTTAACTTAATTTAGTGAGTATATATATATATATATATATTAGGAGTTTGGAATTCAAATTTATTTTTGTGCAGAGGCTGTAGGCATACTCTAGAAGTAAAACTGTAGCTATGAGCTAATTAATTAAAAATTAATAGAATATGAATGTTAACGATTTATAAATTTACGTACACACACTAATTATAATATATTAATTATTAAGTAGTAAAATAATATTAAAAATAATAAAATTATTTATTTTTAACAAAATTTTGATAACATGACACAACATAATTAATACATATAATTATAAATATAGGTGCAAAATTATATCCATTTGGCATTTTTTATTCATAAAATTTCACTTTCAACATTGGATTCTTATCTTATATGTCTAGCTTATCATGCTTTTGACATGTTGAATGGAACATATTGTATTAAATGGGAGATTGTCATGTTCCCCAACAAACAATAAAACGCTAGTTTTATACGGTGGACGTGGACCAGTGGGTAAAAACTATTTTTTTTATTATTAACGAATATAAAAGCACATAAATTTGTATGAGATGATATTATTATTTCATGACTATATGACGTGTATATTCACAAGCAATCAGACACTTCACTCGTTTGATTTTTCCTATGTAAAGCGTAACTGTAAAGTTACACTTTTCAAAAAATACATATTACTCTAGTATATTATTGGCCTTAATACAACGTAAGCAACATTTTTAGAGAAATAGATCGTTTTTTAAATTTATATATATATTTATACTCATATTAATAATAGTGTGTTAAATATTAAAATATTTTCTAAAAATAATTTTTTTTTTTAATTTTAAAATATTTTTTTACATGTAACACAATATAACTAATAAGAGTAAAAATATTCCAATAAAAAAAAAATAAGAGTAAAAATGTGAGCACTGAGTATTTCCCAGTTTAAATCCACCGATTTTAAATATCATTTACATGAAGAAAAAAATTACTTTCTTTTTTGGAAAAAAAAAAAAAAAATCCTTTATAAATTAGGAAACACAAATGTGGAACTTTCACTGAACGATTTTATTATTTTTAAATAATATTATTCAATTCTTACGTATTAAAATTAAATTCCAAGATCTTATATTATAAGTTTTATATATATAAAAAAAACGTATTGTCACTAAACCAGTTACATATAATGACATTATTTTTTTTTGGACAAAAAAAAACTCCAATAATTTAAGACTATTGCCACATCTCAAAATCATAAAAGTGTTAAAAGATTTTTGCCAACCATAACATAACCAAAACTATTGCAGGCTTGATATTAAAAAGCATCTTCCAAATCTTAAATTGACGTTCTACTGTTCAATAAAAATACTACCATAAACTCCTTTGTCCTACCAAATGGACCAAGGCACATATAATGACATGATGAGGACATAGTTTTAAAAGAAGTCTGTGGGAAGTAGAGGCAAACGGGGTCCGCGATCGTGGAGAAACGTTCATGACTTTATGAGGACCTATGTTATGATTTTGGTGGTCTATTTCTTCCACAACATTTTTTTTTGTTTTCAAAGCGGATCGAGACAAGCTATATATCTTAAGTTGGAGATGCAAATTAGTCATATATAATATCTCCCTAATTCCGAATATTCATGTGTTGTCCACTCCATGTTCATATTTTTTGCCAATCCTTCAAAATAATCCACTCCTATTTTTCAACTCACGAACCCCTCTAACCCCACACGAATAGTGTAATCATCAATAGTATTCTTAACGTTTTCTCGAATAATAAAGATGTCTAAGTTGGAAAAATAATATTACTAAACTTTATTTTGGTGTCATTTAACAAGTGAGAATTTGGTGACCTAAATTGTTAGAGATTTGGTAGATATAAAGAAAATTTTATGTTCATAACAATCCGTTTATCCTGTTTTTTGTATTTGTTAATATTATTTGGCCATTTTAGTTTTAAATTATATTTATAATTTTGGATGAAAGGTACTAGAAGTCATTTTCTTTAATATGTGGAGCACTTTAGTCACTTTCTTTTTGAGTGACTCCCTCCAAGTGACTTTGCTTTTAAAACGAGCAAATTTACTTTAATTTATATTATTATATTCAAATTAAAAAAAAAAAATACATACATATGATAATGGATATTGTTGAAAATAAATTAATCTTTTTTATTTGCTTCAATCAATAATATCATGTTAACAAATATCTTATAATATATACAAGTTTTTTTAAACAATAAATTGACTTTAGCAAATTACATAATTTCACTTTTTGACTTTCGAACATATAACTATTTATTAATAATTTTATTAATATTAATTAAAATTAAATCAAAAATATTGTGTCAATAATGCATCTAATTAACTAAGCACTTTTGTTTAATTCTTATAATTATTAACAAATTAATTAATAAATGAACACTATATATACAAATATATCACAATTTGAATTAACGTAACAGTTTATTATTTATTACAGTTTAGTATGCCCGACTATATTTACTAATAAAATTGTATCATGTCATTTTTATATATCTCAAATTTATAGCATTTTTTATAATAAATAGTTACATTCTCTCTTAACAAAAAAGATTTAATTGAATAGGATAGCTCCCTTATTACATGAAATTTATTTTAATTCCTCGTAAAAAAAATGTGCTCATTTTTCTTACAATATAGATGAATGTATGTTTTTAATATTATAAAAAAATGAACATATATTTTTTAAGGTTATAAGAAAATGAGCATGAGATTATTGCGCTAAAAAAATGGTAGCTAATGAAATGAATTAGTTGATTTCTCATAATACTCCTTATCATGTTGGTATTTTTCTTTAATATAAATATAATAATATAATTAAAATAATTTTGTTCCTTTAAAAAAAAAAAAGTGACTTGAAGTGAATCACTAAAAAAAAAAAAAAGTGACTAAATATTTCACATGTAAAAAAAAAAAAAGTAATTTCTAATATACTTATATTTATTTATTTATTTTATCTTATAAAAATTAGTAGTTTTATATATTATATTATTTTTCAGTAGTCAATCTGTGATTTGGGTTTAATTAATATTAAGTAATACTTTTAGGTACTTGTGTGTTATAAAATAAAATTGTTAGGACTAAATTAATATTTAGACGAACTTTGAGGGTTTATCGGTATTTATTTTGATTATTATTATTATTCTCAGAATTTTTTGTCATATTTGATGAATATTCTTTTTTAATACTCATAAAATTGCTGAATGTTTTCACGTTTTCTTGTGATATATATATATATAAACCTATATTACATTGGTTATCCGCTTTTTGGTACAATACATTGCTTGTCTGGTGGATATAAAGTCAATATATATCAGTATCGTACTAATTTCTACTCGAAATACTTCCTAAAACAACAAAAGATGAGACGAATTTTTAACTAATTTAATTCTATAATTTTATTTAATTAATATAATAATTTTATAATTATTAAAATAAATTTATTTAATTCTATAATTTTAATTTTATATTAATCTAAAATTTTTAAAAATATTTTTTTCAAGATTTTATTTAAAACAAAAAATAAAAATAAAAGTAAAAATTTCTATCTCCTTCTCAATCTTCTCAATTCAGTATTTCATTTATTTTTTTCTTCACATTTTAAATATATTCATAAGTTTGCAATTCTTTTATTCATAACCAATAATCTAATTTTTGTTTGTATCTTTTTAAATACTAATTTTAGATACAAATACATATGAGTAAAATTTAAAGTTTTCATTAATTAATAAATTATTGTTTAGCAATTGAAAACAAAGTCATAATAAATTCAAGATAACAAAAAAAATTTACCACACAAAAATAATTAAAAAAAAAAAAGGATGAGAGAATAAACTGAAAAGATGGAGGAGGAGATAGAAATTTTTTGCTTTTGTTTTAAATGAAAAAAAGAAATTCAATATTACCCTTAAATTTTTTTAAAAAAAAATTTGAACTAATTTAACCCAAAATTAAAATTATAAAACTAAATGGACGTACTTTAATAGTTATAGAATTAATATGTTAATTTAGTAAAGTTATAAGATTAAATTGACCAAAAACCCAGAACGAGACAATTGTTAAAGAAAATTTATCTTTATAAAAAATTTAATGATATTTTTGTAAAACTTAGCTAATATAAGAAGGAATATAAGAAAATATGTCATATATATATTTTTTTTCTTAAATAATAATGGAGATAATAAAATATAATTTTTTTTTAATACAACGCTAGATCAAAATGCGTTATCTTTAAAATAAATTTGTCACACTTCTAATAATAATTTAAAGTGTAAATAGGATTATAAGTAATATGTTCTAAGATACAATAGACATAGAATTTTAATTACAATCTATAATATTTACATGTAGTATATAATGCTCAAATTTTACAATAAAAATAGGAACAAGAATGTTAGAGGAGGACTTGAGAAAATAATTTTCTTAGCATTTGAATATTTTTTGATGATATTTTTTTTTATCATAGAATGAACTCTATTTATAGAATTTGAAAATGTATTAATTATGTTTCTTTATTTAAGTCACTTATTTTCTAATAGTCATGTTTTCACTCAATATATGTATCTTTTTAATTCAAGAGACATAAATAATATTATCTCATTTATGTCGTATCTTTTCAAAAAAATTGTTTATCTTTAAATACATATAAACAAAGGAACATATTCTTTCAAAAATATAACTTTTCATTGGTAAGTTACAATCCTTTTTTAATAAACATATATAACATTTTTTCATATGTCTTTTAATTTTTAAAAGATATAACTCTTTCTTAAATAATTTTATTTAAAAATACACATTTCTAATAGATATAACATCTAATATGGACAATTGAAAGTTGAACTACTACTTTGGACACATTGCCCTCCTTAAACGTCAATTATGGAATAGAAAACGAAAGAAAGAAAGAAAGATGAAAGAGCCATCGCATGTACGTTGATTGATGATGTTCACCGACAAAAAATTTCCTCTTAGTTCTTATTTATAAATGAAAATGAGTATTTTACTTAATTTTCAATTTTCATAATTATGTCACTATTTTCAAGTTCATAATTATGAGATTAAAATAAATAAATTAATAATAATAAAATTAAAGTATTTATTTTTAATAGAGAAAACTAAAAAAATTATCATTAAAATTTTATTTTTTATCGAATTGTATTATTTAAATTTTGAGGATGGTCTATATATATATATATATATATATATATAAGTGGCACTTAGCCCTGTACCTCCTATTTAAAAAATTGTAAATTAAAGCCTCTATAGAAATAATAATTTTCCTCTCACAACACTTAAAATAAGTTTTTATTATTCGATAAGAAAAATAAAACAATTTACAATATTCAAGTGGGTCAGTTTTGTTTAAGAGGAAGGGAGTTACGACTTACGAAGCAGGGAAGAAAATTACTAGAAACGAGCACTGAACTGTTTCTATAACATGTAAGTTGGAACCATATAATATATTATTATTGTCCATTTAATGAAAGAACAGACATTTTATTACTCTTTTGATTTCAATTAAAAAAATTATGTTTTTTTTATAAGTCTTTTTTTTGTTCAAATATTGTTATTAATATTATTTTATTTTAACTCACTATTATCTTAATGCTAGATTCGGTAGCTTCAGATTTGCATATGACCTTAACAAATCAATGTTGACTGCAATCTAATGCACGTGCTCTCATGAACGTGTCCATCTTTAAGAGGAGAAATATGCATGTTTCTGGATTGTGCTTCACTTTCAATTGATCTACTACAAATTAAATATTATTGAATTATTGAACTGAACATGGACAAACAATCGGTAGAAGAGATAAGCAATTTGATTTCATATATCATCAATTTGATATATAAAGAAAGATGGTGATGCAAATTCTATTGGTTCTTTATTATTTTATTTTTGTCTATACCGGTAAAAATGGATTACCCCCATTAAGCATTTATTGCATGTCTCTTGATCTCATCTAAGTCCTCCTGGGGTCTCATCAAATAATGATCACACAGCATCATAGTACTATTTAAATCTCTGCACATTTTTTACCTTATACTTGATATGATTGTTTGAGAGTGTATCAATATCCTTGCAGCAATGAATTACATTAATTACTATACAGTGAAATAAAATTAACCTAAATCATATTACAAATTTTGTTTACGTTACTGCTGCTATGGCTTTTCTTATATTTATACTACTACTTAAAAGCATTCATCTTCGATATGATTTATTTTTTTTAATTTTTATAATATATTTAAAAATATATATATTTTTATTATATTTTTAAATTAATTATAAAAATAAAATAATATTTAAAACTCTTATTAAATGTAATAATAATTATATGATTAGAATTCTTATTAAATACAATTATTATTTAATTATTATGTTTAGAGTTCTTTTTAATGTGATAATAAATCTTAAAGAAGACAACTAACATAAATAATTTAAAATATAAGAATAATTTTATTAAAAAAATATTATGCATAATTTAAACTTTTATATATATCATATAAAGTTTAAATAGTGGTTCTTGACAAAAGTGCCAACATATTTTAAATTAATGACTATTATTGTACTTAGCTTTTTAATTATTGTATAATTTATTAGGATTTTTATTTATTATTATTAATTAATTAATAAATATTAGATTTTAAAATACAAATAACTATTTTAAAAACTATTTAAAATATTAGTAGTACCATAGCTATTTTTTTTTTCAATTATTAAAATATTTATTAGTATTTTAATAATAATAATATTATTATCATAGTTTTAATTAAAATAAATTAAGGAAGATGCTTTATACTTTATACTTTATGCTATATTCCTTTGAAATTTCACATCATGTTCCTCATCGTTTTTTTTTATTGGCAAGAGTTCAGATCATCTTTTTCCTCATCTTGTGTTTAATTTTTACGCCGACACTCGACTTAGTGTTTTAATTTTTACGCCGACACTCGACTTGTGTTTTAATTTTTACGCCGACACTCGACTTGTGTTTTATTTTTACGCCGACACTCATATGTTTTTTTTTTTTTATTACAGAAAAAGCACTCCTAACTCCTAAGTCCTAATTATCACTGCTATTATATAAAAAAAAAAACTTGATCACCGTAACTTTTAAAAATATATACTTAAGTTCAAAATTTTAATTTTAGATTTTTTTGATTTATTAGAAAGTGATACTTTAATTTGTATATCTGTTATCTTACATAGTTACATTAATTATTTCTATCAGATGTATTTATAGAAAACTAGTTATTTATGAGGAAATAAAATAAATATAAATGAGCATTCAACTACTAATTAATATATATATATTTAAAAATACATTTTGACATTCAAATATTAGTACAAAAGTTATTAATATAAAATGTATAATTAAGCCTAAAAATATTTTAAAATTCGATAGTGCTCGTTGTTTCCTCATAAATTTTTTTTTTCTTGGAATGTTATTTGAAGACATTTTTATCCTTAAGAATTTGATATTAATTTTTTTTTTTTTTGAAGAATTATAAATCTTATAAACACTTTTATAAAAGTTAAGGTATTAAATATATGCAAGCTAAAAATTATGGTATATGTACATTTTTTAAGAGTTATGGTACTAAACAAGCACCACTATTTTTTTTTTCCTTCCTAAAATGTCGAAGATCCAAACTATTTGCCAGATGAACCTTTAAATATATAATATGGATAACATTGCATGAGACATCTTTAAAGCTACTTTTATCTACTATTCTTTATTATTTTACAAACATATTTAAAATATTTTTTTATTATTTGTATTTAAAAATATAAATGTCGTCGGTGGCAACTTTCCCAACGCACTGCTACTAAAGCTCTAACAAACTCTTTTAAAGTAAATTGGAAAAATAGCATTTAGATGTTTATTAATTATAATTAAAGAGCATAAAAATTTATTAATTTTTAAATAAAATATTAAAAATTTATTAATTTTTAAAAAATTTATTAAAAATTTAAAATTTTATTATAAATTTATCTACATAGATGTGATGACGTCGCATAAATAAAATTATGACAATTTTAAAAATTTTAGACTTTTAATACCTTTTTTAATAATTAATAAATTTCTAGTAACTAATTTAAAAATTAGTAAATTTTTGTACCATTTAGTTATAGTTAATAAAATTTTTGTGTTTTTCATAAAAAAAAAAAATGGACCATAAATATTATTTTTAAAGATGTGTTTAAATAAATTTTATTTTTAAATACATGTTAACTTTAAAATATAAATCGATTAAAAAATTAAAATTAATTTATTATTAACATTTTTCTCTAATAATAATGTTATCATCCAAATCGTCTGAGCCTAAGGAGAGTGGATGATATTCTAATTTTTTTTCAACTGATTTTTAATATAGTATTTTTTTATTTTAACTTTTATATTTTTTAAAAATCAATTACAGTATTAAAAATAATATATAAATTGTCACAAGTAAGATTTTATCACCAAATTTTTTTAATCACATTTTTTTTTTTAAAAGTTAGTCAAATCATATGACTTTTATATAAATATATATTAAAAAAAGGAAAAAAATTCGTAAAGATCTTATAATTTTTATCAAATGAGTACTTTAATCTTATAATTATTAAATTAGCACTTTAAGTCCCATAATTTATTAAAAAAAGTAAATTAAATATATTTAGAAGATCATTAATTAACGGTGTTAATTTCAACAGTTAAGTCATAGATATATTAATAATTATACATATATTTTAAAGAAAAAAATTGTACATATCTTTAAAAAAAAAAAATAAATAAAAAATAATTCAACCTTGGGCACCACACCCCACCCACCCCCCACCCCACCCCACTTTTTCTTTTTTATTTTCCCCTTTTCCTTTCCCTTTCCTCCATCTTTGCCGACAGCCACCATTCGTTCTCCCATCTCTACCAATAGCTATCATTCTTGAATTCTTTATCAAGCCTACGCCCCATATAGTCTATACCAAGCAATATTGCAAACTGTGTATTTTGTTCAAGACTGATAATTGATAAACAGTTTATTTTGTCAACTTTTGAATATTATATAAGATATATATCTAGGACTGATTTAGATGAGTGTGTTTAGGACTTAATTTACATTAAATCATTTTGATACAATTTTATTGAGTCATTTAGGATTGATTTGAATAGTATTTTAACAATTTTTTCAATGTATTGGATGAATAGTTATGAGCAAATATCTATTATTTTTTGTAAAAATATTAGTATTTGAAATGAATGATATTATGGTTTACATTAGCAGAGAAGCACAATTTATTCATTCAATTTTTTCCCAAAACATTGGGAATAAATTTTGTACATAGTAGCAACAATAAGAAAGTATATATGAAATAGAAAGAATTAGAAAAAAAAATTGATTACTAACTTTAATTAATATTTTTTTTTTGAAAAATTAGAATAAAAAAATAATAAGTTCAACAAATAAAATGAATAATTGCCTCCTCATAGATGGCGTATTCTTTAATGGGAATGTAGATAATAAGGGTAATGATGGCAAATAGTTAGGAGGGATAAAATCGTCTTTTATCCTTAAAAAAATGATAATTTAGTAAGTTCTAACAATTTATTTAACAAAATAATAATATGACTAATTTGACCTAAATATAAAAATTATGGAACTACTGATGCCTAATTCAATAATTATGAGACTAAACTGCTTAAATTGAGTAATTATAGAATATTTGGTGCCTTGCATCCTATTAAAAAAAATGGTGTACGGTATTGTTAGATTATGATGTTCAATTTTAGAGTATTTTATGCATAAAACATCTAGAGACAATTCAAGATCTTAGAGAAAATGTATAGAGAAAAATTTAGTTGGAAATATCTGATGCACAAAGACTTAATAGTCAAATTTTGTATTTGTAATAAGCTCGCAAGTACACGAATCACTTGTAATAAATGATGAGTATACTCCCAAGATAATCTCTCAAGGAATTGTGGTGGTTTTAAAATATTATTTATTTTCTTATTTAGTTGAACAAATAATCCTAAACATTTTAACAATTATCGGTTGTAGAAAAGATTGTAAATTCTATGACTAAAATAAAATGCAAATAAAAGTAATCACAACCAAAGTGGGGATGATGGATGTAAATGAGAATATTAGTTAGCTATCCATTCATGGAAAGAACAAATTAAGCAATTATTTAAAAGTCGGATTTAATGATTTTTTCGCTAAACCTAGAAAATTTCAAATCAATGGCAATTTTTAGTAAAATCAATTAATTAACGTCTTTGATCCGAACCGTTAACTAATCAATTGGAATTAGCTCAAGGAAATATTTTAATCACCTAATCTAACACAAATTAATGCAATCAAATTAGGCACTTGTTCATGATGCACAATCAAACAAAGATGACGTTTCTAATGCTTAAATTCTAACATATTCTCTCTAACTACAAATCAAGATTTGGTCCATCATTAATTCATAATCAGAAATATTAAGAAGATGAACAAGAATTAAATCCAAAACTCAATTATCATTAAATTACAAAATTATTATTTCAATCATTGGAAGCAATACTAATACCCCAAAAACATAAATTAGCCAACCATAACTAAATTGGTGTCAGTCAATTTAGTCATGGGAGGCAAACCACAAAATCAAAGCGAATAAAAAGATATACAATAAAAATACCCCAATGAATCCTCTAGCTCAAAAAACCTTAAAGTCGATTGATCCCCTTTCTCAATTCTTTGGAGTAGCTTCAATAATGAAGTGTCTTCTCTTCATTTTGGGTGGAGTTTCGATGGAAAACCCTTGCTACAATAGCAGCAAAGGGAAGGAGAAAATTGGTTGTGAAAACTTGTGTTTGGGAGAGGTATAATGTGGTATTTATAGGAGGAGTGAAGTGGCACACGCGTGTTAGAGTTTTTGGGCCTTTTTGGCATGCGTGTCGCGGCAGACATTTTTACCCTCCGCAACGCGCATTTTCTCATGCCACGGCATGCGTTGATTTTGCTTTGTATGTAACCCTTACATAGTTTTTGACTCCCAATGTAAACCTTACATTCTCTGGTTTTTGTTACTCTATTTTCTCTCTTTTTGTGTCATTTCAATCCAATATTCTTCTAAGAGTCCAAAACCTACAAAATATATAAATAACTTCCAAAAAACAAAAATAATAAAATAAAACATAAAATGAATGCTTAAAAATATAACAAAACATAAATCAAAATAGTGTTTATCAATATCTAGAAATATGCTTGTAGAGAAAGAAAAATGAGTGGCTATGATTGAATAGATAATACTAGATTGGATAATTCTAAAATTATTAATTAAAGTAAGTAGGTAAAATTGTGTAGAACCTACCTTGCTAAACCATAAACCCAAGTGACATTTCAACATTAACTACAGCCCAAAAAGAAAGAATTGAAAGAGAAAGAGCAAAAAGATTCTCTAGCTCTATTCGCCCTACAACAAGTTATGGCGGATGAAATATTTCTAAGAATTATGGGAGCTACTACATCTAAATAAGTATGTGATACATTGTAGGAGAAGTTTTAAGGAAATAAAAAGGTACATGCTGTCAAACGAAAATCTCTAAGAAGAGATTTGAAAAATATCAAAATAAAAGAAAATGAGATCGCAAAAGACTATTATTCAAGAATTAAAGAAATGGTAAATCAATTGAGAGTCTATGGATAAAATATATCCAAAAAGAAAGTTGTACAAAAATTCTCATAAGTTGTACTGAAAAATATGATGCAATAATTATAGCTATTGAGGAAATGAAAAATCTATTAACCTTGACAGCTACTTAACTGATGACCTAAAGATGGAGCGAGAAGATCGTTTAGAGGAGGACTGTATATTGGAGTAAAAGATTCGTGAAATCTGGCATGAAAAGTATGAATAATTTTACATAGGCAGAAAATATCAACTTTCCAGCAAATCTAAGTGGAACACACAGGCCAAGGCATCTGTAGAGTTTCCTCATCTCAAGATAGCTTGAACAAGAGCTCAAGGTTCTTAATTGAGGGAGCTATGATTTAGGAGGATCTAATATTTATTATAATAAAAATTATAATTGTGTTGCAATTAGTTATAACTATGAAAGAAATTTTCATGGTTTTAATTAGATTAATTATAATTAGTAAGTTATTCAAAACTATTGATTTTAATGGTTTAAATAGATTCTTTTATTTTTAGTTTTCTATTTCAGGGAAATTATGTCCATATATATACTTGCGTAGCTGAATGAAGAAAGAAAGCATTTTACAAACAAATTTCATAGCTTTAGTACTATTCTTTCTCCAACCTTTCATAATTTTTCCTCTCATATTAAGAAGTCAACTTCTAAAGAGAAGTAACGACTCTTATTTCCTACTAAAGTTTTATCTCCTAAAAGTTTTGGATCAATTGATATTAGAGCATCAGATCCGCAAAAGGTGAAGGTGATTTTTGGTCCTACCTCGTGGTCAACGTAAAACTTCTAAAGAAGAACTTGTAAGTCATTTGCTCTTCATCGAAAGACAAGGATAAAGAGAGGAGCAATGACATGTGAAGTTCCACAGTCAAATGGTGATGTTGAATGTATAACCAAGCTAGAACAACAAGTGGAATTATTATCAAGATCTATTTCTGAACTAGTGGAAAGTTTAAAAGACTTGAAAATTTCACATGCCATCCCCTTTAAAGATGAAAGTTATGACAAGGAAGATGATGAGGACACCATCACAGAAACGAGTAAACATAAAAATCTCGTAATGGCCTTAAAAATTGATTTTAAGGTAGAAACTCCTAATTATAATGGTTCCATTGATGTTGAAAAACTAGATAATTGGATTGATACATTATAAACTTATTTCACTGTATATAAGCATTTTAATGTTGAGAAGATTCAATTTGCAAGCTTGAAACTCTCAAGTCATGTTGTTACATGGTGGAAGTCATACTGAAAAAGGTACAACTTTTTGGAATTGACTTGGAGTAAATTCAAGAAGTTGCTAAGAAAATAATTATATCCTATTGGTTATGAGGAAGAAAGATGGTACAGATGACAACACTTCAATCAAAGATTATAGATGTTAATGATTATGAGGTATTCATGAAAAGAACTAAAATTGTTCAATGTAGAATCAAATGAAAATTTACTGTCTAGCCCATTGCCATCGAGGCCAAATGCAAAAGACTTAATAAGAAGGACGATAAACAAACGACTATAAGTAAATCTGATTGGAAGAGCAGAGGCAAGCAAATCAAGGAAGACGCAAAATAAAAAAAATTACTGTGATCATTGTCGTACTAGTGGACATGTAAAGACAAGTACTGGATACTTCATCACAAGTTGAAACCTAAGAACCAGAGGAACAACTAGGGAAGGAGCGACAAAAAGGCCACATTAATGGTGCAACAGGTAGAAGAGCTTCCAGAGTTGAAGCAACATGACACTTCACTTGCCTTAATGACAACTCCAACAGATACTACAGATGCTTACAACCGTGAAGAACTGTTCCATTTGAACATTCAAGTGAAACAAAGTGCTGTACAAGCAATTATGGATCCTGGAAGTCAGAAGAATATGATTTTAGAGGCTCTAGTAAGCTTAGAAAATTGCCTCACCCTAAGCCTTACCCACTAAGGTGGATTCAAAAGGACATTGATATGCAAATAACAAAGCAATGTATCTTTAAATTTGCAATCACTAATCGTTGCATCGATGAAGTGACATGCTAGGTGGTTCCATTGGATGTATGCCAAGTTATATTGGGTAGTCCATCTCTATGGGACCGTGATGCCATTCATTACAGGAGTCTTCACAAGTACCGTTTGATGAAGAATGGAAAGGAGTTCCACATCAATGCTTGTAGGCCTCAATCTAAAGACAAGTTGATTACAGCTAATCAAGCTAAGCGATTAGTTAACTCTTGTGGACAATTTGTTTTATTGATGATTTGACCACAAGATCAATGAACAAATGCTGTCACTTTGTCAACAATGACTCTAACTCCTTCACAATGTTCCAATATTGAAAAATTGCAGAAGGATTACAAGGATCTTTTGTAAGATGTGCAAGAATTGCCACCATGGAGAGCTATAGAACATGAAAATCAATTGGTAGGAGATCCATCTCTACCAAACTTGGGTTTATATCATACTTCTCTGACAGAGAGTGAAGAAATTAAGAAGAAAATACAAGGACTTATTGAACAAGGAGTCATCAAGCTTAGCGGCTTACTATGTGGTTAATCAGTGCTACTTATGCCTAAGAAAGATGGAAGGTGGCGTATGTGCATTGACTATAGAGCACTTAATAAGATTACCATTAAGAATCGGTATCCATTATCGAGGATTGATAATCTTTATATTAATTGCATGGTGTTTGTTACTTCACCAAACTTGATCTCAAATCAAGTTACTACCAAGTATGCATCCATGAAGAAGACACTTGGAAAACAACTTTCAAGACAAAACATGGAATGTTTGAGTGGTTGGTTATGCCATTTAGACTATGTAACGCACTTGCTACCTTTATGCAGCTAATGAATGAAGTACTATTGATGTGATAAATTTAGTACTCGCAAGTGTACGAATCACTCGTAGAAAAGTGACAAGCAAACCTCTAAGGTCGATCTCTCAAGGAATTGCAGTGGTTCTAAATAACTTTTTTCTTAATTTAAATAGAGTTTTAATAAAAGTAAAATACTAATTAAATAGAGTTCTAGTGAAACTAAAACTCTAAGTAACTAGAGTCATAAATCTAGTAAAACTGTAAAAAGTGTTTGTTTTGTGACGAGAACAATGGCATGAACAATTAAACAAAATCAATATTGCAAATTAACAATCAATTCAGGTAGATTAAAAATCAATGGAGGATGTATGGACGTTTAGCTTGGTTGACCATGCTTGCATCGAAAAAATAATGGTGAAATAACATGAACGTTCTATATAAACAATATTACCGGCTTTCCTTTTAATTACGAGACTGCCTTCGGTCGGGGTAAATCTCTTTGTTGATTAACTAATTAATTGCCTTCGGTCGGGGTAAATCAAATAGCAATCAAATTATGTGCAAGAAAATACATGCCAATCAAACTAATGCTATGACTAAGTCATTAATTTGAAGCTTTGATTAAGTATTTCGGAATAAAGTTAAGGTGACGTTCCTATAACTAGATTCTTAGATTTTTCAACCTAACTACGAATCTCAAATTGGCCCATGATAATTCATAATTAAATATCTAAACATGCACTTAATCAAAAGGTAATTTATTTATTTTAAATCAATAAAACATTCACCATACACAATTCTAGCAAACATGACAACACAAACTAAACATCCATAATGAAACTAGCCGCTCATGTTCATATTAATATTCATAGACAAATATAATATGATCATACACTTCAAAGAAGGAAGAAGAAAATATAATTCTATAACAACAAGGAAAACCTAGATCTAAATACTGCTAAATGGATGGGATGACGTTATTCTCCAAAAGCTTTATTTTCGATCGTCGACGGCTTCCTTGGATCCTTAGAATGGTTTCTCTTGCTTCTTTTGAGTGTGGCAAAGCTCCCAAACTGAATGAATCTCTTGTTTGGTCGCAAAATTATTGTGTGTAAAAGTTGTATTCGAGTTGTTTGAGTTGTATGTAAGGGTGATTCTAAGGGCGTATTTATAGATGTAAGGGATTTCACAAATCCTGATTGCATTAGGAATAGGCGTGCTACGGCACACATTTTTCCCGCCGCGGTGCAACACAAATTCTGGAAATAATGTCAAAACCCGAGAGCTCCCCGCCATGGCATGCCTTTTCCTCGCCGCGGCGCGTGTTGCCTTCCTTTTCTTCATGTTTACCCCCTTACATATGTGATGGATCATTATGTAAGGCTTACATATTTGACTTGTCTTGCCCGTAACTCGTGATCTGAGCGCTGTAAGTGTTCCGTCTTTGCGTGTTTGCATTATTTGACTCATTTGACGCTAAAAACACCTGAAATGCACTAAAACATACCCGTGATTCCGAATGGATAGATTTATGAAATTAATCAAATAAACAACAAATAATAAATCTACTTCTAAACAATTAAGCGCAATAAACCACGAAATATTAGTGCTTTTCGAGCACTCATCAACTATGCCCTTTCATTGATGACATTGTCATTATTTATCTGGATGACATACTTATATATAGTGTCGCATTGAAGGATCATCTACATCATATTGCTCAAGTTGTAAAGGTATTACAAGCTAGTCAACTATTAACTACGATTAAACTGTAAGAAATGTGAATTTGGAAAGCAACAACTTATATACTTGGGGTTCATTGTTGGTGCTGGAGAGCTCAAAATGGATCTAGAGAAAGTACAAGTTATTGCTCAGTGGCCCATACCCTGTTTAGTGACCAAAGTTATGAGCTTTATAGGTGCATGCCAATATTTGACAAAGTTTATTCGACATTTCTTTCAAATTGAAACACTATTACTTTCTCTTACAAAGGCCAATCAAAAGTTTGAGTGGTCAAAGAAACATAAAGAATCTTTCCAGTTGTTGAAACGGAAGATTACCTAGGCCCCAGTATTAGCATTGTCAAATATGCAGAAAGCATTTGAAGTTCAAGCAAATGCATCTAACTATGCCATGGGAGCTGTATTACTTCAGAATGGCAAACCAGTTGCATACCATTTTGAGATGTTTAGTAGACCAGTCTAAATTATCCAACTTACGATAATGAGCTTTATACACTGTATCAAGCAGTAAAACATTGGAGAGCTTACTTGTTAGGAAAAGAAGTTGTGGTTCATTCAAACCATAAGCCTATTTAGTATCTAACTACATAGTCTAAACTATAGCAAGCTCAACATATGAAATGGATGTCTTACCTACAATAATCCAATATTGGGATTAAGTACAAGAAGGGAATGACTAATAAGTTGGCAAATATGTTATCACGACCCCCTACACCAGTAAGTTTCACATTATTAATGGCTATATAGATCCAACCTATAGTTCCTTCTGAGTATGCAAAAGGGTATGACTTAGACGTTGATTTTAGTTTAGCTCACACTAAGCTGCAACAAGGAACAACTAGTGAGTTTCAACTGAAGGATGGACTGATGTGCAAAGGAACACAATTATGCATACCAGAAGATGGTGATAAATCATAATGGATTCGAGAAGCTCATACTTCCAAAGTAGCAAGTCATTTTAGGGAAGAGAAGACTTTATTAAATCTTCGTCGATATATCTATTGGCCAAAGATGCATCTCGATGTTTCAAGATATATTTGAGGTTGTGTTTTGTAACACATCAAAACCTTCCAATAGAAAGTTAGGGTTGTATCTTCTATGATCAATACCTAACTAGCCTTGGGAGAACATTTCAATGGATTTTCTTGGTGGATTACCTAAGACCAAGTCTGGATTAGACTACTTATTTGTTGTAGTAGATCGATTTAGCAAATAGTGATCCTTATTCCATGTAAGAAGACTATCACAGGAGCAGGCACAATTATGTTATTTTTTCTAGCATGTTTGGAAATATTTTGGCATCCCAACATCGATTATATCAGATAGGGATAGTCAATTTTTAGGGCACTTCTCATTATGGGGAATGGTGGATACATGATTAAATTGAAGTATTGCTTTTCATCCACAAGCTGATGGACAAACAGAGGTCGTTAACCGTACTATGGTGAATTTATTAAGGGGATATAATTCAAAGCATTCAAAAACTTGAGATGAAAATCTTCCTTACTCATAGTTTCCTTTTAATCGAGCAATTCATGGTTCCACACTGAAATTTCCTTTTGAGGTTTGTTTGGGCAACTTACACCAAAGTCCTTTTGACATGGCATTCATTACAAATGAAAAACCATTAAAAGGAAAAGAAGAAGAAGAAGAACATGTTCGGGCACAAAAGTTTCTCGAACAAGTAACAAAGATTTATTCAGAAGTGGACGCACAATTACAACAGTCTCAATAGAGATATAAAGCTCGACATGATAAGCATCGTGTGCCATGTAAATTTAGAGAAGGTGACTTAGTTTATTTACACCTTGGGAAAGAACAGTTAACTAGAGAAGACAAGAAGCTCAAGCCTATTTGCTATGGACCTTTCAAAATCACAAAACAAATTGGTGATAATGCCTTCCAGCTCGATCTACCACTATACATGCATATGTACTCTGTCATTAATGTCAAGAATTTGAAGCTATTTGAACCATCTCTATTGGATGATAATCCTAATGAGGACACCCAAATTCCTTTAGTCGATGACCTAAAGATGGAGCGATAAGATCCTTCAGACGAGGACTGTATATTGGAGCAAAAGGTTCGTGAAACCTGGCATGAAAAGTATGAATATTTTTGCATAGATAGAAAAGGTCAACTTTCTAGTAAATCTAATTGGTACATACGGGTCAAGGAAACTACAGAGTTTCCTCATCTCAAGATATCTTGAACAAGAGGTTAAGGTTCCTAATTGAACGAGCCCTAATTCAGAAGGATCTCATATTTATTATAATAAAAATTATAATTATGTTGTAATTAGTTATAACTATGAAAGAAGTTTTCATAGTTATAATTAGATTAATTACAATTAGTAAGTTTTTCAAAACCATTGATTATTAATGGTTTAAACATATTCTTTTATTTTTAGATTTTTGTTTCAGGAAATCTATGTTTGTATATATACATGAGTAGATGAATAAAGAAATCAAGAATTTTACTAAAATATTTCATAGCTTTAGTATTATTCTTATTTCCTACTAAGGTTCAACCTTCTAAAAGTTTTGGATCATCAATGGAAGTACAAAAGTGAATTATCCATGTAAACACATGTATGCAATTCATGGCCAAAGGAAAAAAATTTGGACATGGATTAAAGAAACTATACCAAAGTAATATGGTGAGAACTCAACCACGATGAAGAAAAACTATGACATGTACAAAAGGTGCTTAAGCAAATAACATCAACAACTTTTGAACAAAAAAAAGTAACATCAACAACTATTTTCTTCAAGAAAAACATGGAGGGCAAAGAAGCCACTAGACTCAATGCTCATTCCAAGATTACAAGCTACTTCAAAGATATAAGAAAAAGGAAAACAAAAAGGATCATCTCTAAAGTTTTCACTAAGAAAGACACAAGCTCTACCAGAAGAATATGAGATGTTCATTGTTGCTATCATAGAGCCAGAAATCTTTGAGGCAATATCTAAGCAAGGTCAAGATTGAAAGAAGATGACTTCTATGTAGAAGAAACTTCACAAGCAAGGTTTGAGCTACAATAAGAGATGATAAGAGTTACCGAAATGAACATTAAAGAGGAGTGTTGGATTAGGATGTTCTTTCTAAAGTATTCTATGCATTAAACATCTAGAGATCATTCTAGAATCTTAGTGAAAAATCTAGTAGGAAATATCTAGAAATATACTTGTAAAGAAAGAAAAATAAGTGGCTAGAATTGAATAAATAATTCTAGATAATGACCATTTTAAAATCATTAATTAAAGCAAGTAGGTGAAATTGTGTAGAACCTACCTTACTCAACTATAAATATCAATATGCTCTATCATGTAATGTAAGTCAAAACTACATTCAATACTACAAGTGCCTATTACTAATATGTCTCCTACTTCCTAAGTTAGCTTTCATATTATCATAATACTAACTATTACAAGCTATGTAAACAATCACCCATTCGCATATTCTAAAAACCATAAGACACTATAGGTCCATAATTATCTAAAAACGAAATTTGTAGGTTAGACATTTGAAGTTCCATAATTTATAAGAAAATGCACAACTAATCCTATTTTTAAAATTTTGTTTAAAAACTAATGAGGCAGACCGTGATAAGCATGTGATCTTGCGAAATAAAATAACTTTCTCAAACTATAAATGTTTCCCAATAATTTTCCTCCATTTTTAGATTCTTAGAAAACCACCCACAACGAGTTTAGTACTTTAATAGTCCCTATATTTAATAAAAGGTATGCATGTGGACCAATTTTACCAAACTAGTATACCAGTAGTCATCCCATTTATCAAAAGGTACAAGAATGGTACAATTTTGGAAAAAAAAAAAAAAACCTTAGTTATAGAATGAAAATTTTATCTTTATAAAATATTTGTTATTTTATGTATCCTCTCATTTTTTTTGGTCCATTTCATTATAAAAACAAATCTAACCACCATCGCAACCATGTTTACCTTCACTATCCTCTTTGTTCTAGCCCTGGTACTGTCCCATTCTTCCTCCCACCAACCACCCTTCATTGTTTACTACAAAATAATTAAAAATGTAATTTTTATCAAAATTAAAGTTAGGCAACCACTAACTTATTTGAAGTATTATCTCTGCCAATGACTACGTCTATTGTCAGTTCACTTCTTCTGATTTTTTTCACCCCTTATCCTTTTTCGATTATCTTGTGTTCGATTAAAACCACTTTCACATTAAGTTTGATCAAATATAAGTAGTCATAAAGAATAAAATGGACAGTGAGACCAAAGAGAATAAGTTGGTGGTAGTGGCAGTTAGGGTAGAGATGAATACTTCAAAAGAGTTAGTATTTCTAACTACAAATTTGTAAAAAAAAATATAGTTTTGGATTATTATGTAGTAAATAGTCAAAATTTGTTGGCCGACAAAGAAATAAAGTGATTATGTAGCTCTAACTTTGCATTATGTTCATTTTATTTTATGAGTTTATATATATATATATATATTTTTTTTACATATTTATGTAATAAAAAATATGGCATCATTTTAAGACCATTTCGATAGTTTTATTTCTTTTCACTCCCTCAATTTTTATTATGATATAAGTCTAATATTATATATAATTGAGGTAATTTTTTTTAATTTAAAGCCTCTTTTAAGGCATATTGTTGATTTTCAATACTATTTAATATTTTTCTTTTAAAAATTAAAATTTATTTTTGTTGTGCTACACTTTTTATCTATTAACTTTATCACTTTTGATATTTTAATTTTTTAAATAAATTTTCGTCCACTAATTTTTTATATTTAACAATTGTAGTTCAAATTTAAAGATAATTGACTAAATATGTTAAATTTTAAAAATTAATGAATTAAATATGTTAAAAAATAAGTTCATTTTATACTTTAATTCTAATTGTTACAGTATAATTTAGTTTAACTTTTAAATTTGGACTGAAATTGTTAATTTGAAAGTTTAGTAGATGAAAAGTTACGAAAATATAGTTAAGGATCCAAAGTATTAAATGTGATAAAATTAGTGGACAAAAAGTGCAATTCGTGCTTCTATTTTATTCTGCCCCCTTTGATTTTCATTTTTGATTTCGTCCCTGATTGAAGGTAAGTACTAGGATGATATAAGATATTTTTGTATTGAAAAAAAAAAATTTAATGAGAGAATGCATAAAATAATAATTATTTTCATAAAGACAAAATTATCCTTCTATAAATTACATTTAAAAAAAAAATTGGACCATTATTGTACATTTTGTTAAATGGGAGACTACTAGTATACTAGTTTGACAATATGAGTCAACATACATACATTTTATTAAATATGAAGACTACTAAAGTACCAAACTCACCCACAAGACCCTTCCTTTATAGTAATATTTAATTCTAAATTTTTTCTAAAAATCCTAAAATGTATCATTTTAACTCTAAGAGAGACAATGAAATCACCCATAAGGATGCATAATTAAAACTAACAATATTTTTTCCCAAAGTTCAGCCATTTATAATGATTAAACATAGTAATACTATTGCAATAGAATTCGTTTGTGATAATTAATAACTATAATCACGATAATTGCTTAAAATTGAGAAAGAAAGTGAGGGTGATAGTAGGGAGGAAAAATGAGTTTAAGAAAGAGGTGATGAGAGAAAATGGGTAAATGTGAGAGAGATGAGTGATTTCTTTTTTAAAAAAAATTCGCTTTTTTTGTTTAACCTTTTAATATTGGGTAGTAAAAAGACATAAAAACCTTTCAATTATCTCACATTTTAAGGTACTATTATTAACAAAATTAGCTAACGTCACTAGTCTTTAAGGACTAATTTGGCCAAATAAAGTAGATATTGAGACTTTTAGTGCCTAAATTAATAATTTTAAGATTCAAATGTATTTTTAAAGCAATTTCCTCTATTGAAAAAAATGTGATTGAAATATATAAATAACAATTTTTTGTTCAGAATAATTTTTGGAAATAAAAAAAAATATATTAAAAATAAGAAAACATTACCAAACTTATGTGACATTTGATTTCCTTTTTCAAAAAACTTACCAAGTATAAATAGTTATCAAACAAATTAATAATTATTTTTAAAAAAAAAGTCATAGTCTATTAAACCAATTTTCAATTGGAACTCGGAAATTACTATCTGACATGGCATATATAGGTCATGTATTTTTGTTTACAATTCACATTTGTTGAATGGCGCTATTAGCCTTGTGTTGTGGTATGGAGTATGTACCAAGAAGCATGGACTTCTACCTCGCATCAGCAAGGAGGTAAGGGAATGGTTCAGTAAGATAAAGAGCTAAATTTTAAATTGGATTAAAAAAAAAAAAACTAAAAGTGAATAAAATAGCTTACACTTTAACCAAAAAGTATAAGTAAATAAAGTTTGACATTTCAATAAATCAGAGACTAAAGAATTTCCCTAGCATAAATATGATTTTATTCTTTTTTAAAAACGTAGATTTTATGCTTGTCTGTTTTGCAAACAAAGATCTGTATTTCAGCATCACTTTGGCCTACAAGACCAACTCTTTGACAGGCATCAAGTGTGATTGCAATTCGTTGAACAATTGATTAAAAAAATGAAGCACAATTAAACAAATGTTCAATATCATGGTTCAAATTTTTATGCATATCATAATTTGTGATGATCCGATGGTAGGCCGTCATCAAAATTGTTGAAACTCCAATAATCTTTGTATTTTTTAACATATCTACAAGTACATGTTATAATATATTTATGAATGTGTTCAAAAGTATATATGTAAATTGAGATGAGATAATGAGACTTATGGTACAACTTATTAATTTTCAAAACCTATCTAATCTTTTCTCACTTAATTTTTTAATGAGATGAAATGATAATGAAACAGTACTAATTGAGATATCATATATTTTTTTTTAATGGGTCTAAATAAGACAAATAAAAATACGAAAATAATAAAAAATATGATACACGATTATTTATAATGTAAGTTTAATAAGAAAAATGATACAACATATTTCTAGAGTTAGGCCCATTAGGACTAGGGCTACAATATAATATTATAATAATATTATACTATAAATTTATTAGACACTCTAAATAAGACATGAGATAAAATGAGATAACCTACTTCACATCTCTATTCAAAACTTACAAGTGAGTCATCTCATGTAACATTACTAAAAAGCTTTCACTTCAAGTCAATTAAGCAATTACCCTTAAATCACTAGGTAACTGATGCATTGTAAGTTGAATATATGCTTTGTTTTTGGAATACAAATTTAACTCGACGTTGAAATGGGAAACTAGCTATCGCATTTACAAGTATTGAAATGGAACAACACAAATATCAAAAGAAGAAACTAGCATATGCACATCTCATTCCTCAAAGCATATTTTATAACATGCATTGTCATATACAAATGTCATTCCTCAAAGCAATCATATACAATGAATTTCGGGTAGTCTTTTTTAGTTGAATCAAATCATGTGAAGAAACTAGCATATAAAGGAGTACGTTATACCTTTTAAAAAGATAAAGGACTACTAGAGTAACAAAGTCATAAATATTCTGCCCAGTCTCATGCTATGAACCACCTCTGAGATTTTTTTCTCATTTTCATCTATGTAGTACAATATAATTATGGCTTCAATAACGGTCTGTGCAAAGAAGAAAACAAAAACAAAAAAAAAAAACTTAAATAAAAACCTCATTTACAGTGCTTGGAATTGAGCCGTGGGATTGTTCTTTGAATATAAAATGTTCAGGCACCATTTTCTAAATGAGGTGTTTACTGAAAATAGTCACAACAGAACAACATTAATCTACCGTATTTGTTTTTTCTCCATCTCTTTTCAATAAAATAAACAAACGAGGAAGAAATCAAAGCTACCTGAACTTCTTTTAGGAGATTTTCTAGTTCTACTTATATCTCGGAAAAGAGAGGGCAATTAGAAGGAACGGCATCCCAACATCTCTGCATTAATTCTAGCAATATGGAGTGTGCGATCTTGGGTAAATCCGGCCGCAGTCCATGGAGTCACGCATAGAATGTCCGTGCTAAAATTATGATGCCATTCTTAAATGTAACAAATAAAAAAAATAAAAGTTTAAAGGGCAGTAATAGTCTTTGTGTTTTGGGTGAAACACCGCATTAGTCCCTTATTTCTCAACCATAGCACATTAGTACACTTAAGTACTTTTTTTATCAAAATTATAGAAGAATCTCTTTCCTTATCACTTATTAGTTCTTTTTTTCCCATTCCATTTGTGATACCATACTTCCCTTCAAAACAAAGATATAATTATGTTTCAGAACTTTTCTCTTTAGATACCTAAAGCATTAAGACATTGTAATCGACATCCACAACAAGCACTCACCGCAACATTGTATATCCATCATTATATTTGAGTAGATCATGTTAATTGTTATCTAAAGGGAGAAACAATACATGATTTGATCTAAAGAGAATTTAAGTTGATTTGAATCTCGACATCAGATGTCAACATTCAGAAAAACAACCACCAAAATTATTTTGAAGCTAATATATGCCTATATCTTGAAAAGAAAAAAAAAAAAAAAAAAAAAAGGTAAAATTCATGCAACCTGTCTCACTCCCCGTGCAGCTTGCAGTGGAATCATGGAATCATATGGAACCTGCAATGTCCAAAAGTAAGCATGTGAAATTCATGTAGCTATTTACCCAATAAGTCATGCATATTCAGAGACACCAATTCCCACAACCAAACACGCATATGCATGGACACCCTTGTCAGCACCAACTATGGGTGGACACTCATGCAATTTGTACGTTTTTGTTAGAATTTTCTAGCCCAAATTCACATATATTTTACTATTATAAAAATTAAAATATTTTTTTATTTTTTTATTTATAAGGTTACAAAAATCCAATATGTTTACGATCACAAAAGAATTAATAGATAATTATAACTAAAAGATAACTCATGTTGGTCGGGTTGGGTTTGTTTTTAAGTTGTAGCCTAAATTGTCACCCCCACCAACACACCCACCCACTCTGGCCACTCAGACACACAGAGAGCAATCAAGATATCTGGAAAATATATGTCACACCTTCCCTGTCAGTAGCTCCCAAAGTACTATAGCAACACTGAACCATCTGCTTTCTAATCATACGGTCGATGGTTTATAACCTATTAGAAGGAAATCAAAGCATTAAGGTACATGTTCCATAAAAGCATATAAAGGTCGTCATAAACATTAGGATAATATATGATTTATAAGTATAGCAATTTTTTTCTCTATTTCTTTTAGGGATAGTAGAGTGGTTATTTTGCAGAAAATGACATCTATGAAAACCTTAACAATGTTGTGGCAGTTATTTGCTACAAATTGAAACATTTATAATAGGCAAATGCAAAAATTAGCATGCCAGTGGTCAAAATTGTATGCTGATGTCTGAGAAAAACTCAAAGAGAACACAACATCCTTCATTTTGAAGAAATTCCAATTTACGCACCAATAGAAGAAAATAAAGTATGCCAATAAATAAATAAGTTTTGATGATTATTCCAAACTTTAATCCCTAAAAATGCATGAACAAAAAGTATGAAGACATTTAAATCTCAAAGAACTAACTAGAATGCTTCTATGAAGGAAAAAGTAAAAAAACTAAGGAGAAATAATATATAACTGGTGGTGTAACGTCAAAAGATCAGCTCAGCTTATTTAAGATTGATTCAATGAGCTGATAAGCTGAAATAGTCCAATTCACCTAGCTCGCAAGACCTTTGTTAAAAATAATTATTATAATTCCACTATGAGAAACAACACTCCAAAGATAATTTTTTTCCTTTTTTTACAAAAATATAATCAAGAGAGAATATTTATGCCAACACTTTTGTTCTTAAACAAAATTATAAATTTTTAACTTTATTTTCCAAAAAGTAAATGAGTCTGTTTCTAAACTGCTCAACCACTCATTTAAAAGTGATATGAGTCAAACTCAGCTCACACAAAAGTAATTTAGATTAGCTAAACTAAGCTACACCTCATCACCTTAGGTGTGCTATTACTATGAATCCCACTGAAGAGGAATCAAAGAGATGTAATTGAAGAAATAAGACTCATGTTTACAAAATTGAACATCCATGGACACAAAGTATTTATTTATAGGTGGGTGAAAACATTTATACCCGTTTTGTGTGTTAAGAATATCCCAAAAGGACATACTTAAGAGCACGTGGATTGAATTTGTCCCAATAAAGTGCATGGACATGAACATAACAGACACAACCGAACACTTTAGGACATATATTAAGTGCAAAGGATAAAGTGTGAAAAAGAGATAATTTTCTAAATGGAGCCTGATAGTTGACAGAGCTATAATTTTCCTATACTAAACCCTATCACCTGGATTGCCAAAAAATCTACCGGGATGTGGGAAATGACAGAGCTTCTAGTTTCCTTCTAACTCCCACTAAATTGGGAAAGGGCACAAATGGTCTCTTTTAAAAAAAAAATAATAATATAAAAGTCTTGTAATTATTAAGTCAGATACTAATAATCATGTTATTATGAAAATTGTTTACATTTAATCCCATAATTATTAAAGATAAGTAATTAAAGTCCCATAGTTATTCAAACTAATGAACTTTAGTCTGAGAACTAAAGTACACTTTTGTACTGAAAATCTTAATTTTCATAAATAGCAGGACTAGAAGTACCCCACTATAAATTATAGGACTAAAATGCTTATTCCCACTAAATTGCAGCTTTTTAATAGGAGTATTGCAATAGTTCAAAAATTATTAAAGATTTAATACAACTCAAAAGCATGTCACAGTACCTTGTAATAGATTGTGAAATTTTCAAGCGATTGAGTATTATTAGAATAACAAATAACTTGGTTCTTATCATTAGTAAGAAGATTTTTCATCTTAAAATAACTCATCCTCAAGAGTGTCTGTTAAGAACTCAACATCTTGTTAAGTACTTAGCAATAGATTGTGAGCCACAATCTAGAAAACTTACCTACAAACAAATTGAGTATTAACTCTTAAAATGTATTATGAAATTTAGAAAGAAAAACTTAAAGTAATTCAAGCATTTGAGAGGCTTGATTCTCTCCTTAGAGCTTGGCTCTTTACAAAATTTTCAATAATAATCCCCTCCCTTCTAATTGCTTATATACTATTGATGAGTGCTCAAAAAGTACTAATATTTCGTGATTAATTGTGCTTAATTGTTTTAAATATAAATTTGTTATGATTGTTTATTTGATTATTTTCATAAATCTATCAATTCGGAATCACGGGTGTGTTTAGTGTATTTCAGGTATTTTTAGCGTCAAATGAGTCAAATAATGAAAACACGCAAAGACGGAACACTTACGGCGCTCGGATCATGAGTTACTGGCTAAACGAGACAAATATGTAAGCCTTACATAACGAGTCATCACATATGTAAGGGGGTACATGTGAAGAAACTGAAGACAACGCGCGCCGCGGCGAGGAAAAGTCATGCCGCGGCGGAGAACTCTCGGATTTTTACATTATTTTCAGAATTTGTGTTGCGCCACGGCGGGAAAAATGCATGCCGCGGCGCGCCTATTCCTATGGCAATCAGGATTTGTGTAAACCCTTACATCTATAAATACCCCCTTAGAGCCCCCTTACAATAGAACTCGAACTTGTACATAACTTTACACATTACAATTTTTGCGACCAAAAACTACATTCAATCAACTTTGGGAGTTTCGCTACACAAAAACGAAGCAAGAGAAACTATTCTAAGGATCCAAAGAAGCCGTCGACAATCGAAGATAAAGCTTTTGGAGAAGAACGCTATCCCATCCATAAGCGGTATTTAGATCTAGGTTTTCTTTGGTGTTGTAGAATTCTATTTTTCTTCTTCTTTCGTTAGAGTGTATGTTCATATTTTATTTGTCTATGAATATTAATATGAACATGTCTGGCTAGTTTTATTATGGATGTTTAGTTTGTGTTGCCATGTTTGCTAGAACTGTGTATGGTGTATGTTTTATTGATTTAATATAAACAAATTACTTTTTGATTAAGAGCATGTTTAGATATTTAATTATGAATTATCATGGGCCCATTTGAGATTCGTAGTTAGGTTGAAAGATCTTAGAATTTAGTTATAGGAACGTCACCTTTAACTTTATTCCGAAACACTTAATCAAAGCTTCAATTTAGTGACTTAGTCATAGCATTAATTTGATTGACATGTTTTTTCCTTGCGCATAATTTGATTACTATTTGATTTACCCCGACCGAAGGCAGTTAATTAGTTAATCAACAAAGAGATTTACCCCGACCGCAGGCAGTCTCGTAATTAAAAGGAAAGCCGGTAATTTTGTTTATATAGAACGTTTCATGTTATTTCACCATACCTTTTCGATGCAAGCATGGTCAACCAAGCTAAACGTCCATACATCCTCCATTGATCTTCAAATATATCTGAATTGATTGTTAAATTGCAATTTTGTTTTCGTTTAATTGCTCGTACTTAATTCCCGTTATAAATCAAACACCTTTTTACAGTTTTACTAGCTTTAGGATTCTAGTTACTTAGATTTTTAGTTTTACTAGAACTCTATTTAATTAGTGTTTTATTTTTATTGGAACTCTATTTAGATTAAGAAGATAGTTATTTAAGACCACTGCAATTCCTTGAGAGACCGACCTTGAAAGTTGCTTATCACTTTACTACGAGTGATTCGTACACTTGCGAGTACTAAATTTAACACATCAACTATTCTAAAACAGAAAAGCCAAATGAAAAGTTATAACCAACTTTCCTAATAGTCCCCAAAATAACAAATTAGTCAAGGAAATGAAATAACAAACTATGAAGGAAAATAACAAACTGAAATGAAAAGGAAATAACAAATTGAATGTGACCAAAACACTTATCTATTATTACTATTCTATCCCATGCTATTTTCCTCTTCTTTGTGGGTCTAACAATACCTCCTTTCCAAAGTTTCACCTTGTTCTCAACTTGAAAGTGGAAAAACTGCTCCTGCATTTTATAATAGTCTTCCCAAGTAGCTTCAAACTCAGGCAAATTCTTCCATTTTATCAGCACCTCTATCTTATTAGTTAGCCCCTGGACTCTTAGATGTACTCCCATTAGTGTCTCTGGTTCTACCAACATCTCCATTTTCGAGGATAACTGTGTTGGTAGGACAGATGACGAATAAGCCTCCCCCTTAGCAGCTCTCAACTGAGATACATGAAAAACAGGGTGGATGGTAGTGGTAGTGGTAGTGGTAGTGGTAGTGGTAGTGGTAGTGGGCAACTCTAAATGGTAAGCAACCTTCCCTACTCGATGAAGGATTTTGTAAGGGCTATAGTACCTTGCTGCAAGCTTCTCATACTTCCTTTTGGCCAATGATTGCTGTCGGTAAGGTCGTAGCTTCAAAAATACCAAGTCACCTACTTTGAACTCCTTTGGATGTATCTTCTGATTGCTGAACTCGAAATAATTGCATTTTTAAGTCAAAATTTGCGTCCCTATCCTCTAGCATCTGCTCAACAGCACCAACACTAGCCCTGATCAATTTAGGAGGGTCACTCCCGTACACCACCTTGAAAGGTGTGGTCCCTATGGAACTATGGAATGAGGTGTTGTACCAGTACTCGGCCCATGGTAACCATGCTGCCCACTTTCGTGGTTTTTCTGAAGCAAAACACCTTAAATAAGTCTCCAGTATTCTATTAACCACCTCAGTTTGCCCATCAATCTGAGGATAATAAACCGTACTTCGCTTCAAAGTAATTCCTATAACTTGAATAACTCTACCAAGAATTGGCTTAAAAACACCTTATCCCTGTCGGAGACAATAGACACAAGAATGCCATAGAGTTTCACTATCTCTTGAGTAAACATTGTTGCTACAGATTGGGCAATAAAAGGGTGTTTAAGTCCACTAAAATGGGCATTACTTACTTAGCCTGTCGACAATCACCAATATAGTATCAATGCCCTCAGACTTTGACAACCCCTCTATAAAATCCATATTATTGTCTTCCCAAATCTGATTAGGTATGGATAAGAGCTGTAATAACCTTGCAGGAGTAGTGGCGCTGTATTTGTTTTTCTGGCAAATTGTGTACTCTTGGACAAACTTAATGATATCTTTATGCATGCCCTCCCAATATAGTTCTCCAGCTGCTCACTGGTATGTTTTTATCTCCCTATAGTGTCCACCAACTATTGAACCATGGAATTCATTCATTATTTCCTTCAAAAAGGTTGTATTCTTAAGTATCACCAGCCTTTGTATAATAATCTCCCTTCATTTATTGCGAAACCTTCAGGATGCATATTTCTAGCCTCAATATCATCTTTGAATGTATCTTAGGCAATCTCGCCTTGGAGAGCTGACCAGTGCTTCCATTGTGGAAAGTTGATCTCCCT
The DNA here is from genome assembly GCA_029378325.1 of Elaeagnus macrophylla. Classification (NCBI taxonomy): domain Eukaryota; kingdom Viridiplantae; phylum Streptophyta; class Magnoliopsida; order Rosales; family Elaeagnaceae; genus Elaeagnus; species Elaeagnus macrophylla. The sequence continues at coordinate 14,045,800 of CM055640.1, read as the reverse complement.
CAACTCTGTCAAATCTGGAACTCTTGATAGATCTGCAACACGATTGTTGGCTCCGATTCTATACTGGATCTCAAAATTGTATCCCATCACCTTAGTGATCCATTTTCGATATTTAGAATTAACAATCATTTGTTCAAGTAGGAATTTCAAATTTTGTTGGTCAGTCTTAACCACAAAATGCTTACCAAGTAGGTTAGGTCTCCATTTTTGAACCGCAAGGACAATTGCCATCAACTCTTTCTCGTAGATGGGCTTCATTCTAGCTCTTTAGCCTAAAACTTGACTGAAACAGGCCATTGGTCTCCCATTTTGCCTCAAAATTGCTCCTAACCCATAGCCTGAAGTGTCTATCTCTATACTGAAGGTTTTGGTGAAATCATGCATGACTAAGACTAGTACCTGTGTCAAAGCATGCTTTAAAGTATTCATGGCCGTGGTTACTTCATCATTCCAAGAGAATTTGTCTTCCTTGAGTTGTTATGTCAAAGGATGGGCAATATGTGCATAGTTTGCTACAAACTTCCTATAGTATCCTGTCAATCCAACGAATCTCCTTAATCCTTTCAGATCCTTACGCTGTGGCCATTCCACCATAGCCTTAATTTTCTCTAGTTCTGCAGAGACTCCTCCCGATATGATATGCCCTAAGTACGCCACCTCTTTTTTTCCAAACTCACACTTCTTTTTATTGACAAAGAGTTGATGTTAGTTCAAAAGATCTAATACCATTTCAACATGCTTCTGATGTTCAAACTCATTTGCACTGTATGTTAAAATATCATCAAAAAACACAAGTACAAATTTTCAAGTAACATCTAAATACCTCGTTCATCAAGGACTGGAAGGTTGTTGGGGCAATTGTGAGGCCGAACAGCATGACAAAGAATTCGTAGTACCTTTTATGAGTCATGAATGCTATTTTGGGAATGTCCTCTCTAACTCCTATCTGATGAAAACCAGACTTAAGATAAAGTTTTGAGAAAATCTGGCCTCCATGAAGCGCATCCAGTAGTTCTTCAATAACTGGGATAGGAGACTTGTCAAGAACTATCTCTTGGTTTAATGCCCTATAATTCACACAAAACCTCCATGAACCATCTTTTTTTTTTTAACTAGTAGGACAAAGCTAGAAAAAGGGCTGAAATTGTTCCTGATAATGCCTAACTTCATCATTTCCTTAATAAGTCACTCAATCTCATCTTTCTGTATATGAGGGTACCTGTAAGGTCTTACACTAATGGGACCACTTCCTTCTTTAAGCACAATAGCATGTTCCCTATCTCTTAAGGATGGAAACCCTTCAAGCATGTTAAAAATTGCTTGATATTGGAGAATAAGGGCCTCAAAAATTCAGGGTCGTTTATCACCTGTTCTTCTTGATTCCCTAGATAATTCAGCTTCACCATGATCACTTGGCCTTCCTACCTTAGTGTCTTCATCATAGACTTGAGAGAAACTTTTGTAATACTCAAGGTGGGGTCTCCTTGCAGGGTAACCGTCTACTGTCCTATTGAGAATTTCATGGTTTGGAGTTTCCAATTAGTATGGGTAACGCCCAAATAACTTCCGAGTTTCCCAATTGTAAAGGTAAAAAATCAGCAACAATCATTACTCCCTGCAACTCCAATTGAACTCCCTTACACACCCTTCCCCCTTAATGGCATCTCCAACTCCCAAAGTCACCCCTTAGCCTCTAGTCTTAACGATGGGAAGTTTTAATTTCTCCACAACTTCAGTAGCTATGAAATTGTGAGTTGCCCCAGGGTCGATCAAAGTAATCACCCTTGGATCTCCAATAGAATCCCATAGTTTCATGATCTTTGGAGTAATAAAACCCACCACAAAATTTAGGAAAACCTCGACATTCTGATCAAGCTCCGCTATTGCTGATTCATGTTTTCCCTCTTCTCCACCCATTTCCTCTCCCTATTCATCTACTTCCTCGTACATAATTAGCACACTTAGTTCCTTGCCTCTACAACAGTGGCCGGATGCCCATTTTTCATCACACCTATAGCAAAGTCCCCGTTCTCTTTTCCTCTGCATTTCTTAATCAGTCAACCAACGGATTTTGCCAGAATTTTTGTTCGTCGTTGTAGTCTGTTCAAAAAGACCTTGAGTGCCAACATCTCCAGCTGACATAACCCTCACATTCATCGGGTTAAAAATATTTCTAATAGCTCGGTTGGCCTTTTGAGCCCAAAATAGTTTGTCCTCCACCAACTAGGCCAATTCCATGGCTCTACCCAGTGAGTGTCGCCCAAGTAACCTCAGCTCCATTTTGATTTCGAGTCTTAGTCCGTTTATAAATGTTGCGAGCGCAACATCATCAGAGATATTTACCAGAGGAGCTGCTAACTCAATGAAACGTAGCCAATATTCCTTCACGGTGCCTATATGCTTGAGGGTGAGCCATTTCGTACAGTGAGCTGCTTTGAGTTGATCAGAACTGTCGGAGGTGCATGAGTTTCAATTCTTCCCATGATCGGAAGCTTCTTTTGATGGTTTCCCATTGATACCACGACAGAATGTCCCCCTCGAAATTGATTACTGCCGCCTCCACTCTTTCGTCGTCAGATATATAATGGAAATCAAGTACCTTTCGGCACGCAATATCCAACCATTTGAGTTGTTTCCATCAAAAATTTGCATATCTAGCCGTCGAAATCTGAAATCCTACCTGGGATGGTTCGACCCACCATGTTCACCACTACTCTGGCCCCCTCCCTGGTGGTTTCCTGTCATCGGACTTAAGGTCACGGCTTCTTTAGCCTTATTGGTATTGGAGGAAAGGTATCGTTCTTCATAGATTTTGATTATTTGCTTGAATCGTTGATTGGGCTGCTGGGCCAAGGTATGTAAATCCTTTTTTATCCCTCCTACTTCACTCACCATCTTACTCTACTCCCCTTGAATTGCTTCGATCACCTCCTTCATCACTTCAATCCTCTGATTATTGGTTTTAGCCATTTACCCCAAGTCAGATTGCTCTGATACCACTTTTGTTAAGAACTCAGCTTCTTGTTAAGTATTTAGCAACAGATTGTGAGCCACAAACTAGAAACTTACCTACAAACAAATTGAGTATTAACTCTTAAAATGTATTATGAACTTTAGCAAGGAAAACTGAGGGTAATCCAAGCATTTGAGAGGCTTGGCTCTCTCCTTAAAGCTAGGCTCTTTACAAAATTCTAATAATAATCCCCTCCCCTCTAATTGCCTATATGCTATTCTAAAACAGAAAAAGTCACGTGAAAAGTTGTAACCAACTTTCCTAGTGGTCCCCAAAATAACAAACTAGCCTAGGAAATGAAATAACAAACTATGAAAGAAAATAACAAATTGAAATGGACAAGCACACAAACTGAAATGAAAAGGAAATAATAAATTGAATGTGACTGAAACACTTATTTGTTATTACTATTCTATCCCATACTATTGTTCTCCTCTTCGTCGTGCATAAGTGAAATGCACTGTGGGTCTAACAGTGCCACTCAAGTGCTCAGATCTAATAATCTTAACTGCAACATCTTAACTAAAATAAACTCCATGGTGCCTTAATATAAACAATAAAAGAAAATTGAGCAAAAGAGAAGACATTAGAGAAAATAAAAACATGAACAAAAAACCTTATAAGTTTGCACAGGAGCCTGATGCATTTCTTTCTTCTAAATTCATTAACCTTCTATCTATTTCCCAATCCCCAAGCTTTGAAAGTGCTACCGGTGCTTTCTCCACTACTGAATGATAATGTGAGAATTTAGACCATGATCCCTGCAAGATATATATAAAAAAGTATATATATTTCAAAAATACATACCAAATTGTTACAAACATGGAGGATGTTACAGACAAAAACCAGAAAAGGATACACAAAATAAATTATTCATATGAGACAAATTTTAGAATTTCTCAATGGCAAGGTATGAACTTGAAGGATCCAGGATACATATAGTCATATAGAAAACCCAAATGATTAAGAGCTCTTCTAAGCATAAGTTTTGGATGGGAGGGAGAGAGGGTGGGGATGTTATGCAGAGCAGTTCGCAAAAAAACACAAAACAGACTATGAAGGAATAGCAGAAGAAACTGCAAGAAGAAATTCCACCGTTAAAATTACAGCAATACCTTGTTCAAATAATTTATCAATGTGGTGAAAGGAAAAACTTGAGCCAGTAAAATTAATATTATTAACCTACATAGTATTCCTAAAAACTTGAGCTTTTAGATTGAAAATTGTTAACTAACATCATAAATCATGATATTGTCCTGAATATTGATTTCCTCCCTCAATCTACACCTGCTGAGTGATGTGATAATTTTAGTACTCGCAAGTGTACGAATCACTCGTAAAAAAGTAATAAGCAACTTCTAAGGTCGGTCTCTCAAGGAATTGCAGTGGTCTTAAATAACTATCTTCTTAATCTAAATAGAGTTCCAATAAAAATAAAACACTAATTAAATAGAGTTCTAGTGAAACTAAAACTCTAAGCAACTAGAATCCTAAAGCTAATAAAACTGTAAAAAGGTGTTTGTTTTGTTTTGGGAACAATCATACGAACTATTAAACGAAAACAAGATCGCAAGTTAACAATCAATTCGAATGGATCAAAAATCAATGGAGGATGTATGGACGTTTAGTTTGGTTGGCCATGCTTGCATGAAAAGGTATGGTGAAATAACATGAACGTTCTATATAAACAATATTACCGACTTTCCTTTTAATTACGAGACTGCCTGCGGTCGGGGTAAATCTCTTTGTTGATTAACTAATTAACTGCCTTCGGTCGGGGTAAATCAAATAGTAATCAAATTATGCGCAAGGAAATAAGTGCCAATCAAATTAATGCTATGACTAAGTCACTAATTTGAAGCTTTGATTAAGTGTTTCGGAATAAAGTTAAGGTGACGTTCCTATAACTAGATTCTAAGATCTTTCAACCTAACTACGAATCTCAAATTGGCCCATGATAATTCATAATTAAATATCTAAACATGCTCTTAATCAAAAGGTAATTCATAAAGCACAGAATTCCATACACTTTCATCTAAGTAACGTAAAAATGCTCTCATACGAGCTTTCCAATATGGGTAGTTAGACCCATCAAAGTAAGGTAGACGGGTTGTAGAAGAACCCTCTCCCAAATGATCCATAACAAGGTCCTAGGCAACACTAAGTTTATCTAGTGACCCGCTCTGATACCAATTGAAAGTTTTTAATTACGGATCAAATATACCTATAGGGGGGTGAATAGGTTATTTTCAATTTTAACAAATATTAATTATGTAACCTAATCACAACGGCCAGACATGCAATTGCGTGTAAAGATAAAATGCGGAATAAAAAATAACACACGATATTTTTAGGTGAAAACAACCTAGGCTACTCCAATGACCTAAGAGGAAAACCACCGGTCCACCGGACCATCTAACTATCCACTATGAAAATCAATGTTCAATTACAACCATAGGTCCTAGAACTACCCTTCACAAATAGATCCCCCTTTTCTGTAATTTACTTACGAGCCACCGCTCCTTTCATAGCCTCCACAAGCTAGGTGTCTGGATCCGAACCAACGTTCCGATCTACTTGAGTCCCACAAGATCAATCGAACCCGTCAACTTCGGTAATTTCGAGTCACACGAAATACCGAGCACGTCACCTGAAACGTTAGCACAAATAGCACAAGTGCAAAGTGTGTCCTAGAGCGGATTCAAACAATGAAAAACCCTAACTAGCAGATTCAACAGCATATGATGTAAAAACAAATCAGCTAGTAAACTCTAGAACTATCATGCAATTCTAAATATCATTAAAGACAATTAGGCACGTGAATTATTCAAACATAACTACACAGTATGTTTAAACAATTAAAATAAGAAAGTGTCTAAGCTTAAAGATGAAGAGAAAAAGATTTTTCTTTGAAAACACAATTCAGATGTAGAAAATATTATTTCGTGTGGGTTGATTATTTTGCACAAACAAGTGTTGCTTATATAGAATCCAGTTTGACTTGAAAGAGGATTAATAATAGAGTACAACTCTACTCATATCAGGATTTAGCTTTGACAACAATTCTATTCATGTTAGGATTTTGCTTTCACAACAATTCTACTCAAACAAGGACTCTTCCTTCACAACAATTCTATTCACAACAATTCTACTCATATAAGGATTCTACTTTCACAAGAATTCTACTCATATCAAGATTTAGCTTTGACAACAATTCTACTCATGTTAGGATTTTACTTTCACAACAATTCTACTCAAATAAGGACTTTTCTTTCACAACAATTCTACTCATATAAGGATTCTACTTTCACAAGAATTCTACTCATATTAGGATTTCGCTTTCACAAGAATTCTACTCAAACCTGGATTCTACTTTCATATGAGCATTGCAAGCTTGGTCACTCCATCATCATGTATCATCTGATTGAACGGTGAACACTTATGCTAGATTATAATTAAATATTTTGTCCACGAAAATTGCCAATACAAATAAACCTTACAGTTATTATGATGTTATTTTGTCATAATTTATCGATTTTTATTGTTTATTTAAAAGTTTTTTTAATTTCGTTTTAATTTGAAACTTAAACCTCGTACTGCTTCAAGGTTTACGCCTCGCCTCAATAGAAAGGGTACGCATTGAGGCTATAACACGTCTTTCAAAACATTGGTACAATCAAGTTTGTGCAATTTTGCCCTTGAATATTTTACTTGTTGCAAATTGCAATTATATCCTTTGACTTTCATAATTCTAGCAATCAACTCCTAGTTAATTATTTCTGTTTGATATTTAACAGAAATTTCAAACAGAAATTAGTCATGTGTTTGCACATATGACCTATTACTTATGGAAATTAAAACTAATATATACATGAGATCCTACAAACTTCCTAAGTCCACCTATAGGAACTTCTTCAAATTATTACTTTCTTGCCTACCACACGATCAAATATTATATTTTTAAAAACTACCTTGTCATTAGAAGCATGTCACTTTTACCATAAATCAAGTAACGAGGTCAGTGTCAGTTGGGCTGCCACTTTGACATACATCTTCAAAATATTACGTACACCTCAACCATTATTTATTTTACATTCATCAAAATAAGTATATTATAATTTAGGGGTGAAACAAACAGTGTCACAAGCATATTCAACATATAGCACTCCTACTACATCAACCGGACAAATAAAAGCAAGATACATGGATGTAATTTATTGCCTAAACGAAAATAAGTCAGACTGAATATCTTATACCATAATTGGGTTATCTAACCATTCAAGAAAGTGGAACAAACCTAGGTACATAATGCAACAACTTGGTTTCCAATTCCATTATAAGCCAACGTATATTTTCTTTGATTTCAAAACAAAACTGGTTGGCAAGAAAATCCTGGGCACTATATATAGAATCTAATGTAAGATTATACCTCCAAGAAGCGGATGTGGTAAACATGCCTGTTTTCTGGACCTATTGCCAATGCAAGAAGCTTTTGATGCAGCAAAACATCCTCCACTCTCTCCAAGTTAACATCAAACCCATAACTGAGACCAAAACAGAAAAGAATCTGATGTAACTTAGTAGTTAAATTTTACTAGCGTAAACATGTAATAAGACTTGGTCCTGCCACGAATCAAAAGGCATTATCCTTTTATCTGTTATTCACAACCTCTGATACTATTCCCAAGTCAGTGGAATAAAGTCATTACTAAATTTAATGGAGGTTTGTTAAATGGACTCTTTAAGTGCCAAAACTTTAATATTGGATCCAATGGGTTTTTTACATTAAAATATGACCCCTGACCAGTTGATTAGCCGCTTCAACCAGTCACCCAAAATTCTACCAAATTTTAACCTTCAGTTTTGTCCTATTTTTCAAATTTTCCATCCTTTTGATCTATAGTTTAAACAGGTTCAACCATATGTGTTACCGGACTATAACAGGTTACCACTAGCTATAGGGTCCAAACTTGAACTCTGAACACCTAATTTGGCCATTTAAGACAGCCCCAAATTTAATAGTGGAAAAAATTTGAAAAATCCCCTACTTCGATAAAAAAAAAAAAGTACCCATTACCATTAGTCCCCTTGTTTTATGGTAGCACATCATAGTTCCCAATTTCTTAAAAACTACACATAAGTTCAATGTTACTTCATTAGAAAAGGAAAAGAAATGCACTTACTAATCACATGTATATTAAGAGAGACTAAATAATCATTTTCCTTACCTAATTAACTATTGAACTTCCTTATAAAAAAATCCCCAACCCAATCAAACCCTCCCTATCCAAACACAAACCCCCGATTTCCCACCCTATTCTACCCTAACCAAAAACTTCTTTTTCTCTTTCTCAATTATTTGTATAGTATTTGGTTTCTCATTGTAACAAAACAGAGAGGTCTGAAAAATCCAAAGTAAAACAGTGGGGATAGAATGAATAAACTCAGAGAAGAAAGAATGACTAAGAGAGAAGAAACACATGTTAAAAGCAAACGGGGCCGTTAAAGGAGAAGAAAACAGTTGAAAATGGATGTAAAAAGAGAAGAAAATAGTTGAGCACCGTTCACTTGGCATGAATTTTTTTAAATGACAAAATTATGCTTCATTAAATATACATGTGACAAGCATTGAACTTATGTATACATTTCCATAAAAAATAATGAACTACGTGTACATTTTTACAAAAGGAAGTAAGCATCAGCCACCCTAAAAGTAATATGGGTATGAAATTGGTATAAATTATTAAAAAATCAACTCCTAAGATATTAAGAATAAGGCCTATTATATTTTATATATTTATCAAATTAAATATTTATAATTTAAAAATTGAAATTATTATCGTATTAGAAATTATTGGAGTAATCTTTATACCTTTATTATAATCTAGTCGAAAACCAAAGCACAAAACTCCCACGGAGATGAGAGGAGAGAAGAAAATCCTATAGATACTTAATAAGAAATACACAAGTGATTGTATAACACTGTTCTCGCAGTGCATTCTTAATTTCCTCGAAATGAAAGGGGGACATGAAAAGGAAAAAATATATAAAGAGAAAAGCGCCTCCAGCAGTTTTTGAAAATATAGATTAAAAAGTTTTTGTTTCAAAGCTACCAATTAGGAAGAAACCCTTCAAAATGAAAAAATTAGACAATTTCAACTTCTTTAAGCAGGTTCCATATAAATGCATCTAAAACAAAAATTAGAAAGAAAAGTTAATAATGATCTCGCTCAAGTCAAGCGAGTATTCATAACTACATTACCAAGCAAAAGAAAACATAGATTCACCCTATTATCTTTACTGCTTTCCATCGAAAACGTGATACTAAACGCTCAAAATAGGAAAACTAGTTGACAAAAGAATTCTAAAACATTTTACGATTCAAATATTTAATAAAAGATTAAGAAAGATAGGAGCATTTTACAATCCATATAGATCGATCGAATAACATATACTTTACCTCGGAGGAAGACGACTGAAGTGAGCATCCAACTGCTCCAGAAAGTCACGATTGCTCACAGCTTCCTCATGACCACTCTCAACCAATCGATTATAAACATCGTTTCGCACATCGTAGTTACTGAAACTACCGAAGCTTCTAGCCCGTGACGAGCTCTCTCCAACGCCTTCAGTCAAATCCATATACTCAAGCAAGGTTAGCAAAAGATTTGCCTTGGGTTTTACATGAAAGTTGGAAGATGCGACAAAGAGAGGGAAAATGAAAAAGAAGAGTGAATGTTTTTAGTTGTTCAGTAACAGAGGGATCTTTGCGTCTTTGACTGATGGTAGAACTAGAATCTGCGAAGAATCTAAAGAACAGAAGGTTTGGAGTATGAGTAAATAACTGTGGGTAGATTCGTAAAATTAAATGTACGAAAGTCATGTCCGTACAAGGAAATTTTTTATATATAAGGATGTGTTGAAAATTAAGTAGGAGATAAATGGATTTAAATTGCTCTTTACATTTTATATATGTTTTTTTCTTACAATTTTTATACATCTCTGATATAAAAAAAAAAAAAAATCATACAAAAAGCAACTAATATTAAAAAAATTTAGGGTATATTTAATAAAAGAAAACTATTCTTAATTTTTAATTTATTTTAAATATTTTTTAATTAATTATATTTAATAATAATTTTTTATTTTAAATTTTATATTTTCAAAATTATTACTAACTCAATTTTTAAAATGAATATTTTTAAATTATATTTTTGATTTTTTTTTCCTTGTCACAAAAAAAATATAAAAAATAAATTAAGTCATATTATCGCTACATTCATAATTACTTAAAAAAAATAATTAAAAATTAAAATTTATCAATAATACCTATAAAAAAATTCTTTATTTTTAAGGTATTTGAATAAAATAAAAAGTGTCATCAATAATTTATAGATGATCTTTAATTTATTTTTTTAAAATTACTAAATAAAAATAATTATCAAATACATTAATAATTATTTTTACAAAAGAATAAAAAATTATAAAAATTAATTATTTAATTAAAATTAAAAATTTTATATAATAAAGTCTAAATATTTTACTTATTGATTTAATATTTAAATTATTTATAAAAAAAAATTGCTCTCATATTAACAAAATTAACTCTAAACAATAGTGCTATCCTTGGCAAGCTTTATACTTGACTATAATTGACTTTGTATGTTAGTCATTCATCTCTTTAAATTACAATCGAATGGTTAATATTGCAAGACATCATTGGAACTTCAATAACAAAGTTTCTTCTCAGTTGAAGGTCGTCTCCATCGCGCTGCTCTTTGCAGTACTTATAGTTCTAGTCTTCTAAAAAAAAATGTATATATATTTTTATCACTAATCGTAATGGAACTAATAAAATGCATGTGAAATTAGATTGGCAAAAAAATAAAAATCTCTTGGATTCTGATAGTTGTGTGTAGATTGCATATCATGAAAAAGCAACCAGGAACTGAAAAGCCATAGACGAAAAAGACATATAAGACTACAAAAACTGGAAGAAGGAAAAAAAAAAAAGGAGTAAAAATTGTGGATGCAGATTTTAAGATACTGAAAAAACCTTTTTATTTCTATTTTGATGATACGTTGCATTGTTATTCATTAAATTGTGATTTAAATAAATGAATGGATTAGATTTAAAGTCAAGGATGAAACTTGTCCAGGAGAGGATTCAAGTTTGTTTGTTTTTTTTTGTTGGTGGTGTCTTTTATTTAATTGGCACAGTAAGTAGTGACCTTTCTATATATTAAGCTAATATTGATATTGAGTTCAACTTAAAAAAAGTAACTGAGTTGGTGGTTATGATAGATGAAAGTGTTGTGACGAAAAATTAGGCATGAATTGAGAAAGTAATCTTATAAAAAGAATTATTGATATGTATTTGTTTCTAGTTTAGAGTTTGTACGTATGGATCTGCGCAACAGCGCAATGAGTAATAACCATAAATGGCTTACTCCAATTTCGATAGTAATTATCGGTTATAAGCTGATAGTAATTTTTTTATGATTTAACATGATCATTATTTTTTAATATTTATATAAAAATATACTTTATTTAAAAAAAATTAAAATAATAATATTATTTAAATGTAAGAATGAAAAAAATTCAATCAAATTATCCAAGTGTCTTTAATAGTAAAAATGTATTCCATTACCTAATTATGTTTATATAAAAAAAATATAATATTAATATATGTTCAATTTTGATCGAAGTTGCAATAATTATTTTACTTTATGCCTAATCAATTACAATTAATTTTAGAAAAAAATTATTTGAATTTTGCAAATAACCAAGTTTCTATTATCCACGATTAAAATGCAAATCCCTATCCCTATTTATAGTAGAGGTGGTGTATTGTTTCTTGTAATTTTTTTTTTTTTGGGGAACCAATAGATTTACCCTACGTTTTTAAAGCTCAATTAGCCAAGGGCCTTCATCTCTTCTCTTCTCTTCTCTTTCTCTCGAGTCATTATGTCTCAACTTAAATAACAAAAATAAATACCAAATGATAAAAACAGACACTTCATCTAATCACATCATGCTATCTCAATTGATACATCATCTTGAGAACAGACTTAAATTTTGCCAATTCGCAGGATTACATCACCAGTTCTCCCAAGTCCCATTAACTCAGAGCTAATCTACATCTGCATTCATTCTGTAGTACCCTTCTCAACCTACAACTCCGTTTGAAGTTGGTATAAAATCTATATCAAAATTGAACCTTTTTTTAATGAAATTTGAATCTTCGTTGTTATGCAAATAGCCATTTATGGATCGAGCTACAAAAATTTTTTTTTTTATCACAACTTGATTCTCATGTTTCTCAACAAATCATGACATACCACCAAAATGCAATAAGAAAATAAGCACTCTATTGATGCAAATAAAGTTCAAGCAAAAGTCAGTAGTAGTCATGGTTTAGCATGAAATGAGAACAGAAGTTGCTAAAACATCATTCTTTCAGGTTGTCACAAAAACGAAAAGAGAGTCGAACATGACATATAATGATACAAACAGCTGAACAAGAAAAATTAGCATAAAGTGGATAAAGCATAACAAAGGAAGATGTGTGGCATCTCAATTTGTGACCAACAACAACAATTATAGCACACAATAATTGGTTTCGGTTTCGAGAAAAGGTGCACCTGAAATCACATATGCAAATTGAACACATTATTCATTTTGCACATTAGATACTAAAATTTAAATTTACGTGACACCTAGCTGACATTACTTTTAAAATTTGGAACTTGTACATGATCATTTTACGTTAAAGATGACACTGTGACCCAGTGTCATCTAATTTTAAAATTTAGTGATTAATGTGCACAAGGTTAAAGCAAAGCTATTAAGATATCCATTTTGCACAAGTAAAATGACTATCTGTCACCTCCTCCTCCCAAACACATCCTTTCTTGGTCGAAAGTTGAAAGCGGGAGCGGGGAAGTATCATATGAGACACAGGATTTAACAATATCAAATATAAAGGTTAAGCAATCGGCATATCATTACATGAAAGATATTACATTGGCCATACCTAGGAGCTAAAACTTAATAACTTCTCAAACGTCACTATAAAATAAGTCATGGATTGACAATAATCCTTGAAAGATCTATTTAGTAACCATGCAGGCAAGCAAACAGCTCAACTCTAAAAGGAAGACTTGCGATAAGGCCACTGTTAGAAATCATCACTGCTGAATGAAACTAGTGAGAAGTGTGTGAAGAGTGAGCGAGAGACTAAGAATATGTGAGTTGAAGCAATTTCCAATGTGAAGCCTAGAGGTAGCCATTCGTACTACAGTCCATAGAACATGACCGGACCTGACACGTCATTTTTTTTTATTGAAATTAACTATTAATCTTTTGTGCTTAAAAGGATATTGGATTTTCTTAAAGTTATAAATAAATAAATTGACTAAAAATAATTTAATTTTGGGTTACAAGAGTTTGAAACTAGATCTTCTGAATATAAATGGGGAAGAAATCAACTAATGCTAAAAAATATAACTGATAATGAGGCCTACAAATCTGCCCGAAATCTAGCCTCCAACCAAAGTGACAGAAAAGTAATAAAATCCAAATTTATAAATTTGAAAAATTTCAAAACATTAGGTAAATAAAGCCTAATAGGAAAGACAGAAAGAGAGATGCTGAAAAAGAAAATAATATGAATTATCAACCCTTCCATAAATATAAATGTTTGTTTTTGCTGATCTACATCACAAAGTGTGCACACTCAAAGTAAGAAGTCCAACCGATGAGTGGACTAGAGATCCTTTCAAAGTAAGAAGTCAAGATGTAACAGTTCTAGGGACAGGGATAACCTAATCAAAAGAAGGCTGCTGGAAGATGAGTCAAAAGTTACAAATTTAAGTCATGAAACTAAAAAATATGCATCAATCAGACAGCTGAATATCTCCTAGTCCTGGACTTGCATCTTCTGTTTCATTGCAATTACTTGCAACATGCTATCATAACTCATAAAGAACCAAAGATAGATGATCAAACAATGGCCAAGTTGCCAACACCTCATTCTCATACCGGGTATGGAGAGATTAGATCTGACGTCAGATACTACCAAATAAATATATCAATAGCAGAACAATCTAGAACTAGAAATTCTAAGTTTCTGACTGCAAATGGTAGGGATCAATTAAGAAGCTCATTTGAGAATTCAGCACATTAACTTATTAGACACTTTCAAATTGTAATAAAACCTTCTGAAAATCGTAAATTATGACTTCCAAGGAGTAAAAACCTAACATCATATCAAAGTTTATTTAGTGCTGTTTTAATGCAATTTTGTATTTATGTATTTGATTTGACTATTGGTTTGATGATTAAGACGGAATGGAATGCAATACAGCTGTAGCATGAAAACTCATTCACCCACACCCAATATGAAGACAGTAAATGCTATATTTTCTTCAGTAATTTGTATTATTATTTTCTCTCATATTTCCTTATTTAAATTACAAAAAAAAAAAATTATTTTCAAGTTTTGCTTTTATTTATTTTCCAAAGAAATAAATCTTGCTTTTTAAATTTCACCCTTTGATTCCATTACTTAAACAAAGTAATACAAATATTATTATATAACTATTCCTATTGCGAAACATGAAGGTGTTTATAAGTGAATACCATATGACATATCAACCAGCAGAAGCCAAAATTGTTGATTCTGCTGATGGGGAAGACAATTACAAAATCTTTGAAATGTGACAAAAAAAAAAAACTTAAAATGCGGTTGACAAATTTTCATGTGATTGCCGGCATGCTTCTCATTGCATCAAAAAATGTTAAACAAAATAACATTTACCGTTTTCACAAGTTATAGATGAAACGAAGCAAGAAAACAAGCTTATAAAGCTTCCATATATGAACAACAAAGTAAGAATGCAACAAAAATAACTAAATTGAAAAATCATTATCCATGAAAGTTAGGTCACTCCGGGACCCCCAATCACCCATGCCCTGTTTTCTTTTGACATACTCTAGCTTGAACATGAAACAAAGAACAAAATTTAAAAGAGCAATGTCATTGAACGTAAATGAACCATAATGTGTTACTCACAAACATTCGTTGAATCTTAGATATGAAATTCTATTGATGATGATAGATTTAAAATAAACAAGATAACGAGTTTTAAACTTCAATGTTAAAAATACAACAGCAATTGGCTTCTCGAGCATACCAACCTCAAATTGGCATCAACAGCTCAGTACTCCCTCATCAAGGCAAAGAGGTAAGCCTAGCCTCGAAAATGAATCCCCTCGCAAGGCCGTCGCCGCTTCCTGGCACACCATCGATCCACAGCCATTCCCCTTTCCCAGAGCAATGATTCCACATCGCTAATCTTCCAACCCTCTTGGCAGAGAAGCAAACCCTATCACCACCACCAAAAACTTTGAACTTGCTCGATTCTTGAAAGCACTTGAACATTTCAATGGGCATCCGACCCGCCTCGTCCCACTCCAAACTATCCAAATCCAAACTCCATATTAAAATCGTCGAACAAGTTGCGTTCAATGAAAACGAAGACTTCAACCCACCAACCATCAAGATCCGATTCCCCGTTCCCCGAACCAAACGGGGTCGTTTTAAAATGTCAAACACGTCTCCCCATTCGTGCTTTTCGAGCCGAGTCCAGTTCTGAGACGTCTTAAGCTTCGAAATTGTACAGGTGAACAGCTTCCATTGGCTTCTCCAAGGCGAACCCACGTCGCAAAGAGCAAACACCGATTCAGACACCAAAATTGGGCTTCTGGGTTTTGAAGGCAGATTCGAAGAGAACTTGAGCCACTGGTTCGAACCAGAGAAATAAAGCGCGGCGAGTTCAGTCAACACCATCACCCGACTCGCCGCATCAACCAAAACAGACCCATGACGTGACCAAGCCGATCCCAGTTGCGGCAAAACCCGAAACTGCCGAGTCAAAGGGTTACAAACCACAAGCGCCTTGTTCATCTCTGACGAATCCGACGTATTAGGCGGATCACCCCAGAGATAAACAAGTCCTAAGGAGGACGCGACGGGGTGAGGAGAACGAAATGGAAGGAAATCAAGGTTGAATCTGAACCATCTGTTCTGGTCGTCATCAAACACGTGGATATAAGGGTTAGAAGACACGTGGCGGTGGTGATGGTGGTGAGGAGGACGAAGAGCTAAAAGATGAAGAGGGGATAGGGTGGAAATGAGATCAATGAAGCAAGGCGAGGTCAAGAGGTGGTTGAAGAGTTTACAGACGGAACGAGAGATAACGATCTGACGGAGAGGGAGGGTTGAGAAGATCTGATGTAGCGTGTCTTGCGGAAGCTTGTAGATCGGAGGCGCGTCCATTAATTCCGGTGTGGTGGCGGAGCAGAGGATGTGTGGTGGGTTTGATCGGAGATTTAGAGAGGATAAAGATTTATTAGAGATTCAAAATATTGGTTAATCAGAATTTCTTGTGACTGGTTATTCCATTGTTGTCTCTAAGTTCTGACGACTCCGAGTCGCTGTCTCTGACCTCATAAGGTGATTTCTCCAAATTCCTATTTTGACCCTAATTGATGCTAGCTGGAGGATGCTAATCTCAATTCTCAAATACTGGGTTGGAGAGGAGATTACCCAAAGCTTTATAGAGTCCTACAAAATTGACACACATTCCCTCTAATAAACCCACATGCGTGTATTTGAACAGGCATAATGTGGGATTACTTAGCCAAACTGTAAGGCAATTTTCATACTTAGCAAGATGTCAACTTGTACAGAATGTCACTGCCCCCAAATTACAAAAACCAGCGTAAGGCAACGATCCAAGGGTGAAAACTTTTTACACTACTCGATATTGCAATACAAACCTAACATAATATAATATAGATAGAAAATTTAATAATAATTTATTTATGTCTTTAAAAATTTTGTTTATTATTTACTATATTATATATAGGCAATAATAAAAAAAATTAAGTTTTTTCATATGTAAACTAACATAAAAATTTATCATAATTAATACCAAAATACATCACAAATATATAAATAAATACAACACAAATATAACTAATATAATACAATACACTGAGCAAGAGCGCCCGCCTACAATCCTCCAATAAAGGCATGGTTGTAAGCTAGGCATGTTAAAAAAAAGAAAGAAGAGAAAACTGTCACTTTTTTAAGTTAACATCTAATACAATACTTAATATATAAATACTTAATAATATAATATTATTTTAAAAAATATATACAAATGAAGAATTGCTTTTATAAGTTGAAAAAAAAAAAATAAACAATATTATTCAATCTCCAAACAACTAAATTATATTATGCAATTTAAACTAATTTATTCTTTTTATGAAACAGAGTTTAGACTCTAGAAGGAATGAAATTCACAATAGTGAGTTTGACGATGTACAATTGTTTAACGTATGTGTAAAAATTATATACCTACGTATAAGTTGTTACAGCATGTGGTGAAATCGAGATCGAAAAAATAAAAAATACAAATCGTGAACTAAAACATATTGTAATGCTAACTTAAATTATATTTTAATATTGTTATAACTCCACATAGATTTTTCCCCATTCAACAACTCTTCTTTTTGTTCACTTCCAAAGCCAACAGGTCAAGGCATTATCAGCACTTTATGCCCATGAAGCAAAGTGGCATTTTTTTTTTTTTGGTTTTGAAAATCCAACATATGCATACTTGCAATATTTAAACCTAAATGGTGAAACTATTGTAATCCACTATACGAGCATAAACAAAGGGAACAATGAAGTTCATAATTTTATTATAAAAGTGTAACACGCTTTTTTTTTTTTTTTTTTTTTTTGGGGAAAACTGTAAATTGATATATTGCAAACAACTAGAAAATTAACTGTTCATATATAAACTAAATGTTTATTTTTCACATTGAACAAACTAAAGATATAAAGGATAGGTTTATTAGCAAACAAAAAAAGATGTAAAGGATAGGTAGGCTCTTCTCTCAGCAGCACACACTTGAAGGTCGTCAATCTTCCATGCGGATGATGCAGCGGATAGATTTGCCTTGAAGCATCAAGTCAAATGCTTTGTTGATCTCTGAAAATGGGACTGAGTGTGTTATGAACTTCTCCAATTCCAATTCCTGCATATTCCAACACTTTTTATCAATTGATAAAATCAAAAGCATGAACCCTAAGAGAAAAGAAACCTCCTTAATCTAGAAATTTAAGCAAGTTTCTGTTTTGCTTATGCTTCTGCTAAGTGTAGTTAAGGCCGAGACAAAGTGCTTTAAAAATAAGCAAAACTAGGAAACACGAAATTAGATTATTGAGCTAGAATGCACTTTTGATATTAAAAAAAATTTGTGGTTCAAAAGTGTATTTAAATGCAACAAATACTTTTTGGAGTTCATAGGCAGATGCAAACAGACCCTAAATGTATTTCTATACTTTAACAGCTTTTGTACTAGCAAAACATCTTGTTTGTTATGCAAGATTTTGGTTTCATATGCATTTATTTTGAGGATTTGAAATGAGTTGAAAACAAACCCACCTTTTTCATGTACATTTCAACAACATTTGGAAGGTCGGTTCGGGGCTTATAGTTACCATAGAAGGTACCCTTGAGAGTTCTTTCAACTAAGAAATTATTTGGGTGGGTTTTGAAGGCATCATCTTTGCTTGGCACACCAACTAATACCGCAACACCCCAACCCTGCAAAAACACAAGGACTTTTCAATATTTGAAAGAAGATTGGTGACAAATATCTGATAATATTATAAAGCATTAAGATGAGTGAGTGAGTAATTACATCATGAACACATTCAAATGCAGATATCATGGCCTGGACACTTCCGGTACATTCAATGCTCCGGTCCACTCCTCCATTAGTCATTTCAGCAATAACCTGATTATCGAATCCAATATTTATTTAGACACTTGTTCATCAAATAACAATAATCATAAAATTAAAATAAACCAAGAAATGCATAAGAAAATTCATCAATTTGTGTAAAGAAGGCTGATTGAAAACATTGTGATGCAACAAAGCATGAGGTCAAACATTCCTCATAAAATCAAAACTGTATCAGAGCTGGAAAAAAGAGAGGTAAATTCAGCCTCAAATGTATTTTGTTGCCAAATATAACTAGAAAGGTTCTTATAGCGAGGCCTTGTAGTAGCTTTCTTGAATATTAGTACAGCCAAAATAATGAGAGAACAAAAAAATATGAAGAAAAAGCAAAATTCATTTTTAAAATTTTAACCAACCTCTTGAACAGGTTTGTCATGATCTTTAGGATTCACAAAATCCGTCACTCCAAACTTCTTGGCTGTTGACAAGGAAAAAAAATATCAATCCGTGAACGGTAACTCAAATAAAAGTGGAATGAACTCGTTTTTTTTAACGTGCAGACAGTAGTTTACTTCAGTTCTACCTTCTTCAAATCGACTCGAGTTCAAATCAACACCGATGATCTTTGAAGCCCCTGACATCCTTGCCCCTTCACAAGCCTGAAAAGTAGCAATAATAAGAAAAACAAAATAGGAAACAAAATATTGCATATAGCTATAACCGGATTAAAAACAACATACAGCAAGGCCAACAGCTCCCAACCCGAAAACAGCAACAGATTGTCCCTTTTTAGGCTTTGCAACATTAATAGTAGCTCCAAGACCTTTAATTAGAAAACAAAGTGATTAGGAAAATGCATAGAAAACAATTACACTTAACATTAATATACCCAAAATGCAATCAAGATTACTTTTTATACACAAACCTGTGCAAATTCCGCAGCTAAGAATACAAATTTTATCAAGAGGGGCTTCTGGGTTGACCTTGGCAACACATCCAACATGAACAACAGTGTATTCACTGAAGGTAGAAGTTCCAACAAAATGGTGTATTGGCTGGCCCTTAATAGAGAACCTTGACTTGCCATCACTAAGCATAACAGTTCTATCAGTGTTGATTCTTAGGAGATCACACATGTTACTCTCCTCTGACTTACAGTGGTTACAGTCCCCACATTCCCCTGTGAACACAGGAAGGACATGATCTCCTGGCTTGAGATTAGTCACACCCTCGCCGACGCTCTCCACGATTCTATATAAAAGAAAAGAATAGCAAGTTACAGCTCTTCTTAGTACAATCACATTGATCAGATTAGGATTTCCATTTTAGACAAAGCATATTGTACTAATACACTATGTAAGAAACTTACCCTCCGGCTTCATGGCCAAATATGCGGGGAAAACGGGGTGTTTGTCCCTGCAATAACACAACTTTAATGATCAAATTGTTGAAAAATATATAATGATAGAGACCATTCACAACTCAATGTGGATGATTCTAAGTGTATATTAGAATGCCTAAAGTAGAATTGAGAACATTGATTGCGTTTTAGGGTCTCTATAAAACTTAACACATCTATCACACGTCACCTATGGACTCTTCATTTTTGTGAAGTATATGCGTCCAAGGGACATAATATGAAAATAAGTGTGAGTAACGGATGCTCTAATTTGGTATAAATTTATAAAAGATCGAGAAAAATGACATGTTTGATGCCTGAGTACAGACTAAAAAAATTTAATTCTAAAAGGGTGTGAGTAACATGGCACATAACTATAATGTATAATCACATTTTCTAGCCAAAGCCTAAAATAGATGACGAGATCAAACTCGGAAAGCAACGGTACAGAACTCTAATGTTTGTATATGCAAGATTCTAACTTGGATTTGAGAACTAGGCTATGTTAGGAATCAATACAATACAAGAAAATGGGACCAAACCAACAAGAGTAATTTGAATAAGGTACTTACCTATTCATTACTTAAAAAACATGTAAAGCCTAATACGCAAATAAAAAATAAATACCTTGGCTTCCCAGAAGTAAACATCAGTGTGGCATAGAGCGGTGAAGAGGATCTTCAAGCGGACTTCATTAGTCTGTGGTGGTGCAACCTCCACTTCCTCAATGACTAGTGGCTTGTTAGCCTCCCATGCCACAGCAGCTACAATGCAAAACGAGCAAGCCAATTAGTAACAAATGTGAAAAACAACATTGTTCAAAATATGGGGCATTAAAAAGGCCATTTGGGGTTGAAAATATCACTTGAGGCCCATGAGTGTGTTGCTTTAAAAGAGGACTCGCAAAACAACCAGTTATAATAGGTTAGTGGAACTAAAGTCGATAAAAAGGTCAAAATGGGTTGAGAAATAGGCTATGTTATTAGCCTTGTCCAAGCGTGTACATGTCATGTTCAGGGACGTTAAAAATGTCATGTTTAGGGAAGTTAAAAATGTCATGGGTGTAAGATTCTCTTTCATAAGCAAGTAAATTCCTGGAAAATCTATAATAAAAAAACAGTAAAAGTTCCCAAAAAGATTACAAAATTTATCATTTGCAAAATGTAGAGACAGATGAAAAATCCAATGTTATAATATGAATAGGAATGTGAGAAATAAACAGGTACTCAAAAGTCCGAAATAACAATTCCTAGAAGAGGAAATTTTTTGCTCCAGAATGCAGATTTTAATTAACAAGTAATTAAAAGCCTATTAGACCTAAGGGAGCGTCATCACTCATCGACAGATATTTATGGACAAGTGGATATTATCATGAATAACAAATTAAAATCTAATGAGATTTAAAAAAAAAAAATTGTGGTCCTAAATAAAAAAGAAAAAAGACAATAGACATCTGAACCAAAAGTTAGCATATGCCCAAAGTCATCTAACAAGAGAAATTCTAACATCACCCAATTTAACACATTTTTGTACTTAAATTTTTTTTTTTTAATCTCTTGTCATATATCATAATTGTTTTAAAATTTTAAAAAGTAATTTAATTCTTTAAATACTATTTATATATGGCAAAAATTTAAATGATATGATGCCAAAATAGTATAAATTTATACATTCATTGCATTCCACCATTTAAGAATGGTCATAAATTGTATCCAAAATAGAGAACCCAGAAAAGGACCGCATGATCAGATTGATGAACAGAAAGAAAAACCCATTATGGGTTTGAGAGGAAAACATGTCAGATTGACAGAGTCCAGAAAAAGATAGAAAAAATACCAAATGTGTTATTTTCATGAAAAAAGGCCAAATGGGTATTCACAAGAGAAGTATGATCAAACAGTGATAAAACACAAATGGTAGCCAAAACAGAGCACATGAATCTCAAAGCTCACCTTTGCACTTAATGACCTGACCAGCAGTAGAACCCATGATCTCACTATTACTTCCACAGAAAACAGATGAAAAAAGAAATTGATAAAGTTTAGTTTTGATGTTTCGGTGATAAACCAAGCCTGTAGCACTAGTTTGTATATAGTGGGAGACAAATGACGAAAAGAGAGGAAACTAGGACACCCAAAACCGCTTTTCAGGCTTCGAAAGGACAAGAATACCACATGGGTTCACAGAATTTCACCACTAAATCCTTGGACTGCAAGAAAATTAGCCAAACGTTTTGTGGTACAATGGGATTGGTGGGGTGTGTGTCCAAATGGTAATAAACAAATTAAGAAATAAATGGCTGAAAATAGACTTTATACCAACGGAACAAAAACCAATACCGCTTATTGAAACTGCGACTTGGGTTTTGTTTTGGCCTCTTCCAGCGGCGGCTTCCTATCTAAAGTGTCTATCTGTAGACCAACACGTTTACAGTCTACTTGAGCCTTTTCACCGTTTACGACTAATGCTATACAGCACTTTAGCGAACAAAATCATTTGATGAATTTTTAGTCGTTTATTAAATTTTATTAAAATATAAAAATCGTTAAATTTAATGATGTTATAAATAAAAAAAATTAATGAGAAAGTAATAGTCTTAAATATTTTTTTTATTTATACATTATATTCTACATGATTAAAAATACGTGGCCTTTTCTATTCATACAAATATCAATTCTGACGAGAAGAATAATAATATCAAAATATTTACATCTATCAAATGTGTGTGTGCGCGGGGAGAATTGCTCCTCCTTTATTTATTTAAGAATATTTTATTTGACATTTTTTTTTTTTTTTTTTTCGTGACTTCCTCTCTTTCTCTTTTTTTTCTTGTCATAACTTTTTTAATATTTTTTGTTTTTATATATAAATAATAAATATATAAAAGAGGGAGTTTGTTGACATTTTTTTTCTTCTTTTATTCTTCATGACTTCCAATCTCTTTTTTTCTTTTTCTTTTTTTGTCATAACTTTTTTGGTATTTTTTTGCTTTTAGATATGAATAATAAATATATAAAAGAGGGTGTTTGTTCCTTCATATAAATAGCTATTTTGTTTATTTTTTTAACATAAAAAAAATATTGAGTGGCCCATAATTAATCATATTTATATCTCTCTTACTTTTAATTTTTATTTTTATTTTAAATATTCATAAAAAATGTTATTTTTTATCTATTAGTTTATTTATCCTGTTTATTTGTGTTTGATATTTTTATTTCTTTTATTTTATTTCCTTTTTATTTGTATTTGACATTTAATTTTTTTTTATTTTGTTTGAAATAAAAAGTAGAGGACTAAAAAAAAGTAGTTGGTAACCTATATAATTTGACACTATATTGGTAGACAAGTGTTATTTTTTTAATAATTTTATATGTATTAAGTTATTGTATATATTAAGTAACATATAATAAAAATGTAATTAAATTATACTAATTTAAAAAATGATTATTATATCTAATTTATAGAAGGAAAAAAAATTAAGTATTATGTTATCTTCAAAACAAATACTCTTTACAACTAAATATATATATGAGTATTAGTTAAATATTTTTTTATTGTTCAATTTGAAATAATATATAACAGTTTAATTAGTTATTTTTATGATGATATTATATATTTTAGAAACAGTTTGTTGAATAAAATAATTTATTTGACATCAAAAGTTGAACAATTTAAATAGAAGAAGTCTTTTAATATTTTTAATTTATTATGCATAATCTCTTACATTTTAAAAAAAATATATATGATATAAATCCTACTTAAAAAAAATTTATTCAAGTTTTAATAATAATTGTGTGAATATAAATTATATAAAAAAATACAAAAGAGCTTGTGCCTTGCATGTGTCACAAAACTAGTATATATATGAAAGGAGAGTTTGGTACATAATATTTATTTAATTTTTGTTTTATTTATTTATTCTATTATTATTATATAAAAGAGTTCTTTTAATTAGGTTGTTATTATTCATTTAATAAATTTTTCAAATATATATGTTATTATATATATAAAAAAAAGTTTGGTCCCATAGCATTTATTTAATTTTTGTTTTGTTTGATAATTTTTTTATACATTTATTTTATCTATTATTATTATATAAAGAGGATTACTTTTAATTAAGTGGATATTATTCATTTGACAAGTTTTTAAAATCTATTACTATATATAAAAATGATAGTTTAGCCACATAGTAGTTATTAGAATTTTGTTTTTTTAATGATTTTTTTTATTTATTCATTTTATCTATTATTCTATTATTATATATAAAAAAGGAGAGTTTGGTCCCATAGTATTTATTTAATTTTTGTTTAGTTTGATGATTTTTTTTATTTTTTTTATCTATTATCATAGTTATTTTTGATTAAGTGGTTATTATTCATTTTATCTATTATTATTATATAAAGAGGACTACTTTTGCCTAGGTGATTATTATTCATTTGACAAGTTTTTTAAATATATTACTATATAAAAAAAGAAAAATTTGGCATAGTATTAATTATTATATATAAAAAGGGAGTTTAGTTGCATAGTATTTATTTAATTTTTATTTTATTTGATGATTTTTTTTATTTATTTATTTTATCTATTATTATTATTATTATTATTATTATTATAATATAAAGAGAGTTACTCTTAATTAGGTGGTTATTATTCACTTGGCAAGTATTTTAAATCTATTATTATATATAAAAAGGAAAGTTTGGCTTAGTATTAATTACTATATATCAAAAGGAGAGTTTAGGCCTACAGTATTTATTTGATTTTTGTTTTATTTGATTTATTTATTTATTTATTCATTTTATCTATTATTATTATTATATAAAGAAAGTTACTCTTGATTAAGCGTAGGGGTGGTAATTTTTTACACGAACCAAATACGACACGACATGAATTTTTTTTTAGTAAGAATTGATCAATAATTTTTTTCATGTTTTTAAAGGTTTTGTTATTTCTTACTATTATAAATAGGCAACACGAAAAAAAGTTGAGTAAATTTTCTCATGTGTCAACTGACACGAAAATTTGATACGAATAACAAGATACGAACACGACACGAACAAGATTAACATGACACGATTGTCACCCTTAATTAAACGGTTTTTATTCATTTGGAAAATTTTTTAAATCTATTACTAAACATAAAAAGAAGAGTTTAGCCTAGTATTAATTAATAAATATAAAAAAGAGAGTTTGACCTAGTATTAATTAATATATATAAAAAGAAGAGTTTAGTACCATAGTATTTATTTAATTTTTGTTTTGTTTGATGTTTTTATTTATTTATTCATTTTTTCTATTATTATTAGTATATAAAGAGAGTTATTTTTTATTAAGTGTTTATTATTCATTTGACAAAGTTTTTTAACTCTATTACAATATATAAAAAGGAAAGTTTGGCTTAGTATTAATTACTATTTATAAAAAGGATAATTTTGCCCCATAGTATTTATTTAATTTTTATTTTATTTGATGATTTTTTTATTTATTCATTTTATCTATTATTGTTATATAAAGAGAGTTATTCTTGATTAAGTGGTTATTATTCATTTGACAAGTTTTTTAAATCTATTACATATTAAAAAGGAGAGTTTGGCTTAGTATTAATTCCTATATATAAAAAGGAGAGTTTAGGCCTATAGTATTTATTTGATTTTTGTTTTGTTTGATGTTTTTTTTATTTATTTTTTTTTCTATTATTATTATTATTATTATTTAAAGAGAGTTACTCTTGATTAGGTGGTTATTATTCATTTGACAAATTTTTTAAATCTATTACTTTATATAAAAAAGAGAATTTGGCTTAGTATTAATTAATTACTATATATGTAAAAGAGAGTTTAGTCTCATAGCATTTATTTATTTTTTGTTTTGGTTGATGATTATTTATTTATTTATTTATTCATTTTATCTATTTTTGTTATACAAAGAGGATTACTTTTGCCTAGATGGTTATTATTCATTTAACAAGTTTGTTAATCTATCTATTACTATATATAAAAAAGGAGAGTTTGGCCCTATAGTATTTATTTAATTTTTTTTTGTTTGATGATTTTATTTATTTATATATAATAAGGGTTAATTTTTTATTAAGTTGTTATTATTAATTTGACAAGTTATATATATATATAAAGGAGAATTTGGCCTTATAGTATTTATTTGATTTTTGTTTTATTTGATGATTTTTTTTATTTATTTAATCTATTATTATTATATAAAGAGGGTTACTTTTAATTAGGTGGTTATTATTCATTTGATAAGTTTTGTGAATCTATTACTATATGTAGAAAAGATAATTTAGCCCCATAGTATTTATTTAAATTTTGTGAATTGATTACTATATAATTTTTTTTATTCATTTTAGCTATTATTATTATTATATAAAAATAATTATTTTTAATTAGGTAGTTATTATTCATTTTACAAGTTTTGTGAATCTATTACTATATGTAAAAGATAGTTTAATCCTATAGTATTTATTATCATTTTTGTTTTGTTTAATGCTAAATAACTCAAAAGTCCTCCATATATATTATATATATATATATATATATTTGCTAGCAATTAGGGAAAAATTTTATTTTTTTTTATTAAATTAGTGTACACATTCAATAATAATAATAAAATAAAAGAAAAAAATACAAGATAATCACGAACATAAAAGAATTAAAAAAACATTAACAATTATCTTTTTGGGAATGAATTAACAATTACTATTTAAAATTAAATCTTATTTTCAAGTAAAGAAATATTTCATAAAAAAATTGTTCTTATAAGGAAACAAGAAAAATTCATCAAATAGGGACGTGCGAATTAAGTTTTAATTATTAATTAGATATAAAGTTTGAAAATTAAGATCAAAAGATAATTATAGGATCCCATATTAATAAGGGACTAATTAAATAATTATTCATAAATTATATATGTGCACTAATATGTTAAATTCAATAAATTTTTATTAGTTTTAATTGTTGTTAATATAAGTGTACTTATTTTCAAATTCAATATATTCTCATACAATAGACCCAAATAAAACATAATCTATCTATTACTATATATACAAAGGAGAGTTTGGCCCATAGTATTTATTTAGTTTTTGTTTTGTTTGATGATTTTTTTTATTTATTCATTTTATTTATTATTATATAAAGAGGATTACTTTTGATTAGGTGGTTATTATTCATTTGATAAATTTTTTAATTCTATCTATTATTATATATAAAAATGGGAGTTTCGCCTATAGTATTTTTTTAATTTTTGTTTTGTTGGATGATTTTATTTATTATTATTATATAAAGAGAATTATTTTTGATTTGATGGTTATTATTCATTTGAATATATATATATATATATATAAAGTATGAGTGTTAATTTCTGACACAATTCAAACACGACACGATAAAAAAAAAATTTTATTAAGAATTAATCAATAATTTTTTTATATTCTTAAAAAATATTACTTTAAAAATATATTATTATAAAAAAAATAAAATATTTATTATTTTAATTAAAAATTAACTCTTTTAATTTATAATTATTATTGAGACACGATCAGTAAATATATAATTCTGAGTATATGAATCACTTTCTAATTGTTGTGTTGACAGTAAGTGGCATTTATAATTCTGAGTGCTTTCACCTTGTTAGTCAAGAAGATTCACTTTTTTTTTTTTTAATTTTAATTCAAAAATTTGAAATATATATATATATATATATATATATATATATATATATATATATATATTATATATATATATATATAATTTTGATTAATTATATTGTAATTTTAATATATTATATATTAAAAAATGGTGAAGGATTTGATTGGTTACCAAATTATCTCTTCGTTCACAAAAAGATCTCAAGCAAAATATAGAACAATTTTATCCCAAATTTTTAAAAATTAATATTTAAATCTCATTTTATTATTTTCATTGGCCAGATCAGCACTTTACCCTTATAATTCAACGTTATCTATGTGCCATTAATCTATACTCTAAAACATATGATAACCCTAGCCAAGGGGGCTTGGTACCTTTCCAGTACTCAAGTTATATCAAAAGTACCTCAAATTGACCATGTTTTCAAGTGGTTCCAGTTTAGTACTTATGTTTTCCAAATGGTTCCAGTTTAGTCCTTTTTAGGGTTTAGGGCAGATTTTATACTATTCATAGATTTGGGCAGGGGTAATTTGGTCATTTAGCAGCCCTTTATTTTAATTTCAGTTATTTTTTTTTGTTTTATTTTTTTTTTAGATAAAGAAACATAGGAAAAATGAAATCAGCCCTTCATTTGGCAGTCCTTTTTTGTTTTATTTTAATTCAGCCCTTCATTTTATTTTAATTCAGATAACGAAATCTGCCCTTCATTTGGCGGTCCTTTTTTGTTTTATTTTAATTCAGCCCTTCATTTTATTTTTTTCAGATAACGAAAAGTGAAATCTCTTTTCTCAGAAAAATAAAATTAAAAAAATTATATCCCTAACTTGCTCTATTTCTCTCCAAATCTTTTAATTTTTGTAGACAATTGAAGAAAAGAGATTGTAAATATGTTTTGTAATAATGAAAATAGGAAAAATGACTGAAAAATACCTTCTTTTCAGTAAAAATGGCTGAAAATGGCGGAGGCAGTTTTTCCAAGCGCGGACCATAAAAATGGACAGAATTAACCCTGCCCAATATTATAAATCTGACCAAATTTGCTAAAAATCCAAATTCGGAACCATTTTAAAAACATGGGTACTAAACTGGAACCATTTAGAAAACATAAGTACTAAACTGGAACCACTTAAAAATATGGTCAATTTGAAGTACTTTTGATATAACTTGAGTACTAGAAAGGTACCAAGCCCCTAGCCAAGGTATAAGGTACACATGAGTGATGCGTTGGATTCTAGTCAAAGTGCTGATTTGATAAATAAAAAAGATAAAATGAGATATTAAGTGTTAATTTTTTTTAAAATATAGATAAAAGTGTTGACTTTTGTTCGTTTGTTTGTTTGAAAACTCATTAAAAGTATCATTTGGACAAACAAAATACTTCATTCTAAAAAAGGTTCTTGAAATATATCCATAATAATTTTTACATAATATATATATATAATATATATATATATATATATATATATATATATAATGCCTTATTGCGTAAAGTTATAATTGTTTAAAAAAATAATATTATACATATAAATTTTAAAAATTATTGAAAAATTAATTCTTTCAAAAATTTAAACTATAAAAAAATGGTTAATAATTATTTTATATATTTATCACTTCTCATAAGTATTGACTCTATATATCATATAAATTAAATACTTAAAATTTAATAATTAAAATTATTAAGCATTAAATATAAGACCTCCATCTTGAGAGAATTAACATAGTAGTAAGGAGAAAATGATGGCCGTGTTTCTTATCAAAATTGCTACCCATTATAATGACGCCATAAAAAATAATCTAATAAAATTGACTTTATTTAAAAGTTTTCACCTAAATAAAGATTTTTCATTGTAGTGTTAAGTTATTTTTTTTTTATTATAGTCAACTTTACCTCGACAATAATAAGGTAAGTATATGTTATCCTTTCTCAAGTTGCACAATATTAATTAGCAAATTTTGTAAAAAAAAAAACTAAATGGGCCTAAAAAAAAAATTACAATTTTGGGTAATTTAGACCCTTCACATCTGATATCATAAGAATCATAAACTTTCCAATCACATAAGGTTAACTAATGGATGGAAATACTCATAATCATACATAAAATTTGTATTTTTAACCTATTCTATTTATATTCTTTGGCCACTTATCTTTCTTTTTACAAAGTCCATTTTAATTTTTTTTATAAGTCCATTTTAATTCTATTTATATCCCAAGAGTTTTGTTTCAATTAACTAAATCTTTGATACTATGTGAAAATTCATAAGAATCATGATTTTTTTTAATTTTAAAAGATTAACCCATAAAATGGAGACACTCAGGGCATATTTAGTTCACAGTAATCGTAATCGTAATGAAAATTATTCAGGGTATTACTGTGTTTGGTTTGACTGTATTATGTAATGGAATGTAAAGAGATTATAGCAGTAGCAGTAATCCTCATTACGCCTGCAGCCTTCTGTAATCCTCATTATGTCTTCAACCCTCTCTATTTTTCTCTCAATTTATATAATCATTTATGATTTTTTTTGCTTATTCTATCTTTTTTAGTAATAAAAAAAAGTTTATTTTTTAATTTTATTTCATTTATAATTTTATAATATTTATTTTAATATTATTATTTATTTTAATTACACTGCTTAAACAAACATTATAATAATAATATTGTTTCTTTTATATTCAATTTTATTACAATTATCATTCACATTACTTTTATATTCAGCGAACCAAACATCATCTCATATATTTTATAAACTTTATTATATTATTCTTTTTATCACCTTCATTTTTTCTAACAATAAAACCATGTTTTATGTAGTTGTGTAAATATAAAACACTGTTGCTTAAAATTGTGAGATAAAAATATAAGTGAAAAAATTGATAAAATAGACATGAAACTAAAAAAAAAAAATGTGTATAAAAAAGAACTAAAATAATATAAATTAAATATAAATGTTAGGTGTCATAACTTTCTTCTTTTTCTGTACTCACAATGTGTTCGCAGGACTTTCACAACTGTTTGTAACACTAATACTAATGGCCATTTCTTAGAACAAAAAATAATACTAATGGCTATCATAAATAAAGAAAAACCAATATATTAAATAAATGACACACATGGTCAGATAAATGACATGTTTGATTGTTTTTTTTAATTTTTTAAATAATAACATTACTTATACATTTATAATTATATTCAAAATCTAAATCTTTTATATATTTAAATAAATTACATTTGTTGAATTTTATTAGGAAAAAAAATGTTTTTTTGTTTTCTGTTGACAAATGAATAAATAAATGTCAACTGATATGTTTATGTCGATATACAATGGATCATACTTTTTCAACAATTATTGTTAAACATATCAGTTCATTAGTTTATGCTTAAGAGTAATTGTGGCATGTCAGCATAAATTATTATTTTTTTCATAGAATATTCGACCTAATTTTAAATTAATTAATTACTATGTAAATTGAGATTTGTTTGTAGCTAAAAACTAGTATTGGTTTCTTTTTTAGAGTTTTTTAGTTCAATTTGTTCAATGAAAATACTTTAACGTCAATTTGTACATACAGCAGCTGGTTTTAAAGCTGGTTTTGTAATTCAATTTGTAAAAATAAAACAAAAACAATAAACAGTCAGAATGGAAGATGGATATTTTTATAAAATTTGGTTCTACGACACACGTAGTTCTTAACTTTTACCAATTCAACAGTCACATAATATTTTTGTTAGATTTATTCAAGTAAATTTTTAATTTTCACAAATATAATCAAAGTGTAAAAATTTCACTCTAACAATTAGACTTAATATGTGTAAAATTAATAACAGTCGGAAAAATATAGGTATTTTTAATGATAAAATTTAAAACTTTATAATAATATGTTAGTTTTTATCTAATTAAATTAGTTAAGAAACTAGTATGTTCTATATATATATATATGACATATTATTCTTTGATTAATTTAATTATATACACTTTTATAGATATTGTTTAAGTTCCAAATTCGATAAAACTTTATTCTTCTCGAACCGAATTCGATCTCAAAATTTTGGATGCTTCGGTCGGCCATATACAATGAAGTTCCAACAAGTCACAACTTTCTAAACTCCTTAACATCTTTTCGAAATTTATCAACTTTTATCTCTTAAATTTTATCATGGGTAACTTATTACTTTTATAACTTTATCATTTATATTTATGTTTTATCTTAAGAGTGCCTCAATAAATTTTAAGTAGTTGTTTACAAAAGCAATGAAAAGATTTAAAGTTGTTTGATTCTTTAACTTGAAAACAATTTTTAAAATGGTTTTGAAACATTATTATAAAACAATGGTAAATATTTTATTTTTTATCATAAATTTTAAGTTAATTTTAATTTATTATCTTATTTTTCCAATCAATTTGGTGTTTTATGTTGTTAATTATTTATATATCAATTAGGTGCTTTTAGTTCATATTGGCATTAAATATTGATAGAATAAATCACTTTAAGCAATTGAATTAAAATGTAAAACATGAAATAAACAAATAAAGTGTATTGTGAACATAATATAAATATAAATATAGCGGGACTTGACACCTAAAATTATATATAAAATAGTATTAATCGTTGAGTAAAGTAGATTATTAGCTACACAATAACAAAGACATCAACGACTATACCTATCCTTATTGTGTACCTTAACAACACAATTAGACCTCCTTGTCGGCCAAACATGACCGAAGAGGCCTAGGGGATGATGTTGGAGTGATTTTGTATTGAAAATGCATGGTGAGATTCAATTGGTCCATGTTAAGATTTGACTGATCAATGGTTAAAATCAGCATTCAATTATTGACTAGTTAGTAGATAGATTCAATTTAAACGGAAGGCATATTTGGAAAATATTTTCCATAAGATAATTAATTCCTTGATTATCTTCTACCTTATCTATCATAATTCAACCCTATAAATAGCCTTATAATTCAATTATAAGGTTTGCTCACAAATTTTTCACTAAGCTTTCACTTTTCTCTTTTAATATCAAGAAATCTAGCTTAGACATCAAAGTGGGTTCGACACCAATCGATGTCGTTGTCCTTTGTTTTGTAAGATCAAAACTAAAGTCAACGTGTAAAACGCAAAAGCAAAAAGTGGCACCAACATATCAAGACTTTAATTTTATAGAAATATTAAGGATATTATTGATATCGATAGGTATTTAAAGAAAATTTATGAAACATTGTGAAAATTGATGCGAAACTATATATCCCTAGGATTTCATTAAAGAGGAAAAATCATTCGAGACATGCATATAGGAGAACTGAGTGGACATCTTAGTTTAGACAAGGCGATCAAGCTTGTGAAAGAAAAGTAATTATAGCCTCACTTGAAAAGAGATGTTAGCAATCAAATATCCAAAGGACAAGCTCAAAATACTAGATTATATATATATCGTTATCAGTCCCTAAAATCATTTGGGAAAACTTATCCATGAATTTTGTCTTAGGGCTTCCATGACCTCAACGAGGTGTAAATTTAGTTTTTGTTGTTGTTCATAAGTTCTCCAAAAATTGAACATTTTATCACGTCTCAAAACTGTAGATGCATCAAATGTTGCTAAATTCTTTTTCAAAGAGATTGTTTCTTTACATGGAGTTTCATAATCAATCACTTCAGATCAAGACACAAAGTTTCTTTATCATTTTTGGAATATTGTGGGCATGCTTTGATACGTCATTTAACTTTAGTAGCATTGCACAAGTCAAACTGAAGTAATGAATCATACATTTGGAAACATGATTCATAGTCTTTTTAGTGACAAACCAAAGCAATGGAACCTCACTCTTGTACAAGCTAAGTTTAATTGCCTTCAATAGCACTGCGTACAATTCAATTGGCAAGACTCCATTTAAGATTGTGTATGTAAAAGCCTCAAATCATACATTGGATTTGGTTTAGCTACCAAGGCTTCCTAGAAAAAAGCAAGGATGCTGAAGAAATTTTTGATAGTATTCAAACTATTCATTCAAAAGTAAAGCAAAAGCTTATAAATTACAAGGCTTAATATCAAAACAACAACAGACATTCTTAGAAGAAAAAAAGTGTATCAAAAAAGAGAGATAATATTATTGTGAAAAAAGCATTTTTCTGTTGGCATGTACACTAAGCTAAAGGACAAATAACATGGGTCATGTCGAATACTGAAAAAGATAATGACAATGTTTACATAGTGGACTTCCCAAATATATGGTCATTTTATCAACATTCAATGTGTTAAACATTTATAAATACCATTCATCATAACAACTTTATAAAAAAAAAAAAAAAACTAAGGGCAAGTTTAAAACAAGTGGGGGATACTAATACCAAATGAGTCTTAAAGAGAGAGCCATTAAAAAGCATTTTGTTTTATTTTAACTTTTATATCCCAAATAGAATTGTATGAAACACTCTAAGTACTTTTGGGCTATAAATAGACAAGTCATTTGCTTGTATGAAGCATCCTATCAAATGAATATACTTCTTTCTTTTTGTCATATTTGATTAACACTATTTTGGTACTATTATTTGTTAGTTTTTAAGTATTTATTTCATGATTTATTTCCGTATTATTTTTATTTGAAGGGTATTTTCGTGTTTAGTAGGTCCAAGTAAGTGTGAGATGAATTATGGACTTAAGTAGTCAAAGAAAGTAAATATGGAGTAAAAAGAGCTGAAGAATGTAAGCCTTACATTAAATATCATTCACTATGTAAAAGGGAACAAACAAGAGCTAAGGAACGTAAGCCTTACGTTAGAAATCATCAATTTTGTAAGGGACATTTACAAGGCATGTATAGAATTGTGTGCCACAGCAGAAAAATATGTGTGCTGCAGTGGTTCCCTATCAGGTTTTTACTATGGGAGCCAAAAATCAACGTGCATCGCAGTAAAAGAATTTGTGCGTTGTGGCACTTACCTCTCGGGTATGTATATCAGACCAGGAAATCATCTCCTGCTGTGGCAAAAGAAAAGTGTGGCGCAGCCCGCGTACCTAATTGACACTTAAATTTCAAATTTTTACACATTCATCCTCACTTTTAATCTAACCTATAAATACAATTTTTAAAACCCTTTCTAATATCAACTTGAACAGTGCCAAAAGTCCTTATTTTTCACATTTTAGAGAGAGAAAATTCTCCATTAATGCTTCTCCATTGAAGCACTATCAAGATTCTTGAGAGAGATGACCATTCAACATCAAAAAGATTGTTTCAAGAGTGAAAGTGAGGTATTTTTACTGTTTGTAATTTCTTTTCTCTCTAGAATTTATTAAATATCTCTTGTAATGGAAAACCTTGATTGAAATTGTGTTATTAGTAACTAAACTTTTTTTGTGTGGGATTTTAGTTATGTGATTATGAAATGATGAATATTTATATAGTTTATTTTTTATTAAAGTGATTTATTTCGTATTCATTGTTCTTCTTATCTTTATTCGTAGATTATTCTTGATTAATTTAGTTTATAAACATTATAAAATATATTGAATTTATGCATTATAAAAGTCATATTTGCTTATTTGTGCACTCTTCAGCAAGGATCAGTACATTGACTTGTCTTAAATTAGGTGATTAAAGTATTTTTCTAAGATTTATGCTAATTAATTAATTAACGATCTGGATCAAAGAAGTTAATTAGTTGATTAAGGAAAAATCTACATTGATTTAGGATTTTTTATGTTTAGTTGAAAAAGAATCAATAAATTCTACTTTATTTGCTTAATTGAAAAAATCACATAAATCATTCTACTCATAAATGATTTGCTAGCTAATTTTTCACACTCTTTCATTATATCGTTTCGGTAAATTATTTGTTCGATTATTTTACTTGTTTTAAAGATTCAAAACTTTAGCAATTACAATCAACCTTTATTAGAATATGTAGAATTTAATCTTTATTTATAATCAATTTAGAAAACATTTATCAATTTAAATCACCGCAAATTCTTTAAGAGACAATCTCTTTAAGAGACAATCTTGGGAGTATAATTGTCGCTTATTACAAGTGATTTGTGCACTTGCGAACTTTTTATAAATACAAAATTTAATTATCAAAATTTTGTGCATCAATATTTCTAATACTTTAGTAATAATTTTTCTCCCTTTAGTTTGAAAGTTAGTCCTTTTATCGTATGATGTAAAGAAATATTTTTAGACTAGTAATACTTATTGCTATAGTGCTCGACTAGAGATTAACATAATATAGTACGGTTTTTTTGTTGTTGTTGCTAAAGACACAATATAGTAGGTTAGTCCCATTCTAGCGTTGTTAGAGTGCTTGTTTAGTTGAAAATTACTACTGTATTTGTTTTACTCTAGATTTGCTAGAATATTTGTCTAACTAACTAGTTTCTTAGTGTTTGTTATAATACAAATATGATAAAATGTGTATAATTAGTCTAAACTTCATTAATTTCTTATTTTTTAAGTGCTTCCATATTTAGTGTGCTTATACTTTCATATTTTGCCAATGATCTTTTGAAGTAAGCAAAGGCACTTGGTTTTCATCTCAATACACATCCATTCTTATAATAACCTAATGAAACTTAAAATATCTACATTTTTCTCAAAGCACACTCAATATTTGGTACAAAGTTCTTTAAATGTCTCTTTAAAAAAGTTAGTCACGTACTAATTAACAATTCACCTCAAAGGCACCCATATAAATAAATTTTAGTAGAAAATGACACATTAATTATAAATGTATGAGTCGTGCAAGTAATATGATGTACCTTACTATGGATAGGATCCCACAAAAAGTTCAAGTACTTTGTAAATAATAAATAATAAACTAACAACTAAAATCACTTACATCAACGAGTGCAATAATATATCATATTTAGCTTTAGGAATCTTAATCTCATAATATTTTAAGCATGTAATCAACTAAAATAACTTAATGCGATTATTAAGACAATTATATGATCAATTGAATCAAAATTTACATGCATTAATCTCTCAAGTAAAGTATACACCATACAGTATTTAATCGAACCATTTTCTCATGTCAATCAAATTGTATACCATTCGTTAAGTTCGCAATTATCAATCACACGCATAAGAACCACATATCTCTGCTTAAAAACTATGCATATTTTTCAATCATAATAAACAATTAAATAATTATCACAAATATATCTAATTGCTTTTATGGATTAATTGATGGTAGTCAACTTAACGTATGAAAATTGTATCAAAGAATATAATTGCATCATAATCACAATGAGAAAAATATTATATCTCATCCTAAAAAATGGGATTCCTAAGACCTTATATTAAGAATTTAGCTTATAAACATATTCATTGAATTCAAAGCATTCATCAAAAAATACACAAACATTGATAGAAAATTAAAGAGAAGATATAATACAATTAATTTATCGATTCAATGGACTCTCTATTTGTCATTTGAATTTCTCCAGTTTTGTGTCTTCTGCAAACTGTGCTAATTTTTTTTTTCTCTACTCTCTGAAAATAGATTCGAATTTGAATGAATCAATTGACCTTACAATTAACCTTTTCTAGTCCATTAAACTTATTACATGCAATCCAATAATTAAGATTGACTACTGGAAGAAAAAACATGATATGAAGATATTCGCGTGATTCGATCGATCGAGACTCTATTGTAGATTAATCGAGCTATAATAACCAGATGAACCTAAGACCCTCGATTGAAGCTCGATTGAGTACCAGTATTCGTAATTTTGATGAAAACCAATTTTTAATATGAGATTGCTTGATCGATGTCAATCGAAGGTAGATCAATCGAGTAAGTGTTGAAACGTCATAAATGGCTAGTTCCTTTTGATGAAATGTCCAAATGGCTCGTTTTGTTCGATGTCGTTTTACCTACCCAAATGACTCGTTTTGTTTGATGTCGTTCTACTTACATTAGCACATATAAACATAAAATATGTATTTTTGACAATATTGTCCAATTTATCTAAATTCACTCAAACTTGTGTTGGATTCAATTTTTTATTAAAATCACTCGAGGGAAGACATTGTTTTCTCGTGGTAGGCCTTAAGGCTAGCATGACCTACTGACGTTTTACTTTGGCTTGCCAATGCTTTCTCACACCAAGCCAATTCCTTCTTACATTAGGTCAATGCCTTTCTACACCTTGTTAATGCCTTTCTACAGCATGTAAATGCCTTTCTACACCAATTGAAAAGTTTGCTGGAAGTCAACAATGATTGTTGGAGCTTTGTTCATGATTCTATTTTTGTTATGCATGAAGATGAGTGTGAAATATTGAGTTTAATATTGTATGTATAAAATATACAGGAGGTAATTTTGATAAAAAATGCATTTATTTGTAAAATCACTATGATAAATAACTTAATAATATTCATCCTAAAACATAGATAAATAGCTATATAACTCTGTGAGTAATCATATAACACAGGACACCTGGTCAACCTTTCAACAAATTTATTCAGGGTACTTTATTGGCATGGATTTGTACTCTTTCGCGAATAAGGTGATATACGAAGGTTGTGTCTGTCCGTGAAACAATTAACAAATAATTTAGCAAAGGAAGGTATTAATAGCAACTTTGATCAAGGTCATTTTCAAAAATCGATTTTTTATGTAACAGTGCGCATCTTTAGAATTTCTTGCCAAGGAAATATCAATTTAAGTGTTGTAGAGTTATAATGTCTAGATTGCGAATATTACTGCGAGTAATATAACTACTTCAAAAAATTGCAAAACGTAATTTGAATGCTACTTTTACCGATTCTGAGAAGAAATAGAAACCATCAGTGCCTCAGCTAATCTTTTTTGTTTATGCATTTAGACAATATACAAAATAACATAAATATTTAAATCATACATAAAAATATCTAACCAGTAACTGATTCACCAGGAAATGCCCTACCAGTAGTAATTGTAATACTACGAATTGCTGCAATACCTCTGTATGTACAAACACAAACTGCTTTTCAATTAATCCTTTCCGGTCCCATTTCATCAAATCCTTGTCGATAGAGTCTAAACCCTTTGGTTGAAGAAGTTTGGGTGATTCTGCCCATTCAGTGTTTGGCTGTTGGTCGACGATTGAGGCACCGGAACCTGCCGCTGCTGCTGGGTTTGAGCACTACCAAAATGATTTAGTTGCTCTTGCGATGCAAATTGAGAATGCAATCCTCTGTTGAAAGAATTTCCATTCATGTTTGGTATATGGCTTGCTACTATCTTAATCCGCTGCACTTCTTCCCTCAATTTCTCATTCAAAGCTGTAAATAAAAAAAAAAACAGTAAAATTAAGAAATCCAATGTCCATTTATCCGTTATCCAATTTTCATAAAGCTACAAATTTCACCAACAGTACTGATATGCTTGAAATGTACATACCCTCCCTAAGTTTTGCCTCTTGCTCCATAGCTTGTAACCGAAGTTTGAGCTCCTTATTCTCAGTAGTTAATCCAGATGTGTCTCTCTGCATCAAACAAAATCAACTTTCACGAGAATGCAGATTTCACAATCAGTATTCAAGAGGACAGAGAAGTATTTACAAGGTAGAAGATTTTCTTGTGCAGCTTATGACATGTAAGAACTAAATCACTGGCAAAGAACTTCAAGGGACATAAATGGAGAAAGCTCTCTACATGGTTTCTGTCTAATATTTCACTCTATTTAAAAATAAAAAATATCAGCAATATTGGCTGTTGACCCCTCTCCTCTTAACTTCTAAGAATGAAATAGACGAAGCTCTCTTGACAAAGTAAATCTGAAAATCAGAAAGTTATTTGATGCGGTACAATTAACTGTACTCCCTTGATGTTATTAATCAATTTAACAGGTAAATTGTTCCACCAGTCTTCCTAATAACCCCTAACGTTCATCTAATATCATCAGCAATCCCTAAGACCTCCCTAGAGCTATTTAAGAAAGAAATAGCAAGTAAACATTCTTGGCGTATAAAGATACTCTTTGGACCCTTTTAGGAGAAAGTAAAATAGCCGTAAACTTTCTGTTTTACCTTGTTTTGTTTCTTTTTCCTTTTTTAGGCTCCTATATACTTCTACCAATAAAGTTCTTATCAAAAAGATCCTCTAAGATTTATTGTTCAAGATGAAATACAAGCGACGTCCCTATGCAAGCACCAATCAAAAACTTTCCTATATGAAACAAAACAAGCTTTTGGTTTACAACAATAGCAAATCATCAAGTATACGAACATGGTTGATGCATTCCGTCATTAGCTACAAATTCCATGGATAAACAACTACTCGAAGTTCCTGAGGGGGAAAAAAACATTTTCCTTTTACGGCTAAAATAAGTTAAAGATAATGACTGCACTCGTCTCAATCATATACCTGTAACCTGGTGACTTGTGCAGAGAGGTTGGTTGCCTCTGCCTGAAGAGTCTGAACTTTCCTTTCCAGCTCGTTTGTGTAACGAATCTTTCTCTCCTTAGACCGCGCAGCAGATTGTCTATTAGCAAGAACCCTGCAATGTAAGATCATCAAGCCATGAGTCTGATGCATCAAACTTTGACTAACACTTCCCAACAAGAGAGTCAATAACTTCATTTTCAAACATCAAATTCTTAAAAACGATACAAACTCAAATAATCAAGCAATCATCTAAACATTCATAAAAGCAAACGACTTCAAAAAATATATATATATATTGCAAAACCTTGCAACTAAATACCAGAGTTCAGAGAGAATACAAGAAAAATTAACTTCTTTGAATTTTAAGTCAATTGATTTACTCATAAACAGTCCAAATTATTGAAAATTTAACGACAAAATAAATATTATAAAAATTGATTTTTTTTTTATAAGAAAAATAAGAAGAGACAGAACAGACCCAGTTAAGGAAGAGTTTCAAAGTTCGAACCTTTTGGCTCTCTTAGGGTCAATAAGAGCGAGTTCAGCAATTTTATCAGGAGTCATAGCCTTCTTAACACCATCCATCGTCAGCAAACTCGAGTCAACATCCGAAAGCCCATCCATCGAGTTACTATGACCACGATGACCAGGTCTCTTTTCTCCGACCATCTCTTTCATAGCTTCTCCACCAAACCCAAGTCCATCAAAGAAGTCGGAGTCCACAGAGAGACTCCGAAAGTGAGAAATAGAGCCTCCAATTCCAGAGGAAGAGGAGGTCGTGGGGTTAGGCCTGCGCTTGGAATTTGGTGGGACAGAGAAGGATTCATCGGAGGAGGTGAAGGATAGACCACCACGTGTCAGGGGAGTAGGGGAAGGAGATGGAGATGGAGATGGAGAAGGAGAGGCTAAACCTGAAAGGTCGAGGTCGGAGGGATCAAAGAGGAGGAGGTCGTCGAGGTTTAGGAAGCGGAAAGAAGTGTCAGAATGGGCCCGACGGTGGTGAGACCCACGCTGTGGGGTATCCGGCATCTGCTCGATCACCATGTCTGTCGCTACTGATAGTGGTGAAGGCGGTGGCTTTGCCGCCATATTGAAGGTAGTTGCGGAGAGAACGGCGTTTAGAGTAGTACCGGTGATATTGGTGGTGGTGGAGAGGAATGGTTTTTTTTTTTGGAAATGGAGGAAAGGTTATTAAGGACAGAAAAGCAGTTGTTGGGTTAGGTCAAAGGTTGTTGAAAATAACCGGGTGGAGACTGGAGAGAGAGTGAGAGGAGAGGGACAGAGTTGTGAAGTGATTGATTACTTTTTACTTGTGTACGAATAAATCACCGACTAGAAGGATATTTTTATCTATACTGCTATCGCATTAACACAGTAGCGAAGAAGTAAAGATACATAATAAATTAAGAAAAAAATATCTTAGTAATTTTCTATTTTTTTAACTAATTAATTTAATCTTTTATTTATTTTTTTACAATATTTAAATCATCATTTTATAAAAAAAGATAGCACAAATTTTATTCTTATTAAAATATTAATCGTACAAATTTACTTTTTTTTTAAAATAAAAAATAAATCTAAATTATGTCTATAAATTATAAAAATTTATTTATACGTATTAAAATTTTTATTTTTATGTCAATACAAGTTTTAAAAGAAAAATTTATTTTAAAAAATTTATCTATTTAAATATTAGTAATTATTAAAATAAAAATGTTGCATGAAATTTTGATATAAAAAATAGTAAAAAAATTAAATTTATCTAACTTAACACAACAAAAAAAGTAAATTATTTAAAATATTGTAAAAAAAATTAAAAATTAATATTCTAGTTAAATAAAATAATTAATACAAAACATATAACATGAATCAAATAATTAAAAAAATTATAATTAAATAAAATGTTATAAATAATAAATTATTTTTGTAAAATTTTACAAATATCTAAAAAAAAAAAATTGTAAAGTTTTACATAGCCAAAAAATGATTAATGATATTACTTTAAAAAATATATGATGCAAAGTATAAATAAGAGACTAAGTGCCTCTTTTCATAAAAGAAAAATCACTATTAAAGTTATGCCCATAAATTAATGGGAGAGGGAAAAAAGGTGCAGAAAATTAAAAAAAAAATAAAGGATCAGATTGAGCCTATCTCTTTTATAAAATTTGCACATTCTTTCTATAAACTATACTATTACTATATATGGACATTTATGTTAATTTAGTCCTTATATTTTATGCATTTAGGACATTATTGCATGACAAAAATAATATTACATAAATTTATATTTATATTTAAAATCAATTATATGATGACATGTTGCACGATTATTTTAAAAATTCAAAAAAATAATTTAATTTTTAAAATAATTTTATCACATTTTATCATATAATTTATTTGAGTACAAAAGTGTATAATTTTAGCATTTTTCTTGAACTTAAAAAAAAAAAAAAAAAACTTTGATTTCTTAAACTTTAAGATGAAAAAAGTATAGATATACTGTTATAAAATATTAGAAAAAACAACAAAAATAATGGGTGTGCAACGATGCATCATGCATGAAAATATTTCAATATGTCTTTGTAGTTTTATATAAAGTAAGTGTATTGAAATAAATATATTGTTTTCAAAATATCTTTTATAATATGTATTTTTTCTCTCTCGATATTCTCATAAAAATAGAAGAAAAAAGATTGTTGAAATTTCTCATTATTTTTGTAAATTGTTTTGTAATTTTCTAAAATTTTGATGAAAATATTGACTCAAATATATGTGAAACATTGATTTTAATTTTTTAATTTCATCAAATTAAAGATACACATATATAACTTATTATTTTTATTATAA
This sequence comes from Elaeagnus macrophylla, assembly GCA_029378325.1. NCBI lineage: Eukaryota > Viridiplantae > Streptophyta > Magnoliopsida > Rosales > Elaeagnaceae > Elaeagnus > Elaeagnus macrophylla. The sequence goes on along the minus strand of CM055640.1, from coordinate 14,002,683 downwards.
ATTAAGTTAATATTTATATAAAAGTAATTAATTTTAATTTTTTTTATAAATTTCACATTACTTAAAATAATAAATATTTAATTACAAGTATAGCTTATTTAGCTATGACTTATTTGTAAATAATTAATTACATATCTTTTTTTCAATTATGTTTATGAAAAATACTATCTATGTTTCTCTCCTTTCTCAAGCTATTTTCTTTATTTTTTATCTATATAATTCTTAATTTTAAATAATTTTGTACTTGTATTATTTATTTTTTTATTAATTTTAATATACTTACAAAAATATTACAAAATTAAAATAATTATTTATTATTAATTCAAAAATAACATTATACATAATAATCTAGTATTGTATATGTATATCTTATGTCATATTTGAATCATATATATATAATATTTAAATGAAAAAAAATCAATTTAATTACTATATTATTATAATTTTAAAAATAGTGATAAATTTCATAATTTTTATAATTTTTTTAACCCATCAATATTGTTAATATTTTTATAAAATTGAAAGTGTCAATATTTTATTCATATCAATATTTTCATCCATTGTGAACGTCGGAATAAAACTTGGCTTGGGAAAGCTTGTTTTAGAGAAAAGTCTAAATACACTTTGAGTAGTATGATTAAACTCACAAAATTGTATTAAATGAGTAGTATTAAATTAAGCCTTGATATTTATAAAATAACAATTATTAATTAAATTGAATGACTCATTATTATTTGACCTGTTTAGTGTTCAACTTCTCCTATTTAACTAAATAATTTTATGTCCTAATTTTTTTTCAATTTGACCTATTTAGTTTAGTACCATAAAAGTATTTAGATTAGTCAAATTGAAAATGTTATGATTTTAAATTAGTCAAATTGGAGAACTTAAAATACTAAAATATTCTTTAAAATAATGCAAGACTTACGAAAATTTAACATATTCTTAGAGAAAAAAAAAATGACAGTGCACGTACTTATAGATATGATAGCCAGAAAAAATTATTAAATAATATAAGTATTTATAAAACAAAATTTAAAATAAAACTGTAATTTACAATCAAATTGACCATAATAACCAATTTTATTATTAAATTATGTCAGTAATGTTATCAATAAATTTAAAACTTTGTATCAAATTTACGGTATTAAAAAGTAAAAGAATAAAATAATAGTAATTACTCCAAAATCTAAATTTATAAATTATTCAAAATACAATATAATAGCTAAGAAGTAGCCGTCCCTTTCAAAAAAAAAAAAAAAAACTCGGTCCCACCACTTCTTTGTGATATTAATTGTATTTGGGATATTTTTATGATATAGATCAATAATGCTCATATTTTAGAGTCTGATTCGGTACATATTTAAAACTTCACTAAAATAAATCCCATTTATCAATTATTTTATATATATATATATATATATATTTTTTTTTTTTTTAATATTTTTGATTATACTATATATCTTATTTTTTAGAATGTTGTATCTATTTTTAAAAATTTATTTTATCTATATATTAAAATATTATGATTATTTATTAATGAATATCCTACTAAATAATGTATCAAAATGAGGTAGTTTTCATCTTTTATTAAATTTCTTTGTTTAAAATCATTAATCAGACTTAATATTTTATTTAAATTTTTATCATTAATATTGATAGCAATCTTAATATATGCTGTAAATTTTAATTTATGATATCTTAAGTTTTCATTAATCATTTTTAACAAAACATTTTTTATGTTTGTTATCTTGTTGTTTAATAATGCTAATTTTATTAATGTATCTATTCATTCTCTAAAATGTGTTTTTATTAAAATTTGTATTCCTCTTAAATGAATATATTCAATTTTTCCTTTGTCTTTTAAGAAAATTTTTGATAGTTTTTTCATAATACTATATTTATTAATTAATGGTATATTAAATCTCTCTTTGCATCTGTTATGATAATGCTTATTTATTTATTACTTATTTCATAACGTATTATATATTTTATTGAAAATAATTTTTTTATTTTGGAGGATAATTTTTCTTTGAGGTTTAGCTTTAATTTTTAAATTTATTCGAATTTCTTTTTTTCTAAATATTGTTTATTGTAAAAAATATCTTGAAATATTTCGTGTTTTTATTTCCATTACTTCTTGATTTTATATTATTTCTATCATTTTAAGACATAATTATTTTTAATATCTTGTATGGATTATCAAGAAAAATAATGTATTTGTAAAGCTTACAAAATGTTTACTTTATTATGTAAGGTTTACATAAATTTTTTATATCTTATAAGCTCTTAGAAGTCAAAAACAAAGGCGTTTATCGACTTTCGTCAAAATGACGAAAAACTTTATTATCCATTGATTTCGCGTCTTTATCACACAAAAATCCTTGCCCCTCTACTCTTTTTATATATACAATAAAATGATGATAATAATTAACCAAAATTGCTTCTTTCATTTGACAACTTAATAGCTTAAAGAAAAATGATTGAATTATAAATTCCACAACCCATAATTTATCATTGTATTTCTTATTTTTTTAAACATCTATCAAAAATCATCGCAAGAACAATGCCCATCCTTAAAATGATGAAATCTACTACCATCCCTCACTAAAATCTCTCTTACAAATATCTTCGAGATAATCTTTATTACATCATATGACAATCTGCACAAACTCTCAAATTCTTCACAATACGAATGCATTTCCCAACCTCTGTTACCAATAATCCAAATGTAATTGCGAGCCTTTCACTATGCTCTTGTATCACCATCTTTTTTTTCTTCTTCTGCTATGTCATACAAAACGGATGATACATTTGGTGAGTAGCCTACTTCGGCTATTAATGCTCCAATCTTTTCAAGCATTTTCTTTATATCCACATAACGCTCATGTCTTTTATCCCCTGCAATAAATCTATGAACTTGTCCCTGCACTTCGATCAAGCTCCAACCTGCGGCTTTATTGGTGTTCCGATCAAGCATCAATCTCCTAACTCTAATTACATCTTCCCACTTCCTTGCTTTGGCATACACACTTGCTAATTGCACATAATGGCCATCATGGTTGGGATCTAACTGTAACAACTTGTTTCCTATAATCTCACCCAATTCAGTCAATCCATGAATCTTGCAAGCACCAAGCAATGTAGCCCATAAAACCGGGTCTGTAGGAGCTTTCATTTCTTCAATCAACTTGATAGCTTCATCTATGAAGCCAGCACGACCCAACAAATCAACCATGCACCCATAATGCTCCATTTCAGGCTTAATCCTGTAATCCTCTGTCATTATCTTAAAATAATGCCTTCCCTCCCTCACCATACCTGCTCTGCTACAAGCGTTCAAGACACCTATGAATGTCACATTCCCCGGATAGAAACCTTTACTGATGAACTCTTCAAAGAATGCAAGAGCTGCTTTACCAAGCCCATGAGAGGCCAAACCACAGATCATAACGTTCCATGTCCATGTATCTTTTTGAGTCATCTTGTTGAACAATAGTTTCGACTGTTCAATGCATCCACATTTTGCATACATGTCAATTAGTGTTGTGCCAAGAGAAGCAGTCATAGGAAAATTCAACAAATCTACAAGCTTATGAACTAGTTTTCCATGTTCGAGCAAACCCAATTGTGCCGTTGCAGACAGTACTGAGACCAATATAGCCTCATTCACCTGCAATCCCTTTTCTCTCATTTCTTTAAAGCACTGCAACCCTTCTTCTAACTTTCCATTCTGTACATAACCCGTTATCATTGTACTCCAAGAGATAACATCTCTCTCCGGTATTTCTGCAAACATCTTCTCTGCAGCATCAATCTGCCCATCTCTCACTAGTGCTGCCAACATTGTGTTCCAGGTAACTAGATCCCGGCTTTGGACACTCTCATAGAACACTTGTTTAGAATACCCCACTCCACAACATGAAGAGTAGAAGTTAATTAAAGCATTCCGAATGAACACGTCTTCAACATAACCATATTTTACAATATGGTTATGAATTTGAGCTCCTTCTTGTGCTGCCAAAGCTTTGCTACATGCATGCAAAACAAAGGTAAAAGTATGCCGATTGGGTTTGGTAAATTCTTGCAACATAGATGAGTATAAAATGAGAGATTGACAAGGGTGCTCACTCTTGGCAAAACAGCGGATCATGTTATTGGTGGAAAAAACAGTAGGATAGTTGACGGATTGATAAACAGATAGAGAATACTGAACAGGAGTTGAAGAAGAAAGAGCAAGAAAGGAAAGAAGGTGATCGATGAATCGAGCATTGCAAGCAAGGCCAGAAACAATGATGTGACCATGAGTTTGCTTAATTTGGTTCAATGAAGGGCGGGGTGGAAGAAAACAGAGAGGAAGTGGTGTTGAATGAGATACGATTGTTGAAAACTTAGAATTCAATATTTGATTGAAAAAACAGCAGAACCAATTAGGTTTGTAAGCTAACATCAAGAAAATCTCTCTTGTAATTGACAAAACACTCGTTAACTAGAAAAGTGAATAACCCACAGTGAGAACACACTGTTCAACTTGCTGATGTCACAAAACGCCAGTTCCACCGACTGCTTTGAACCTTGGCCACTGTTTGAAACAAATACATATTGTTTAGAGATAAACAAGCACGAATATTTACTTTTCAACTATCAGGAGGATTAAAAATAATCCAATCATCAATTATAAAACATGACATAAAAGCAAAGCATGAATATTGAACGATAATGAGAATCATAGCTTAACGACGCCCAGTGAAATAAAAAACAAATAGAGAACATAAATATATCAATCCTGAATATGCATTATAAGGTGGGTGAGTTAGGTAGAGCAATGATGACATGTTGAAGAAGCAACAAATTTTTTAATTAGGAGAAAAAAGACAATTTTATATTTAAAAAAGCATTAGAAATGAAACGTATTATATACACTAGTTACACACACGGGGAACAAGAACCATATAGATAGAGCCTGATGTCACTCTTATTTGTTCATATGTATTGTGATGCACTTTCAGGAACATGTTATTTGCAGTATTCAAAGCACCATGTCTAAAATGCAAACTGTCCCATACAAAAAAATGCACCTATTATTTCTTTCTTACTACTTTGATTGAGTTTAACAGGTTTGAGTTAAAAAAAAAATCAGGGTAATTGTGCAAAAACAAAATCCAGATAAAGTTCATGGTTAGAACTTTATAGGCAGCTCATGCCAATGCCGACCAATATAATTTTAGGATTAAATTGAGGAAAAATAACAACAAATAGAAAATTAGGAAGGAAAAAATACTACGATGTAGAGATTCAAGAGCCCAAATCAAATGGAAAAATTGGATACGAACAGAGTACCCAATGAGCAAAGGTATGTCATTACGAAGAGGGTCGAGGGAGAACATGGTAGAGGATGGGACTCGATTAACAGCAAAGGGAAATTCATTTTTATTATAAGAAAAGGACACTTCATTGGTCACCATATTACTCCTCCCTCTCCCTCTCTCGCTTAGAGCTTCTCTTGTTTGTGTTTTACTGTAACAGGATCTGACCCAAATCTACTCAACCAGGCATCAAAAGTTAACAAGACAAACTTGGACAGGAAGAGGGAGAGAGAGTGATTGTTCACTAGAATGATGGACTTTTTCACGGGTTTGGTTTGTGTTTGCCCTTCTGAGAGGAGGGTGACATGCGAACTATTCATCCAAAAAAAAAAAAAAGATTTTGGGACTATGTTCTTTACTTGAGTGATCAACTTATTATACCCACTTTTTAGCATAATTACCATTTTTATGCATAGGTAAGCTTTATACACACTTGTAAAGTTTTACAACTAATCGTACAATTGGGTATATGAGTGAGCAAAATTTTTGGAAGGTACTTATGGGCTGTAGTTTTGGTAAAATCTACAAGTCATGTGGGTTTACCCATCTATTTAAATCAAAACTGGTAGATACCTAGAAATTTGATCAATTTTCCAAATACTTCAAAGAACCCAATTGAAAATCCAAAATTAGTTATATGTTGTATTGGAAAAAAGATTGCAAGATAATATTTTTAAGTCATCATTGTTCGCTTCATATTACCTTTCAGCTTTCGCCTTAGGGTTTAGACTTGGCAATATGTACAATAATAGTTATTGATATCTATTCGTCGACCTTAACATGAAACTTGTATTTGAAAATGATTTTAATTTCTAATTTTGATTTTTTTCAAGTGATTTTTTTATTAGGTATATATTTGATAATAATTTCTAATTTTAATTTTCACAATTTTAAGAAATCACTATCAAAATATGGGGTGATTAAATCTTTAAAAAAGACAGAATATTAATTAGATTTCTGATTATTATTGTGTTCATTTTCATCAAATATTTTTCTAGATAATAAATTAAGTCTTATAACTTTCATATGTATAAATATTGAAAAAAATGATTAGAAACTTAAATTTTGTAAATAATAACAAAAGTTTTCTAAACTATTTTAGGTTTTTGAAAAAACATCAAAAAACATAAAGCGTTACCAAACAACTTGTAGATGATTTTTTCCTTTCTGAAATCACTAATTAAAAATCATTATCAAATACAATGGTAATTATATTTACAAAAGAATAAAAAATGATAAAATTAATTATTTAATTAGAAATCATAAATCAGAAATCAAAATTATTATCAAACATATCCTAAGAAAACCTAGGAATTACTCCCATATCACGACCAAAGCGCAATACAATTTCTTAAATATTTTCTACTTTAGCCTACACAAGCCCAATCAAATTATCCAAGACTCTCATTGAGCCTTCAGAGTCTTTAAAAACAAGAATATGGAAAATCCAGAGAGATTAATTACAACTCATTAATTATGCTTCATGTTCAGCTTCAAAGGAAAAAAAAAAATGAATTGAGTCCCAGTCAAGAAAGAGAGGAAGGAGTTGCAACAATGAAAAAAACCAACAAACAAATGGATGCACCGACAAAATCAATTGCCCTAAGCAGACTATGAAGGTAAAAAGACTACGGAAAACAGGTAGAAATGGTGAAAATGTAGGGATGTAAAAAAAAAAAAACAAGAGGACAAGCAATAAAAACCGACACAAAAGGGAAACAAAGATGTGGCCATATGGGCAAATGAACTTGGAATATTATAGAAAGGAAATAAATAAATAAATAAAATATAGAAAACAGATTAGAAGAATTAATGAGATAAAGATCTAAGAAGTGCGGTAAAAAAATTGGTTTGGAATACCACATAAGCTATGAATGGACTAATGAAGAATTTTTATGTGGTGATCTTATAATCCTATTTTATAGTAAAATGAGGTATTTTGGTATAAAACTATGGTCATGTTTGGTAGACTGTAATGGAATCAGTAATGTAATTGATTCAGCACATTACATTGTTTGGTTTGTACAAACACATGTAATGTAATGTAATTGATTACAGTGGGAGAAGGAAAAAGGATTACATGAGCAGAAACAAGGAAAGGGGATTACATTACATGTGTGAACAGTACCAGACGAAAACCGATCGCGTCTTCTGCCATTGCGTGACCTGCGTTGGCGTCGTTGTCGTCCTGGTTGGCGTCGTCGTCCTCGTCCGGCTGGCCTCGTCCTCCCCTCCGTCGTCGTCCCGTCCGGCTAGCCTCGTCCTCCAGCTCGCACGGTGTTCCAGCTCGCGCCCTGTTCCAGCTCGCGTCGCCGTCCATCCCGTCGTCGTCGTCCAGCTCGCGTCCTCCTATCCAGCCCTCCGTCGTGCGCCAGCGATCGCATCGTGCGCAGCCATCGCCCTCCTCAGCCGCGACGCCTTCAGTTTTTTTTTTTTTTTTTCTGAAATTGTTTTTTTTTTTGTTGCATTTTTTTTTTTACTGAATTAATTTTTTTTTTTGTTAATTTATGTGATTAATTAAAATTTATTAATTGTTGTTACTTTGTTTGTTATAATGAAATTTTTTTTTGCTAAATTAATTTTTTTTGTTATTAATTTATGTGATTAATTAAAATTTATTAATTGTTGTAATTTTTTTTTCTATTCCATTACATTACAGTTGTCAAACCAAACACTGTAATACTGATTCCTTTTTTGATTACAGTGACTAAACCAAACACTGTAATCGTAATACTGATTCTTTTACATTACATTCCATTACGATTATGATTACGATTACATTGAGCGAACCAAACGCCACCTATAAGTTTAGGAATGAATTGTTGTTGCTAGTCATTTTATAATAAATAATGTCATTTAGAGCATGAACTGATATTAATGCTAGTCCCTCAGTCACTGGATTCATAAGTGGAAAAGATAAGTAACATTATAGGGGGAGAATGTACAAAAACATCATAGCAATCTTCATACATCTCAAGTTGAATCCTTAATTAAATGATTAGACAAAATAAACTTAGCTCACCCAATACTATCCCATTGGTAAATGAAATATTACCTCAGGTGAATACCAACGGTCCAGGGCTGATAATGGTAGCGCAATAACAATCGGTGAATGGGGGTCCCTCATTCATGTTGTCGGCTGAGCTTTGATGGCTGGGATTGACGAAGGTATGACAACGGTGATGAACAAGAGAAGACTCACGCAGGTTTTTTCTTCCTCTTCGGTGCGTTTCATTGGAGATTAGGTTTCGCCTTTACTGGATTTCACAAATCACTTGGTTTTTAGTTTTACAATATGGGAGTGATTTTTTTTTTTTTTAAAGAACTATGGTGTGGACTTAGGTTACAGTTCAATAAGGGAAATTCTGAAGAAATCCCAAAAATTACTCAAAGACATCCCACTAAATAAGAAAAAATTTACAAAATAAATAATAAAATGGAAAATTACAAAATTACCCTTAGTGTTTCTTAGCCATCCCACCCCCACCACACCCCAACCCACCACACCCCACACATCCCACTCTCTTAAAAATTTCTCATACATCCCACTCCTTCTTCTTCACTCATTTTCACCTCCACCTTCACCTCCACACCCACATTTACCTCCAAAATTTAACTTAAGAAATTAAAAATGGAAGATACATACATGAATAATGTAGAAGAAGTGGATTTTTATGAAAAAAATGGAATAAAAAAGCAAATCAAACTGGTAAAATTTTTTTTTTTTCTGCAAATCGCGCAGTGGTTCGGTAAGGACCACCGAACGTTTATGATATGTTCGGTAGGCCCTACCGAACATGTCTAAAATGTTCGGTAACCCCTACCGAACATGTCTAAAATGTTCGGTAACCCCTACCGAACCTCTGTGAGTGAGGGATGTCCGGAATGTGTAAAATATACTAAGGGTAATTTTGTAATTTCTCATTTTATTAAATTTTTTCTCATTTAGTGGGATGTCCATGAGTAATAATTGGGATTTCTTCAGAATTTCCCGTTCAATAATCTAGTGGTATTATTTTAATATATTATCTTTTTATTATAAAGAATTATCTTATGTTTGAATATAGATTTTAAGTTAAATAGTATAGACCTTTAAAACATCTCAAGTAAGATAAAAAATAACGGCCATAAGATCGTTTAGTAAAACCCAAATATTAAAAACATGAGAGAACATAATTTGAATTTGGATTTTTTTTTGTTCCAAATTGTCTATTATATTTCTATCATTTTAATGAAAAATTATCACATATAGTTTTCTTTAGGTCAAACACTTTGCTTTTTACGTAACATTTCGTTACATCTTTCAATCTTGAAAATACATTAATTAGAAGGAAAAAATTATATTAAAAAAATCAATGTTAATAAACTAAATATATATATATATATATATATATATTATCAAAGTTTAAGTGGTTGACAAATTTTTTATTAAAGTGACAGTCAATGAACATACATAAAATCTAAAATTATATAATTTAATATCAAAATTGAAAAAAATCACAATGTATATTAAATTAGGTAAAACTCACGATATAGTCTTAGAAATATGGGTTTGTCTAAAAGAGGCTGCTAATTTTAAAAATATTCAAAATGGTAGTAATGTTTAAAAATAGGCTCCTATTTGATGGGAGCACAGGTATACCACTTTTTTTCTCATTGCTTCTCCCCCAATCTCCAAACATACAATACCTCCTATTTCTATAATCACTAGTGTTGTCGCCCATCGTTAGCACCACTTCGCTTATTTTCTCCCTTTTTTTCATTGGCCACCACTATCCAACCATATCACTTTTTTCGATTTCGAACCAAAAATATCGATATAACTCTTAATGTTGTCAAATTTATTTTATAACAAAATTGACCACGCAAGATCAAATTTGATTCAAATCAACTACATACTACCAAAATCAATCAAAATTGTTCGAAATAGACCTAATTTATTATCAATTGTTAGAATATAGTTGATTTTAATGAGCATATATTTTTTGCACTCTTTTGGACATTTTTAAGCACTCTTTTGGGCATTTTTAAACTTTTGGCTCTCATAAAGCCTATTTTAGAAAGAAAAAAAAAAATCTTGAAGAAACATTGCAATATTTAAAGAACTTACCATATAAGTTGACAGTTTAAAAGATGAGAAAATTCACAAAAATAAAGACCCACATATAAATAAAGATAGGTCATAACAATAAATTCAAATTGAGTTTAGTTTTGGTCTCAATTAATTACATAATTTTCTCTTGAAATCAATGCAAAAAATCTAGAGAATAATATGAAAAAAACTGATCGACAACCACAATTGAGCAATGAGACAAAACCTAACATTGCTAGAAAAAGCAATGAGGCAAAACCTAACAAGGGGAAAATAGTATGTTAGTCTCATATGTATACGTAAAACCTGTCTCGTTTAAATGTTGTCAGAAAAATCTAATGAGACATAGCCATGAAGAACAAAAAAAGAGTACAATACATTCGTAATTATGCTACGCTGATGAAAGTACCTTAACATGAAACATATGAGACATAGAATAACGAACATTCATGCTAGCTTTTCAAATATTGAAGTATGAAGAGATTTGGTAAAGAAGGTCTGACTCAATCGATTTTTTTTTTTTTTTATATCTATGTTGCCACTGTGTTGGCGTCTTTAACCATAAAGAACTTTGGTGTGATGTGCTTAATTTGATATCCTTTGACATTGACTCCTTCATTTTTGGTAATGCAAGCATGATCTTCATTTGACATGGTGTATTGAAAAATTTTACTAAGTTTGAAAATATGTTGAATCATATAAGCAAGATTATTCTATTAATCGCCATAAATAATACAACAATGTTGTTCTACCTGAAAATATAAGAGATCTTATATAGATAATATCACTAGCACACATATACATATATGTGACTTTGGTTCTCTTCAATAAAATAAACCTATATCAATAAGTTGTTCCACAAAAATTAGTATTTGCTTGAAATGATCCCATTTCAATGTCATTTTATTGGTGCCCAACTTTCATTGGTACCCAATTATATTATTGCTAATAAGTTAAAATAATATACAAGTTCTAAGATATATTAGGACATTAATTTAAATATGGTGTTTCAAAATTAATAAATTTATTCATTATCATCTTGTGGACAAAAAAAAATATCATTTTCACATTGAATGATCTCATAGCCATAAGGGAAACTTGGGGATGTACTTTGTTCTTGTAAAATCTCTTTAATACTTTATAGTATATGTTGATGGACATATAAACCAAAGTTTCATTTATAAATGTTCAACCATAAAAACCAAGGAAAAAATGGTCTAATCAAAATCAATCTCAAATTTTTAAACAAATTTATTTGTCTTATTGAGCTCTTCAAGAGTTTTAATATGATTTAAGTTATAAACATACACTACAATCTACAATAATAACAAAACTAAAATTAAATTCCTTAATTAAAACACATGTACATATTGGATTTACTTCATATCCTTATTTCAATTATAAGTACTCACTTGGTCAATTATATAATATACTTTAATATTGCTTCATTCGATATAAAGATCTTTGGTCATGTTTGTCTGGAATGAATGGAAAAGAAAATGTAATTGTTTCTGCATAATATTATGTTTGGTTGTGTTAAAGATATAAAATGGATTGTAAAAAATTACTAAAAGATATGAAATTGTGATTACACTACCTCTCTTAAGAAAAACTTATTCCTTTCCCTTCCCTTTACATAAAAAAAATTATTCCAATTTTGTCCTTACAATTCAACACAAATAAGCCCTAACCTAAATTACATTCTCTTTCACACAGGTCTCCCTCTTGGCACCATCTCTTTAGTCGCAGTGCCTCCACAGTTGGTGGTTTCTCCCATCTTTAAGGTGAGTTTTCTACATCTTTTTTTTTTATTTTCAACCTATTTATGGTTGTTCTCCACAAATTTTCTTGGTTGGTATTTTTTTTTTTTTTTTGTTGGTTCTTGGTTGTTTTAGGCTGTTTTCTTGGCCGGTTGTTTTCGATTATTTTCAGCTATTTTCTTGGCTAGTTGCTCTCTTTAATTTATGTAGTCTTACCTTTTTACCTTAAATTTATGTAGTCTTATCTTCATACCTTTTTATGTAGTCTTTAATTTAGTGTCATTGGTAAACTGAACTATAAAATCAAAAGACAGATTGGGGATTTTTTAAAATACAGAATTACATCTATTTACACTAGTTAAGTTTCAAAATAATTGACTAATTATCACCAGTACAACAATTAAACTTCAATAAAAGTAAAAAAAAAAAATGATTACTTTCATTCAAACCATGTAGTGATGAAAAACTTACAAAGTTCGTATATTGGTTGAAGCCTTGCCAATTTTGCATAAGACATTGCCTGGCCATTTACAACAATCAGTCAACTATAGAAAAATATTAATATTAAACAGAAGTCAAAATTCAACATTATGCAACAGTCAGTTAACATTCATATGAAGAGAGATTGCGTTTGGTTATGGAGAATATTCATTTTGCATTTGATTCCTTTAAAAGGTAGATGGAGTTCAAGCTTAGCAAAATATTCATATGTTAAGTCTCTCTTTAAAACTTTAAAATGAATTGCTTGTAGTTCTTAGGATTAACATAATGTAATAGATTAAGTATGGACTAATCTCGCATTTGTTAGTTATTTGGCAAAAAAAAATATTGTATTTGAGAATTTGTCTTTATGTATTACTTTAGCATATTCTTCAATACTCTTTTTGTTTGCATTTTAAAGTAAAATGGATGTACATTACTTGAATGATAAAGAGTTGGATGCTGTTGTTGTGTACCTGATACAAATAATGTCTTTTGTAAAATTCTTTTTTGAGATGATAGTAGATAAAGACATGACAATATTTTTAAGGAGACAATTGTATGAGCTTAATTTTTTTGCAAATAGGAAAATTATGCGTAGGTTGTGCTATGAGAGTGATATTATTAGTATTAATTAACTTAGGATGAACATGAGTGCTTTTACAAAATTGTGTGAAATGTTTGAAATTAGAAATTGATTTAAAAAAATCAAAGCATTTGTTAGTAGATAAGCAAGTAACCATGTTTCTTCATATAATTGCACACTATGTGAAAAATAGAGTTATAATTGACCGATTTAGAAGATTCGAAGAAACAATTAATAAGTACTTCAACAATGTCTTGCATTCTATCATACACTTGCATAAAGAGTTATTGAAAAAACCTGAGCTTATTTTCGAGGATTGTAACGATGATAGGTGGAAATGTTTCAAGGTAGATATAATGCTTAATTATATTTTTTTTTCTTCTTATTGTCATAAAATACTTTTAATAACTTAATATTTTTACATTGTTTGTTCGTACTAGGGTTGCTTAGGAGCACTTGATGGTACTCATATTAGGGTACGAGTATCTATAGTTGATAAGGCTAGGTATCGAAATCGAAAAGGTCAGATTACCACAAATGTTTTGGGAGTATACTCTCTAGATATGCAATTTATTTATGTTTTACCTAGTTGGGAGGGTTCAACAGTTGATAATAGAGTCTTACGTGAAGCTATACGTAGAAGGGATGGATTTAAAGTCCCACAAGGTAAGTACTTTGTAAATTGATCAATTTATTTTTTGGTTTTTAGTCTTGGAATATAAAATTAAGTATAATTTTTTTAAAATATAGGGTACTAATATCTTGTAGATGTTGGATATACAAACTCTAATAGATTTCTTGCTCCATATTGTGATCAACTTTATCATTTGAGTGAATTTTTTAACATGAAGCACTCACACGCTAGGAATGTGATTGAGAGATGTTTTGGTGTGTTAAAGAATCGATGGATAATTCTTAGAAGTTTAGCTTTTTATACTATTAAGACTCAAAATTGAATAATTATTGCTTGTTGCTTGCTACACAATTATATAAGAAATGAGATGTCATATGATCCATTTAAAGAAAATATAGAAAATATTGAAGATTAAGAGGATGTGGATGATGAAGACACAATAATTATTATAGACTCTACACATGAATGGAGTTTGTCTAGAGACAATACATCATCAAACATGTACAATGAGTGGAGAGAAAGAAGACAAGGATAATGGCAAATAGTATTTAGTTGTGTAGTAAATGGTAGTAATTTCTTTAGATTAATGAAAGTCATGTTTTCTTATATTTTTACTTATATTTTTTCACTTGTGTTTGTATTAAAGAGACCATTTGATTGAAATTGTGTATAATCTTGTAAAACATGAAACTACTTGTCTTATTCTTAAAGTATTCGCCATTGGTTGCTAAGCTCATAAACTTGTAAATATAATATTTGTTTTCTTTTTGTTAATAATTAGTGTACTTGTTTTATTCTCACTTTTTAATTTTAGGATGTCATCGTCACACAGTAATCGAGGCCAGGGACAAAACAATAGATTTTGGATAAAGCATTAGATGAAAAATTAGTTGAATGTTTTGTAGAATTATACTCTCAAAGTTCATACAGAGCTAATGGAGGTTTCAAACCTGATTATTTAAATGCTTATTGAGAAGTTGCTACTTAAAAAACTACCAAGATGTACTATATATGAAGGCTAAACTCCATATTAAGTCTCGATTGAGAACGCTTAAGGGCTAATTTACTATTGTACATGACATACTAACTGGTCAAAATAATAGTAGATTTGGATGAGATCTTGTGAATAAATTCGTAACTGCTGAGACATCTGTTTGGGACTCATATATTAGAGGTAAAATAATCTCATACATGTTTCTTGTGTTATGCCATAAATTGATTATACTTAGATACTAATGCATTTGATTTTTAATATTTTGAATTTGACATATTCTAATTTTTATTAGAATTACAAAGAAGCTGCTTATTTTAGACATAGGTCATTCCCCTATTATGAGGATTTGGCTATTATATTTGGTAAAAACAGGATCATTGGAAAAAATGCAAAGACTCTAGAAAATGTTGTGGTAGAACTTGATAAGAAACATGATCAAGAGACAATAGATGAAAATGACTCATTACTTTCGTCCATAGATGCTACAAATCATGAAAACTCTAATGTTTTCTCCAAAAAAAGGAAGAGAATTACTGGAGCTAATGACTATGGACACTCTGTTGAAAGGGCAGCGTCGATACTTATTAATGAGATGAAGAACGTTGACAACATTTTAAGTCGATTCATCTCAAAAGAAGGAGAACAAGAAAAACAAATGAAGTTGTACAACGAATTGCAGAAAATCACATCAATTAACATTGAAGAGCTTGAGGTTGCTATTGTTCTACTTGTTGACAAACCTATAAAAATGAATGTCTTTTTCGATGTACCTGATGGTAAAAAAGATGGTTGAATTAAAAGTCTCCTTAAGCGTGAAAGTACTTTCTAAATAATTATGAAAAAGTGCAATTTGTATATGCATATGGGTTTGTATTTTATATATTAGTCCCAATAGCCTTTCCTTTGTATTTTAGTTTTAAACTTGATATGTATTTTTAGTTTTGTGACTACTTATTATATTTTAATATGATATTTAAGCTTATAAACTTGATAAATAATCAGTGCAGTATTACAGCCTGCAAGTTTTGGAAATTTTCATTAGAAATTTAAAAATATTTATGGAAATAAATATAAAATATTATTGAAAAAGGATAAAGCAATGACAATTTCAAACAATAGAAAATTGAATAGATTCACCGGTTGAGATAACCATATCAATAATTTTATTTTCTTCGAAAACAACTATGAAAAAATCATTATCATTGTATGACATTATTAATATTTTAAATATTTCCCAAAAATCTTAAAGTATGGTTATTACCATTGTATGACATACAATTATTGAGATGATTATCTCAATAATTGTATGATTTTAAAGTATAAATCTTAATTTCCCAAAAAATTTATTTTAAATATTTTTTCTTGTTTTTAATTTTTTTAAGATTAATAATATTTTTAAGTAATAATTATAATTTTTAATAATATATTTTATCTAATTTAGGAAATAATAATTAAATGAAATCATTTAAATTTTACTGAACATGGAGATATTAAGATAATATACTGTGTTTTTCATTCCATTATAATTGTAGACTAAATATTGATTCATTTTTTAATTACAGAGGTTAAACCAAATACTGTAATAATAATATTATTTTTTTTACATTCAATTTTATTGTAATTATCATTCATATTATGTTTATATTTTGCGAATCAAACGTGACCTTTATATTTACATTATGTGAAATTTTGAGATATCTAATTCTAAAAAGTTTACATATTTAATAAAACTCATATATATATATATATATATATATATGCTATTATTAAGTAAATATTATAAATAAGTAATCAATTGCATATTTGAAACAAATTTAAATATATAAAGTAATTGTTTAATGCTTCAAGCATTATGTACCACTAATTGACCACATTAGTAACTATATAAATGTCAATTTCATATGACTGTCGTTCTACTAAATATTATGATGTGATCATGATATAAGAAAACAAAATTATATATCTCACAAGTCACAACCTCATATTTCTCAATATATTCTCATATAAATACAAGTATATTTTACATATTTTATATTTTAGACATTTGAGGTATTAGTCCTAATATAAACATCTTCTTGTTTTTAGACTATATCAAATATCCATGCGAGTGCAAAATAATGTAATATATGCTTGAAATAATTCTAAGCGTTTGGATAATATTCTACTTTGTCGACAATAATTTTAATTTAGGATCATTACAATACAATGATTTTTTTCTCCCATAATCAAAAGACAAAAATAATATTATTTTATTATTAGGTACTTGGGAATTTATAAAGATACAGATTCTAAATACTCAACTACTTAAAAAAAAAAAAAAAACTAATATCATTTTTCGAAGCACTGGCTTCTTTATTAATTTATATTGTCCCTTTTCTTTTATATAATTTTCACCTTTATTTTTGCACCAACATACTTGGCATTTCTTGACAATTTATTGCAAATTACTGCTAGGTTGTTAGGTGGTTCTACTAAGACATCGTGCTCGAGCATTTTAAATTTTGGGAGCAACTTAATATTTAAATAAATCTTATGAAGGTTTGTGATATTTTCCCAAAAAAGTGAAACAATAAAAAATATCATGTCTTCATGAGTAAAATTTTAAAATATAGATAAAATACAATTTAAAAATAAAAAATGTAAAATAATACAAAGAAAAAGATAAAATAATAAAAATGTTGATTCTATATTCCTCACCTTAATGTAGCTAAAAAAAATATAATAATAAAAAAAATTAAAATATACAACGAAATCAAAAAAATTATGGACTTTTTCTACGAAAAGACATTCTATTTTTAACAATGGCAGTAGCTGAAGTATAATAACAACGACAAATGATGAATTAAGATTGCAACACCTTAGTGTAGAGAGAGTTTCATAGAGATCAAGATGTAGAAAAATAAAACAAATTATGTTAAGAGGGTTAAAAAGAGTAATGAAAAATTGATTTGAAACCTAGCTCCGACATACTTTTTTACTGCACTCTTTTAAAAATTGGAAATTTTTGTGGTTTAGGTGGTAAGACTTTCAATCTCTCAAGAACCCAAGTTCGAATCACCCGAGTGTGTGAGTGTATTTTTTATTTATTAATAATAAAAAAAAAAAGAACTTTAGAACCCATTTTTTAAAAATAAAAAAAAGAGTAATAAAAAATAGAAGAGAGAGAGAGATTGAGATTGAGATGCATAATAGAAATGGTAAACTAATATATAACACCTAACTATCTCAAAAATATAATTAGTGGTATAAATATACTATCAATTAATGGTATAAATAGCACTTATGTATAACTAGTGATACAAATATACCATTACGTTATAATTTATGCTATTGTTTTGATAGATTTGTACGACCAATAAGAAATTTAGTAGTAAATTTGTACTACTACTCAGAAGTTTGGTGGTAGAAAACATTTTTATTTTATTAAATAATTTTTATATCTTAATCTTTATTTTATTGCTTAAAAACATCTTTATTTTATTAAATAATTTTTTATATTTAGGTTACAATGGGTTACCCTAGCAAAATTACATTTTAAATAGGGTAATATAAGTTTATTATCTTTATAAAAAGAGTAAGTAAAATGTAACAAAAGTCTATTTTACATTAGAAAGAGTAAGTAGAAAACAAAATCTCTTATATAAGTAAAATGTAAAAAGAGTAAGTAGAAAACAAAAATCTATTTTATGAAGCAATTTAAGTCAATTACATTTACAAAAATTATTTAATTATATATATTTTTTAGTATGAGATTAATCATTATATATATTTTTTATTTACCTTATTCATAACTCGCAACTTTGTTTTTGATTTTGAATTTTTAGCTTCACACGTTTTTTAACATTTTTGTATCGGTAATGTTATAAATCTAAGAGAAATAAAATCTTCTTTCCTTTTTTTTTTGATAACCAAAATCTTACAGATCTAAAATAGCAAAAAATTAAATGACTTCATGAAATTCTATGTATTTTTAAATTAAATTTTTATATGTTATTTAAATTAATTATAATATTTTAAATTAAATATGTTTACATGCGGATGCTGTTGTGGCCAGTTCGATAAAAATGGGAAGGTACTTTTTATCAGACATTGGATGTCATGCACTAAAAGTTGTATAAAATTTTGGTGCAAAAAGATTGGGTTAATTTTGCAATCCAGTATCTCTGAGAATTAAGGATTAGGGTAAATGCTTATTGTCAAAATTAAAAGGAAAAATATTAATTGAAATTTGATTACGACGTTGACCAGTGGAACGTGCATTTGCTATTTTCACCATAAATTATTCGTTGATGTCGATAAAAATTAATTTGAAAGTTTAAATCAATAATTGGTCGATGTCGTTAAAATTAATTTGGAAGTTCAAATCAAGAAACTCCTTAGGGAACTAGCTGCAGCACATAAAAGAGAGGAGCAACTTCTGGGCCCAAAAATCTAGGAATTCAATGGCTGAAAGAAGGAGGCAAATGTTAAGCAACAAAGGAGAAAATTTAGAAGACTTTCAGAGCCATGTTGTGACCCATTTCAAGAGTATATATTCTTCAAAAATGAATAAACCTTCATGCTTTTGACCATTTTAGACCAATTAGTTTATGCTTAGCTGTCTACAAAATAATCTCTAAGATTTTGACTAGAAGGTTGCAGCAGCCCATTCTTCCTAGTATTATTATAAGTTGTTTTCATACTGCTTTTGAGAAGGATAGATTCATAAACCATAATGTTTTGGTTGCTCATGAGATTGTGAGCACGTTGAGGTGGCAAAAATTGTCATGTCGGTCTCAAACTTCATATATGAGTAAAGCTCATGACCGCATTGAATGAAATTTTGTTACTACTATATGCTTAGGAAGCTCGGTTTTCATGATCGATTTGTCAAATGGATTCAAAACTTGTATTAATTCAGTGTCCTATACATGTGTGGTGGGGGGCTTAGATTTTTTTAAACCGATCAAACATCCCCATGGAAAGTGGTTTGGAAACTCAAGCTCCCTAGTAAGCTGGAAGTTTTCCTTTTGCAATGCCTACATAACATTCTGCCTATGAGAGCAAATCTGATTACAAGAGTTGCCTATTTTGCCTACATACTCAATGGTTGCCTTGATATGGCTATTTTGCTTGTCCAACCTTTGAAGTCGGGGATTGTATTCTCTATTTTCTTTTAATGAAATTCTATTGACTTTGAAGAAAAAAAAAATAGAGAGAACGATTGGGGGTACAAATGAGGAAAAAATTGTATAAGTTATACCTTTTACTATTCTTCATTTCTTTTGACATATAAATTAACAAATTTTTTTTTTCAATCAATAAAATTCACATTAAAATATACATTTACTAATTACTCCACCTTATTATAGAGAGAATATTCAAACCCATATTTAATAGAGTATAGGCTATCACCTTTATCACAAGGATATATAAACAACAACAATGGTTTAAGATCAACCAATATTTTTTGTTAACAAAAATGCACTTGAAGTTAATTTATTTTACTCATTAAAAATCTTACTTTAAACTAATATATTTTAGTCACTTTATTGTTGTATTATTAGACACTTAGTAAAAATAAAAAATTCCTTATAGTTATTTTCACTTTTCTCGCATTTTATTCTTTTTTGGGACATTTTACTCATTAAATATTCATCAGCTTATTACTAGTAAGATTTAAATTAATTCTATTTAAATTTTCTAACAAAAAAGAAAAAAAAATTACCAAGATGTGTTAAAAATATAACAATATGATGCATAAATTTATAGCAGAATAATTAATATACCTAATTTATAAAAATAAAGTAATCAAAATATCATAGTAATAATTAATATACCTAATTAATAATTAATAAAGTAATCAAAATGTCATAGTAATAACTTTTCTTCCATCTTTATTTATTTATTTATTTATGTATAATAAAGATGAAGGATTTCATTTAAAAATGAGCCAAAAGTATAAAAATATATAAAATCTAGTTTTTTAAATACATCAAATTTACAACTAAAACATCAAGATTAGCTAGTGGCTGTGTTACATGATCTACGAAAGAAATATTCACAGATCTTTCTCTTAGTACTTGGCCGAATCAACTAATAAAATAATTTTCTAAAAAACCTAAAACAAAAATATATAATTGCAATGTTTTGTTAGATTACACCATAAATCTTTTCCATCTAACCCATTACTTATTATTAACGTTATTTTTTCATTATTTACGTCTTCCTCAACACGATCAGCTTCAAACATGTTGGATCTTAAATTTTTAAATAAACTCCAGCAATTTCATCTTGCACGAATATTCATCCTCATCATCTGTATCATCCTTTAAGTTTTCAATCAAATTTACCAAGACAATTTTGACCAAAAACAGATTGTCTAGTACAAGATTTCAATAATATGTTAGAGGGTTTTTTAATATCAAATAAAGTTTAAGAAACTAAGCAAAAAAAAAATTGTAGAAGAAGATTAATTGCAATAAAAATTTCTATGATTTGACCAATATAAAGCTCACTCACATGCAGTGGTCGGAACTCACAAACCTATCTTGGATGAAAAGCTCCTAAAGGTCTAAAGTTAAGAGAGAATATAGACTCTCACCTTCTTTTTTTCCCATCTTTATTGAAACTAAAAGATAGAGTTGTACTGCGCATGAAAATATGAAAGTAAGGAAATAGATTGGACAAGTTTGTGCAAAATTTCTTTTTCTTTGCCTTTAATCCTCTATGATGCAATATATAAAAATAATTATGCAAAAGGTTTTATTTAGAATAAATATTATTTATTATATAAAAATTTTAGTCAATTATTAAAGGATAAACCAGCGAATTTTTATATTCAAAGTTGAATTATTGAATTGAATATAAATTTCTTCCCTATTATTTTTCCTATTTTTTCTCTATTTGTTAAAATTATTAAACCATTTGCATATTATTTTTCTCATTTCGTCAATTTTATCGAATTTTATTCTTAGGTCATAGTTTGATGCATGATATAAAAAATTTATTACTTGCGAGTTTGAAGATTTGAGCCCTTTCTTTGCCTTTTATATATATATCGCCCATTTTAAGATGATCATCATGATATGTACTATGAAAGTGAGTAATTGAATTCAATTAAAAGAATTATGACAGCTTTAAATTAAGAGTAAAGCTAAATTGCCTTTCTTGTGATGAGTAATGGCTTTAAGTATATGTATTTGCAAGTACTTCGCAAGAGATTTTAAAATACTGATGTTGGCTAGACCCAACAAAATACTTATTTTTTGCCTTGTAGTTTTGGAGATCCGTTTGGTTGTTGCCAAGACAGGTATTGACACAGGTGGACTCGTACAACTAAGGGAGGGGTACTGACCTGTGAGGCATATGACTCTTTGTGAGCAATTGGAGAGATCAAGAGTTGAGTCAAGGCCATCTGGGCCTCTTTTATACTACCTTTTAGGTCTATTTTATTCTAGCGCAATATTTAGAACAAATTTCTTATTGACTGCCAGGTCAAGAACAAGGGGCATTGTTTTCCTTCCAGGTGTTCTTTATATGACTTATTGAAAGCTTATCTCAACTTTTTTGAGTTGTCATGCACACTCTGAGATTTCTAGGTTTTTTTCTTTAACAGACGATCTCACATAGACTTCACTATTGCGAATGCTATGGCGATTGATTTTAGGTCCCATGTCAGTAGTTTGTGGAAGACATGGATTATTTTAGTCATCTAGTTAATTCGGTTTACTACAAATGATCATCGTTTTGAGAATAGATTGACTTCTTTAGACATTGCAGTTCCTACAGTTAATTTGATGGTTTTTTCAAAAGCTAGCATGTTGCAACTAATGTTCGTGAGAAATAACGGATGATCTTCAGGTGCTCCGCCATCCCACGGCGGGCTCCCAATATTATCAAGATTATTTGGCAATACTTTCAAGCTAAAGGTAAACACAAATGGTGTTGCATTTGGGTCGTAGGGACTGATTGGATTTGTGGGGATGGTTAGGACTTTGAGATCCTTTGTAAAAGGTTTTTTTTATATCTCACTCAGTGTCTCACAAACTTTTGACACAGACCTTGTAGTAGCAATTTATGCGGTTATGTATTTTATCAATTTTGGATGGTAAAATATATATATATATATATTTTTTGCTACATTGAATAGACGTGTTGTCGTGAGACAAAAGTCTATAGAAGGGGACTCTTTTGAGGTTAAGAGTGTCCTACTAAATTAGAAGGTAAGAGAGAAATATTAATGTCGCCTACTCTGTCATTGTTAGAAACTCATTGTATTAGATTGTGTGCTCTATGATTGAGGTCTCGAGGGATCCATCTGATAGAGATCATGTTAAAACTAGACAGATGTTGATTCATTTCCATAAGGATCTGTTTTTTGGTAGGATGAAGGTTGGTCCAATTTTCTTCAAGCAGAGCTTGAATGACAGTTTGATTATCTCCTTCTAGATAGACTGGTTGATGGGAAAATTGTTTTAAGTAAAAGAAAGCTGCAGCAAAGGCTAAAGCTTCAGCTTCTTCACTGTTAGCAGTATTTCGATAATCAACCCAGGCATGGATGGTGCGGCCATAGCTATCTGTAACAATGAATACCAATCCAGCATACCCATTTTGTCAAGCAGCATCAAAATTTGCTTTGATGGCATGTGTAGGTGGAGGTTGCTGATGAGTGCTCAAAAAGCACTAATATTTCGTGATTAATTGTGCTTGATTGATTGATATATAGATTTATTACGACTATTATTTCGATTATTTTCATAAATCTATCCATTCGGAGTCACGGGTATATTTTAGTGCATTTCAGGTGTTTTTAGCGTCAAAATGAGTCAAATGATGAAAACACGCGAAGACGGAACACTTACGGCGCTCGGATCACGAGTTACGGGCTAAACGAGACAAATATGTAAGCCTTACATAATGTGCCATCACATATGTAAGGGGGGATGTGAAAAGAAGGAAACCAATGCGCGCCGCGGCGAGAGAATTGCATGCCGCGGCGTGAGGCTCTCGGGTTTGATCCTGAAAACATAGAAGCATTGCGCGCCGCGGCGAGGGAATTGTATGCTGCGGCGGGGAGCTCTCGGGTTTTTGCATATTTTCCAAATTTTGTGTTGCGCCGCGGCGGGGAAAATGCATGCCGCGGCGCGCCTATTCCTATTGCAATCAGGAATGCCTTACATCTATAAATACCCCCTTTAGACCCCCTTTACAAGGAGAACTCGAATTGGTACACAACTCTTACACTTTACAATTTTGCAACCAAACACGACATTCAATCAACTTTGGGAGTTTTGCTACACAAAAACGAAGCAAGAGAAACCATTCTAAGGATCCAAAGAAGCCGTCGACAATCGAAGATAAAGCTTACGGAGGAGTACGTCAACCGATCCATAAGCGGTATTTAGATCTAGGTTTTCTTTGGTGTTGTAGAATTCTATTTTTCTTCTTTTTTCGTTGGAGTGTATGTTCGTATTTTATTTGTCTATGAATATTAATATGAACATATCTGACTAGTTTTATTATGGATGTTTAGTTTGTGTTGCCATGTTTGCTAGAACTGTGTATGGTATATGTTTTATTGATTTAATATAAACGAATTACTTTTTGATTAAGAGCACGTTTAAATGTTTGATTATGAATAATCATGGGCCCATTTGATGTTCGTAGTTAGATTGAAAAATCTGAGAATTTAGTTATAGGAACGTCACCTTAACTTTATTCCGAAACACTTAATCGAAGCTTCAAGTTAGTGACTTAGTCATAGCATTAATTTGATTGGCATGTTTTCCTTGCGCATAATTTGATTACTATTTGATTTACCCCCGCCAAAGGCAATTAATTAGTTAATCAATAAAGAGACCTACCCCCGCCAAAAGGAGTCTCGTAATTAAAAGGAAAGCCGGTAGTTTAGTTTATATAGGACGTTCATGTTATCTCACCATACCTTTTCGATGCAAGCATGGTCAACCAAGCTAAACGTCCATACATTCTCCATTGATCTTCAAATATATCTGAATTGATTGTTTAATTGCGATTTTGTTTTCGTTTAATTGCTCGTACTTTGTTCCCGTTACAAATCAAAAACCTTTTTACAGTTTTACTAGCTTTAGGATTCTAGTTACTTAGAGTTTTAGTTTTACTAGAACTCTATTTAATTAGTCTTTTATTTTCATTAGAACTCTATTTAGATTAAAAAGTTAGTTATTTAAAACCACTGCAATTCCTTGAGAGACCGACCTTGGAAGTTGCTTATCACTTTACTACGAGTGATTCGTACACTTGCGAGTACACATTTTAACACATCAAGTTTTTGGCGCCGTTGCCGGGGAATTGGCGTTTTGAATAATTTTCTTTTTAACTTTTTAGAGTTTCTTAATTTTTTTTATTTTTTGTTTATTTATTTTATTTGTTATCTTTTATTTATTTATTTATTTTATTTTTATTTTTATTTTATTCAAAAAAAAAAAAATTCAAAAAAAAATCAGAAAATAAAAAAATCAAAAAAATAGTGTTTTTAATTGCTTAATCTGTGGTGCTTTGATTTCTCTGTTGTTTTTGTTAGTTTTTGAAAGGTACCGTTCATCAACAACATCAACAAATTTTAAAATGCACCTAATCAGGCTGGATACTGAAATCCAAGAGCCAATACAAATGAAGAGCTGCATGATATGACAGACATAGAGGTATGTAGCATTTGTGGTTTATATGGGCATTATGCTAATGTTTGCACTTTTGCAGGTGATTACTATGCATCCCCTAATCCAAACTTTGATTTTAATGAGAGATGTCACCCACCTTGGAATGATCCTTATTTCAGTACCTATAATCCTGAGTGGGGAAATCACCATAATTCTTCATGGCAAGCAAACTTTACCCCACCTTATGCCCAATACAACATGCAAAGCTCAAATTCATATGACCCACCGTATGCCCAATACAACATGCAAAGCTCTAATTTTCAACCATATGACCCACCTTATGCACAATACCAAATGCAAAGCTCAAGTTTTCCTACATATCCATCTAGGGCCACCTTCGAAGAGAGCTTGAATTCTTTCATACAAGGAAGTAGAGTTTCTAATCAACCTAGGAAGCCAACCTTAGAGGAAACCTTGAATGCTTTCATACAATCTACTAGTGAAAGGATGGAGTCTGTGGAGGCATCAATGAAACGAATAGAAATACAAGTTGGGCAATTAGCGGAACAAATTCAAAAACAAGAAGAGTTGCCCACTCAAATTGAGCAAGTGAAGGATGACACAATCCTTCAAAGTGGTAAAAATTTTGAAAATATTTATTTTCCTGAAACTTTTGATGATTTACCACTTTGTGTAGAAAATACAGATGGAGAGCAAGCAATTCTCAAAGAATGTCAAGCTGATGAATATCAAATTCTACAAAATTCTGTGGAGAACAAGGAGGAATTATCTTCACCTCCCATGCCACACAAGGCACCTAAGACTTGCACATTCCCAATTTATTTTCTATACCACTTCCACAAAAAAGTGTGTGCTGTGCTTCATGGAAAACAACTACCGAGATGGAAGGACAAGCTTAATGACATCTTAGCTCGGAAAATTGATATCACACACTTCAAAATCTTTGATGATGGTGGATAGAAAAGAATTAGCAACGTCTTGCTAAGACGTTAAAGAAAGCGCTTGGTGGGAGGCAACCCACCACATTCGGTAGTATTAACTTCTTTTCTTTTCTTTATTTTGTTTTTATTTAGTTTTACATTCTTTTATTTCTTTTTATTTTATTTTGGATTGTTTAACTTTGTTTGATGTTTTTGTGTCTTCAATTGCCTTAGTTATAATTAAAAATTGGGTTTGAATGTGAATTGTGTGCATACACTTTGAGGTTCAATATATGTTCATACATTCTTCATGAGAGAAGCGAGGAACAGTGAACTGGAGCATAGCGAGTAACGACACAATTTCATACGAAAGGGGGGTAACTTCTTACACTTTTTCTTAATTTCTTTTGTTCTTCTTTTTCACATTGAGGACAATGCAGAAAGTAGGTTGGGGGTGGGAAGAATATTCCATGAGCATGAAATATGACCAATTTTTAATTTTTAACTTTGTCACTTGAATTGTTTTTAGTTAGTGTCGTGTCTACTTGATTCAATCCGGAAATCTATGATATTAACATGATTGTAATGACGATGACATATGGGAGATGTTAGATTTTTACCTAAGCAACGAAGCACATAAATGTTGGATTCATCTAATTTGAGAATTTTGTGGTACTTGTGGTAGTTTGCATGGTTAGTTTAACTATTCTGATTTGTGGAATGTATGCATGTTCATGATATGTTTTAAGTCTCAACAATCTCTAGAACTCATTTGAAAACACGTTGAAGCGAAATAATAGAAACAAATGCCACTTAGAAAATGATTTAGGCCATCTTTGGACCGTTTGAACTTTTCATGATTTCCCGAAATATTTTATCAATAGCACACCCTTGAACTCAACATTGACATACATTGTACTACCCTTAGTGATAAGAGTACTCGATGTAATATTTGATTTTCATGAGCAATTATGTTATATTTGTCTTGCTTCATCAAAAAAAAAAAAAAAAAAAAAATTTGATGATCGAAATAATAAGCAAGAATAAAGAAGAAAATCAAGCAAAAGATCCAAAGGACATTTGAAGTTAAGGGAGGATGAAAAGAACATTTGGTGAAAAAAAAAAGTTGAAAATATGCTTGTGAAATAAAAAGTACTCTTATCATATGAAAACATCATTTTTGTACTTTCATTATCACATACCTAGCCACAACTTTACAAGCTTAATGAAGTCCTATTGATTCTAGGTAGTTTAGTTTCTATATTAGTGGAGATGAGTTTGAAAAATGAGCATATGGAGTTTATAAGTGCAAAAATTCACTTTCATATTTTACTTGCACATTTATGAGACATTAAAATGTAATCTATGAATATCATGCATGACACGGTCAGATAGTATAACTAACGGGTTTGTGGTTTGATTGGTTGTTCAAAATTCGATTACCATGATGAGTTTGATGTTTGGACTGTTTTTGAGTTTAGGTGATGTTTAACTATTTCGTGTGTCATTTGTTGTTAACAATTTTTGAGACGTATGCATGGATTGATTCAAGTATGTTTAGAGTCTTTATTAGTTTTGAGAGTCATACGATGTTTGCGGGTATCATCACTGGAAACCCTCACGAGACTACAACTCGTCCACTAGGGCCACCTAGGGGTTTAAAGGCTTGTTGCATATGCTAAATGCAACCGTGACAATCTACGGAAGTGATTTAGGTTAGGTTAGTTTATTTCATTTGTTTTTAATTTTATTTTAGGTCGCTTCACTTGCTAGAGACTAGCAAGAAGCTGGTTGGGGGTTGTGATGAGTGCTCAAAAAGCACTAATATTTCGTGATTAATTGTGCTTGATTGATTGATATATAGATTTATTACGACTATTATTTCGATTATTTTCATAAATCTATCCATTCGGAGTCACGGGTATATTTTAGTGCATTTCAGGTATTTTTAGCGTCAAAATGAGTCAAATGATGAAAACACGCGAAGACGGAACACTTACGGCGCTCGGATCACGAGTTACGGGCTAAACGAGACAAATATGTAAGCCTTACATAATGTGCCATCACATATGTAAGGGGGGACGTGAAAAGAAGGAAACCAATGCGCGCCGCGGCGAGAGAATTGCATGCCGCGGCGTGAGGCTCTCGGGTTTGATCCTGAAAACATAGAAGCATTGCGCGCCGCGGCGAGGGAATTGTATGCCGCGGCGGGGAGCTCTCGGGTTTTTGCATATTTTCCAAATTTTGTGTTGCGCCGCGGCGGGGAAAATGCATGCCGCGGCGCGCCTATTCCTATTGCAATCAGGAATGCCTTACATCTATAAATACCCCCTTTAGACCCCCTTTACAAGGAGAACTCGAATTGGTACACAACTCTTACACTTTACAATTTTGCAACCAAACACGACATTCAATCAACTTTGGGAGTTTTGCTACACAAAAACGAAGCAAGAGAAACCATTCTAAGGATCCAAAGAAGCCGTCGACAATCGAAGATAAAGCTTACGGAGGAGTACGTCAACCGATCCATAAGCGGTATTTAGATCTAGGTTTTCTTTGGTGTTGTAGAATTCTATTTTTCTTCTTTTTTCGTTGGAGTGTATGTTCGTATTTTATTTGTCTATGAATATTAATATGAACATATCTGGCTAGTTTTATTATGGATGTTTAGTTTGTGTTGCCATGTTTGCTAGAACTGTGTATGGTATATGTTTTATTGATTTAATATAAACGAATTACTTTTTGATTAAGAGCATGTTTAAATGTTTGATTATGAATAATCATGGGCCCATTTGATGTTCGTAGTTAGATTGAAAAATCTGAGAATTTAGTTATAGGAACGTCACCTTAACTTTATTCCGAAACACTTAATCGAAGCTTCAAGTTAGTGACTTAGTCATAGCATTAATTTGATTGGCATGTTTTCCTTGCGCATAATTTGATTACTATTTGATTTACCCCCGCCAAAGGCAATTAATTAGTTAATCAATAAAGAGACCTACCCCCGCCAAAAGGAGTCTCGTAATTAAAAGGAAAGCCGGTAGTTTAGTTTATATAGGACGTTCATGTTATCTCACCATACCTTTTCGATGCAAGCATGGTCAACCAAGCTAAACGTCCATACATTCTCCATTGATCTTCAAATATATCTGAATTGATTGTTTAATTGCGATTTTGTTTTCGTTTAATTGCTCGTACTTTGTTCCCGTTACAAATCAAAAACCTTTTTACAGTTTTACTAGCTTTAGGATTCTAGTTACTTAGAGTTTTAGTTTTACTAGAACTCTATTTAATTAGTCTTTTATTTTCATTAGAACTCTATTTAGATTAAAAAGTTAGTTATTTAAAACCACTGCAATTCCTTGAGAGACCGACCTTGGAAGTTGCTTATCACTTTACTACGAGTGATTCGTACACTTGCGAGTACACATTTTAACACATCAGTTGCCAATTCGAAGGTATGATAATAGTTTCTCCAACAGCAGTTTCCCTAGTCCCTGGTGTAACTAGTGCAGATTTGAATTCTTCAAATCTATTATGGAGTTTGTGTATAAGTTGCTACTTATTTAAAACATGCTCTTTAAATAAAACTTCATTTCGTAACCACCATACTTGCTCTATCATAATTGTGGAAATTAAAGTGAATTCCTTAGCAGTGATGTTGTTTGGTAGCCATTTTTTGGGAGGGTTTAGAACGAAGTTTAAGTAAGAGAAGAGATAAAGTTTTTCTAGAAATTCCCATCTGATGTTCCAGTGCTATGTTAACCACCAAGACCGAAGAATATCGCATTTGAGGAAAAGATGAATAGTGTCCTCTGGTTCTTTGTGACAAAGAGGGCAAAGTGGATCTTCTATAAGTTTAAAAATGGCGATATTCTTTTTTGTGCTAAGGCAGTTGTTCACAATTTTCCATAGTAAGAGTTTGTGTCGTTCATGAAGTTTTGCTTTCCAAAGTTTCCTCTATAACAGTGAGTGTGAGAGAGGGAATAGTCTGGGTGAAATTTGAGTCCAATAAGCATCCTTAACGGAGTAGATTCCTTTGTCAGATCCATACCACTTGAGTTCATCTGGACGATTTGAAGGAGAGCTAATATTTATTATGAAAGGAACCATGTTTGGTCCAACTAGATTTCGTAGTTGGCTATGATCCCACACCCAGAAATTTTGCCAACGACAGAGATCAATTATGTGGTGTAAATGTTGCAAGTTTTGAGTAGCCAGAGCAGGAAGTTTTTGGTGTGGTAATCCTGGTATCCATGCATCCTGTTTAAAATTGAATTGTTGGCCATTTCCCAATTGCTAGTAACTACCTGCTTTTATGAGCGCTCGTGCCCATAGGATGCCCTTCCAAATATATGAATCACCTGTGTGTTGTTGAACCTCCAGAAAGTGATGACGTTGTAGATATTTGGCTTTAAAAACTATGACCCATAATTTCTCAGGTTGGGTAATCATTTGCTAAGCAGCTTTGGAAAGCATCGCCCTATTGATGTCTTCCATTTTCTGAAAACCAAGTCCTCCGGAAGTTTTAGGTAGACACAGATTTTCCCAAGACAGTGGTGAGTAGTAATGAGTGGCATGAGTATTGTTTGCCCACCAAAATCTCCTAATTATGGAATCTGCATTTTGACAAACATTGCTGGGAATTTTGAAAGTACTCATGGAATAAATTGGTAAGTTCTGTACCACTGAGGTAATTAGAGTCATTTTGCCTGCTTGGGAAAGCAGTTTTGATTTCCAGCTGTCCAATTTGTTGTGTATCTTCTCTAAAATGCTGTTGAATTCCATATTTTTTTCCTTTCGATAGGGAGTGAGTGACCCAGATATTTGATGTTGTCAGTCATGTTTGTTACAGATAAAGTTTGACAGATCAGATGTTTTTGAGAGTTGCCTATATTTGGTGAGAAAAAAATAGCAGACTTCTGAAAATTTATTTGTTGTCCAGACCAAGAACAATAATTATCCAATATCTGCTTGGTTTGATGTGCTTCCTTAGCAGTTCCTTTCAAAAAAATAAGTATGTCATCGGCATAGAGTAAGTGTGAGATTGCAGGGGCAGCTGGTGTTAGTTTGATGCCATGTAAGAGGTGTTGACTGTCTGCTTTGAGCAATAGCCGAGACAAACATTCCGTGATCATTATGAAAAGATAAGGAGAAAGAGGGTCACCCTGACGGAGTCCACGCTGTGGTTGGAAATTATCATATGGAGCGCCATTTATTAGGATTGAGAAGGAAACTGTTGAGATGCATTGATGAATGAAATTGCAAACTTTTGGGGAAAACCCCATGAGATTCATGATATGAAGTAAGGAGTTCCATTCTACAAGATCATAAGCTTTTTTCATATCCAGTTTTAAACCCATCAAACTGTCTTTTCCTCTGGTTTTCCTCTTAATTTTATGTGCTAGTTCATGTGCCAGTAGAGTGTTTTCTGCGATCCATCGACCAGGTATGAAAGCGGCTTGGTAAGGCGAGATGTGTTCTGCAAGATAAGATCTCAGTCGTTTGACTAGAATTCTCACAATGATTTTATAGTTGACATTACACAAGCTAATTGGACGAAAGTCAGTGATGTGTATGGGATTCTGAACTTTTGAGATGAGAGTAATGTAAGTATGATTCCAATTGGGGTTGAGAACCCCAGTAATAAAAAAGTTCTTAATTTCTTTAATGACGTCAATTCCAATAGTATCCCAACTTTGTTTATAAAATAAGACAGAAAACCCATCTGGTCCTGGGGCTTTTAAAGCATGCATGTCCCAAAGAGCTGCCTTTATTTCTTTTGGAGATGATATACTGGCAATCTGATTATTTTGTTGAGAGTTGATCATAGCAGGAAATAAATCTTGTATATCCTCTCCAATGATTGTGGATGTTGTTGAAAATAGTGCTCTGAAATAATTGGAAAAAGCACTCTCAATTTTGTCCCGATTCCATATGGTTTCGCCACTTTCTAGCTTTAGAAGAGGAATATGGTTTGATTGCTGGCGAATGAGAGTGGAAGTATGAAAAAATTTGGTATTTCGGTCTCCTTCAGTGAGCCATAGTTCTCTCGCCTTTTGTTTCCATAAAGAGTCTTGTCTTTCTAGCTGCTCATTCAATTGATCTTGGATTTGTTTCTCTAACTTTACCTGATTGTCATCCAATGGACATGATTGTAAGAATTTGAGTTTCTGTTCCAAGGTATTTATCTGCTGTTGTACAAAGCCAAAGTGATCTTTATTCCAAGTGTTTAATTTGGAAGAGAGTGATTGCAGTTTGGAAGAAAGGTCCATTGTTGGATGAAAGGTCCATTGTTGGATGAAAAGAGCCCCAAGTATCTTGCATTATTGTTTTGCAATATGAGTCTCTATACCACATAGCCATGAATCGGAAAGGCTGGATTCGATAAGGTTCCCGAGTACCAGAGGTATGCAATATGGTTGGATTGTGGTCTAATGTAAACTTTGGAAGATTGAAAACTTGTGCTTTTGGGAATTGAACAAGCCAGTCTGAAGATGTAAGTACTCTTTGTAGTATTCTGTCTGAAGAATGCCTTTTATTACACCATGTGAATCGGGTTCCAGAACTACCAATATCAATAGCATTAGTGGACACAATGAACTTTTGGAGTGGGTTATTCTGATGAGGTTTAAAAAGCACACCACCTAGCTTCTCAGATTGCTTTGTGATGTTGTTTAAATCTCCGATTAGTGCCCATGGTTTATTTAATTGGTTTATGAAAGTTGTTACATTGTGCCATGTTTGTTGTTTTAGAACATGATAAGGTGGAATATACACACAACAAAAGCAAATTGTATTATTGATAGTCACTGGGTGATTTAAATCAAAGCATACATAGCTATTTCCCACCTCAGTTATCTGTAATTGATACCTATCATTCCATAACAAAATATAGCCTCCCCTGTTTCGTTCAGCTGGTATTATTTTGCTATTCGTGAACCCAAGATAGTTTTGTAACAAAATAGAGCTATCTGCACTTAATTTGGACTCCATTAACCATAGAATATCTGGTTTGTTTCTGCGTATGAGATAGGGCAGAGCTCTTTTGGCGCGAGGTCTCCCTAGACCCCGGCCATTCCAACTTAAAACCTTCATTTTCCAATAGGGGGCAAATTAGAGGCTGCCTCCCTGCCTTCAGTAGTAAGTGGTTGTGTAGGAATATCAGGAGAAAATTGGTCATTCATACAGATCAAACAAGTGGAGTTGGTAGAAGCTGTGTGGTTGTTAGGATTACCAACAGAAAGTTTCTTGGAGTCCTTTTGTAATTGATTTTGGGCCTTACGCTTTCTGATTTCTTTGCCGAGGACTTTGGTGGCTTTCCCAGTGGCCTTATGTTTGGTAGCATGCTTTCTGTTGAAACGATGACTTTGATTAGTGGAGCTATTGTCTGAGGGTGCCTTTAAAGCGGTGGATAGAGACCAATCTTCAAATTGGAGAGGAGAGTTTTGGCAAGGTAGTTGTTCAGAAGGTGTTGGTGTCGGCAATTGTTGGTGGAATTTCTTGTGGAATTGGAATAGTTCACAGAGGATGTGAGATGAGAACTCTGATGTCGTGAAATAAGTCTCATGGTGAACCTCTTGGACAATGTGAAATATTTGTGTTGTATGAAAGTTGAACCAGATTCTGTCCATGTCAAATTCAAGTTCTAACCCGATGGCTTGTGCTATCATCTTGAAGCGCAGGTTCATGTCAATATGGTCATCACTTAGACGAAAATACCAGTCATTGAAATAAGCAGCAAAGTTTACAAGGTCCAGCACATGTATCATTTGTATTAGTTCCTGTACTTCTGCATGTAGTCGTTCAGCTTTAATTGAGAATTTCTCTTTTCTATCTACAGATTCAAAGATGGGTTCTACAAAGCATGCAGCAGTTGATACCCTGTGGTTGGGAACGATTCCTACTGTGTAGGGAGGCAAAAGATGTGAATTATCAGCTTTAATAGAGTCAGATGAATTGAGTTGAGATTTCGGTGTTCCAGTGTTGGGTGCAGACCAATAATGTGACATTGGTGAAAGTAGCTCATAGTTGGCGCGCAGCCAATCTTCATACAAAGGGATGAGTGTGGTTTCATTTCCTTTGTAGTTCATTTCTGATTGAAGGTTGCAATTATAGGTGGCATGATTTAAGAAACCACATTTGGAACAAAAGTCTGAAAGTCGCTCATATTTGAATTCAACCCAGATATTGGTTTTGAGACTGAGGTGGTCCAAATTGCGTCGTGGAATGAGGCAGCCAGTGATGATGGGTTTGTTTAGATCAATGTCAGCTCTAAAGCGTAGGTAATTTCGAACCATAAATGACTCGTCACCCGAGTAGTCATGTTGAATGAAAGTGCCTGCAAGATCAGTAAATTTTTTAGCATTTGACAAACGCATACCTGCAAAATGAAGACCGTGAGCCTGTATCCAAAATGTTGCAGTATCAAATTTCAGTTCTTGTATTGTGAGGTTGTGATCCCATTCTCTTAATACAAGTAGGGCTTCATTGACATGCCAGATGCGACGATCCCATATTGAGTCACGTTCTTCAGTTGTTTCAAACGTGAATGAAAAAATATTTTGCCGGTAATCTTTAGTGGCAACCAGTACATCACCTTTAGTGTCCTATGCTTTGTTAACTGCAGACACAACTTGGTATTTTTTTATTGGATTTTGAGACAACAATTTGCCTAATAACATTACTGAAGCTGCCATTTAGGGGTGTCAATCGTGTC
Organism: Elaeagnus macrophylla; assembly: GCA_029378325.1. Lineage (NCBI taxonomy): Eukaryota > Viridiplantae > Streptophyta > Magnoliopsida > Rosales > Elaeagnaceae > Elaeagnus > Elaeagnus macrophylla. The sequence continues at coordinate 13,967,492 of CM055640.1, read as the reverse complement.
GTGTTGGTCGTGTTCGTGTTCGTGTCGTGTTTGTTCGTGTTATTCGTGTCATGTTTTCGTGTTGGTTGGCACATTAAAAAATTTACTTGAATTTTTTTTGTGTTACTTATTTATAATAGTAAGAAATAACAAAACCTTTAAAAACATAAAAAAATTATTGATCAATTCTTACTAAAAAAAATTCGTGTCGTGTCGTGTTCGGATCGTGCTATTGTGTCGTGTCCGAAATTGCCACCCCTGCCAGGCTGCCATTTGTGCTTCTTCAGTGTTTTCATCTAGTTCAAGAACAGGGATGTCGCAAGTTAAGTGTCTTGTTTTTTCCACTAGGTCTCCTATGTCTTTCTCAGTAACATATTTAGAGGCAGCGTCCATGGCTGAGGTGAATTGAGAAGATGCGATCAATTGACTGGTTTTCTTTTTTGGCTTTTTGAAGAGCTGTGTGGAAAAGAGTAATCGGGTATAATTTATAGCACGAAGTTGAAGGGGCTTTTGAGTATCTATCTTGATCTTCAGAATGTCGATCTTGGGAGTTGAAAAACTTTTCATTTCCAGAGAGAGTAAGAATGGTATTGGCGTGTGGAGAGGCGATGTTATGATTACGGTTTATCTCTATATTTTCGGGAATGAATAGGAGAGGTAAGTATGGATCACGAAACGTGTTAAATGAGAGTATCTTGTGGAAGTGCTTCGGATGCCGATCGGTGCCTGTGGGAGCAGATGAAGTATGGGTGAGCTTGATGGCGATGAGCTGTACGAAGAGTTGGTTTGAGCTTGACACAACAACTGATATAACCAGTAGCTTGATCGGAACTAGAAGGAGATAATCAGTGATTGAAATCCCTGAGTGAATAAGATGCAATCGAATCAATTCAAGAAGAAATCCCAATTCGAAACCCTAACGAGAAGGGTGAAACGAGGGAAGTCTGATGGATGGTAAAATATTTGGTAGGAGTCAAATTCTACTTATATTGTGACTCTTTTTTTGGACCAAATCACTTTTTGTTATGTGGAGATGATATGCAGTTTGGGTTGATTGTTTAGATAAGATCCTCGCATGGAGTTTAGCTATTCTCATATCCAGGCAATGTTGTATAAAAGTTTGGCACTAGGAAAACTACCAAGTAGGATGCAATAAGGACACCTCAAAGGACTTTGAGTCTCACACGGCGGAAATGAATACAAATAATTTAAAGGAAACAACAATCCAACATGCAATAAGAAAGAAATAATACATCCTGGTAGATAATAAGGGAAGCAACAAAGAGAGAAAATAGTTTCAAATGATAATTAGAACCTCATATGTGAGAACATACTCTATAATCATTCTGATTGTACTAACAGCACATATAAGCATACACAACATAGCATATAAAGTGATAAACTCACATAGGTACCCTTTCTATATAATAATATTTACTATTTGCTTAAAGTAATCACTTAGAAGCAAAATTTTACTATAAATAATAAATTTATAGTTTACAACTAAAAAAAGATAATAATCTTATAAGCACCACACTCAATTGTGCCTAAGCTACCTTTATTGCTAGCTTTCCTTCAAAGCTCCACCATCATATGATGTGTTATAATTACCAACGGCTCATATGTGTGTAAAAACTTAAGATAATGGCAAATCTCGTGCATATATACCTAGCATAATTAGTATTTAATTAATTTTTAATTAAACTCACCTAAAAAAAAGTTTCTTAAACTTACACTCAATGTATTAATAATACAAAATCACACTCAATTGTCTCAATGTATAACTAATGCAAAATTTGGAAAACCAATTTTTCTTAAAAGCCAAATTTTCAAATCAATAGAATTTTTCCATGTTTTTTAATTGATTGAAACAATTTAAAGAAAGATGACATTTATAGAAAACTTTTTAGCATTAACAGCCCTTGCTGGCTTCTTGTTCACCTGCTCAACGAGGACAAAGCCAACTCGATAAGGGTAATATCCTCACCAACCTTCCAAGTGAGCTCTCGTTGAGTGCTCAATGAGCCTTAAAAACTAATTGTTTTAATTTCAAAAAAATGAGCATAATAGTTTTCAAAAAATCCTAAAAATAACCCTAAGCAACACAACATTTAAATATGCAAACTACGTTGTCCAGCCTACAAAGTGATGTACGTATTATGCAAACATACAAAATGTAAAAACTATGTGAGTGTGTGGTACTAAACTGTCAATGATCGACTTTACATTAAAAAAAATGACAATATACTAAGTAAAAATATAAACTTCGTATTTTGCATGTGAAAATACCATTAAAAACATAACATGACTTACAAGAATTACATTGTAGATGATTGTATCACTTATAGGGCTTGTAGTATTTGTACCGCAACATGGTACTAGATGTATTATCATTTACTAGTGCTTTTGTTTATTCTAATAGTAACAATAGACTTATATATAGATTATGCTGAGAATTACTTTGTATGAGTTTTTTATTAGTTTTTTTTATTTATTTAATAATATCGTAAATGAAGGGTTGCATGATGAGGGTACTACAAATGTACCAAAGTAATTGAGATATCCTAGTGCCCTTAGTGATGTTTGTCGCCTATAACTTTCATTAAAAAGTAAGTAATTTTGTATTCATACAACTACAATATTATATTATGCATAATTTTATTTTTTATTGTGAAGCTATATTATATTATACAAAATAAAAATTAGAAAGCTATTTATAGAAATTTTGATCCATCTAAGAGTGTGAGTCTAAATTATATTAGCCACTTAACTTGTTTGTCTAAATTTTTAGTTTTAAAATTGTCTATTTTTTCTTTTATCTTAAATTAAAAATAATATTTTTTAAATGTTATTAAAATATAAAAAATAAATTAAATATTAATTATAAAAAATTGTTTGAGTGAAATTAGTTTAATATGTTAGAAAGTTACATAAAATAAATAAATATTATTTTAAATATAAAATATTTTAAAAGAACATTATAAAATTTATCTAACTAAATAATAAAAATTATCGATAAATATATATATAAATAAATTATATACATATATATATATATATATATATATATTGTGAAATACAAGTTGTTATGATTTTAAACAACAAAAGGATGTATCTTGGCGGAGTAAAAGGACAATTCATGATAAGATAAGGCAGTTGGTGGCAGTCGTGTGGAATGCACACTCCTTTCCATTTTCTAACATTATCAATATCCCACATATGTTGTCCTCTTCGAGCATTAACAATTTTAGTGCTTTCCTCTTCAGCATCCATTGGTGATTGATCTTTTAATCAGTTTTTAGGTTCGGTTCAATTGTTAAGGTCCTACTAATCAAAGCTATATATATTATTTTATTAGTCAGTAGTGGCGTGATTAATTTTTGTTTACCGAAAAAGGTTAGGAGTCATCATTGAATAATTTAAATATGTGCTAGATATAACAAAAATCTAAATATATGGATGAATCAGAGAGATTTGAGTCTCTCCCTTAATATGTATTCACTTTTTTTATACTGTCGTAGTATAGGAAAAAATTTCCTTCTTTGGAGGACTGCCACTAATTGCTTTAATTTCTTTAAATTATTTTTAATGTCTAGTTGTTAGGAGTATGCAAAAAAATTTAATAATATGATCAATCTAATTCGATCCGTTAATTTATAAACAGTTTTTATCGGATAATTTGATTGAATAAGATTGAAATTTTTTCAATCCGTTAAGTTTGAACCAGATGACGGATTTTATCATATACCATTCGATTAGATCTAAACGAAAAAAATTAAATATATTTACATTTATACATATGACATATTCTTATTTTTATTATATATCACATCATACCTTAACAATATCAATAAAATCTTAAAAGACTAAATAACAAATTTAATTTATTATTTGAATTGATTGTTAGTTTTATTTAAATGAATATTATAATTTGTATTGTGTTAATTTTTTTTTTTGTAGGTTTAAGCAATACTTTAATATTATTATTTAATATTTTTTTTGAGTTTATTTTTCAAATATGTTTATGTTATGTGAAAATTTATTTTTTTATTTAAATTATTAAAAAAAAAAAAAAGCAAAAGAAGTTTATTGATCGAATATAACCGATCTCAATCCGAAGAATTTTCAGATCGGATCAGATTTAGAATGCGATTGAATTTGATGCAAATTAAAAACTTCCAATTCGATAAAAAAGTCAAATCAGATCAAATACAAATAAAATTAATAATTTTGATCTAATTCACACTCCTATTAATTGCTATATATAGGAATGAATTGTGATCATGAATTCATAATAATTCAATTAGCAATATCAACATTTAGTATATGCCTCAATTACAAGCGGAGACTTCACTGTTCCATGATCAATTAGACTTCGTTTGATTATGTTAAAAGTAATTTTATTAGTGGTTTTGCCTAATCAAAATCAACTTAATTAAAATTAAGGTGCTAAGGTCTATTGTTTCGTTATTAGGTGCACAAACAAAATGTTAAGGATTCGATCCCAATATGTAAATTGTAAAATGCATAAATTAAAGTGTTAATTAATTTTTACCAAATTATAATCCCTCATAAATTAGGAAGTAAATTTCATGGTATGAAGTTTATCGCTCATTTGACAAGTTTAAACTGACATAAGTTAAAAAAGTTATGATAGTGTAATTTTTAATAGGTAGCATATATACAAGAATATAACCGACAGTAAAATAGTTCAGTGGGTAATGCCACTAACAGTCGTCCATTCGAAAGGTAAAAAAGCTATAATTGTACAAAAAGATCCCTTATGACGTGATCTTGAGGTGTTAGTTCCTGTTGGTACTCTCAATATCGACGTTGCCGAGTAAATGAAAAATAGCGAGCGTTACCCCGTCTCCCCTTCGGAGAGTTTTTTTTGTTCAAAAAAAAAAATACAATAATATAGTTAGGGAGACATATGAATTGGTCATGGATGTTGCAATAAAAGAGCTTTTGTGTTAGCTAGCTCTGGTTCTTTCTGGTTATGAAATTTTGTAAAATATCTTGTTACAACAAAATTCAAACAAAACATTGTTATAAGTGTTTTTAGGACTTAGAAAACACATTATGTGTATGTATCCTAAAATCACTTTTTTTAAATGGTTATTTTTAAAATTATTTTTAACATAAGTAAAAGAAAACAAACCCATAATGCGATTTGGATGCATAATTAAAAAAACACTTTTATAAATATTCATGCTTTTTATGATTTTGACAATAAAATAAAAGGCGTTTTTAATATCAATGAAACTCACATTTATAACATAGCATTGTTTTTTTAGAAGTACCCATAAAGTGCTTTCTTCTTAAAATAATTACTATAACTCCCTTCAAATTAACTTTAATTTTTTTTTTTTTTATCTAAAATACTTTAATGCTCCTCTCAAAATTACTTTTAATCATACTACTTTATTTTAAACCACTTTCCTTAAAACTATTTTTTAAACTATTTTTTACCTCTATATGTTATTAATTTTATAGTTTTTAATTAAGTTCACGTAATTTGCACGTATTATCTTGTAATGTTGTCATTTAGTATTAAGAAACGTTTTGACTACTAGTCATATAAATATGTTATATTATTTAAAAAAAAAATAGCATCATTTTGCAATGTGTTTCTAATTTGAATAAAATACTACAAATTTTTTTTGAAAAAATAAATATAATATTTATTAAAATTTTGAGATAGTAATATATTAATGACAATTGAAAAATTAATTGTTTATACCCTCTTTCGAGTAGTAAGACAACATTGAAGCTTCAGGAGATGATAATAATAATGATGTTAATGATAACGATGACGATGATGATGATAATAAATTTGTCTTTAATACGGTTATAATAGAGTTATGTAATAAAATTTTACACATATGCAAAGGTTTATTAAGATACAATTAGTTTGTTCATTTTAGAATTTTATTGATACGTTTATTCAATAAACCATAATTGGTAGCAGAGAGACCTAAAAATGAGCAAGATGAAGAATAATGGTACTCTTAGCAGAATCATCTTCTTCTTGTTTGTAATTTGCTTGATAATTTTTAAATATGTATTAACTATTAATGAATTTCATTTGGATAAATGATATTATTGTTGTATTTTTCATATTTAAATTGTAATAAAATATATCAATTTTTATATAATAAAAAAAACGAAGAAGCTAGAATAACCTTTTATAAAAAATAATTTAATTTAGATAGTGGTCAATGTTTTAGCTATTAATAATTTACTACTTAATTGATAAAAATAATAATTTTAAATAAATTATGCAATAATTAAAGAAAATATTAATCATTACTTTAAAATATGTAGATAATTTTATCAAAAAATTTATAAGACAAATTAAAAATTTTATATTTAGTATAGACTAGTCATAAACATATGAAGTTTATTAAAATATAAAAATAATTAATACGAAATTTTATTTTAATCAATAACATAATATTGTTATTATTATATAAAAAGTTGAGCATGCATTTATGCTAATATTATAATTAACAATCGTTTATACATTAAATATGGGAGGGTTCCGGAGATTTGGATAAAAGTAATTCAACAATCAACTATAATTGATTTAAAATTATTGGTATAAAATATAGAAATTATGTATTTAAATTCCAATAATTTTGATTATTAAATTATATGTGTTTAATCAGTATATGCACACTAATAGCTTCAGTTATTATTTATAAAGTTATTTTAGCATGTAACATAAAATTTAACACTACAATTAAAATAATTGAGAAATTATTTATTAATTATTGATAATTTATTTTAAACATATTATATGTCATTAATTTAAACCAACGTATTAGTATCGATTTAAAAGTAATGTATAATTTTTATTTATTTATTTATTTATTTTTACTTTTTTGATGGAAAATAAAGAAGCTAACCAAATGAAGCATCGAATAATGAGATGTAAAATGTAACCGAAAGCAAACGATTTCCTTCTCTCTTTGCCTTTATTATTTGCAGAATTTATTCCCTTCTCATTTAGGTACTTTCCAACTTTTAGCATTTGACGGTTACGCTTTGGTTATAAAAATTGTACTCATCTACAATTCCCTTCAAAATGGTAATACGGAGATTAATATGGCTGAGTTATATATATTACAAATATTACCAATTTACCCCTCCGGGTTGGATGATTATTTAAATTGAATTTATTTTTTATTGTAAAATTTAATTGTTAAAATTAACTTAATCAAATTTGAGGGTTCTTAGAGATTGGATGCGTCTGTTAATTAGAATGATATGAATTTTCTTACTTGGAGAAAGAAAATTTTAATTTGTATATTATAGAAGAGCTATTCTAGGTCATGTGAAAGGAGGAAAAAAAAAAAACTAGTTCACACTTTTTTTTTTTTTTTTTCTTTCTCTTCTCCTCCTTGGAGTACTTTTCCATTGTTTTTTCTTATATCTTTGGACTATCCCACTTTTTGATTTGTGAAGGTCATCACACGTTTTATCAAAAGGTTATATTAGAGTCGGTTCGTTAAAGTCTATTTATGAAAAATGATAATCAATAAAATTTGATCAGGAGTACAAAAATAGTTTTTTGAAATAATATTATTATACAACGCACAATAGAAATAAACTTTTAAATTTACGCATCTTACAAATAGATCATTTTAATACCACTCACGTTACAATGACAAAGACAAGAATCAAAATTATTAGACTATTATTATCACTACTTTGATATAATTATATTTTTACTCCTTAATCTGTCTAACAAGACCTTGATTCTCAAAAAGTACAAGTGTATTGAGTAGTAACTGAAAAAGTTTTTAATTACGGATTTAATAAGCCTAGAGGGGGGTGAATAGGTTATTTTCAATTTTCAACAAATATTATATAATCTAATCACAACGGCCAGACATGCAATCGCGTGTAAAGATAAATGCGGAATAAAACGACACACGATATTTTTAGGTGGAAACAACCTAGGCCACAACAATGACCTAAGAGGAAAACCACCGGTCCACCGGACCACCTAACTATCCACTATGAAAATAATGTTCAATTACAACCATAGAGTCCAGAAACTACCCGTCGCAGATAGATCCCCCTTTCTGTAATTTACTTACGAGCCGCTTGCTCCTTTCACAGCCTCCAATAGTTAGATGTCTGGATCCGGACCAACGTTCCGATCTACTTGAGTCACACAAGATCAACCGAACCCGTCACCTTCGGTAATTTCGAGTCACACGAAATACCGAACCTGTCACCTGTAACGTTAGCACAAAAACACAAGTGCAATGTGTGTCCTAGAGCGGATTCAAACAATAAACAATCCTAACTAGCAGATTCAATAACATGCGATGTAAAAACAGGATCAGCTAGCAAACTCTAGAACATTCAATATTAAGCTCAATATCATGCAAATCAATTAGGCATATGAATAAAACATGAAAAAGCCTAAGAACAATAGATGAAGAGAATAAGCACAATTCAGATGCTAGAAAGTATTAGTGCTGTATAATTCTAAATGCTCAAGTTGATTGATTATGCACAAACATCCCTTCACTTATATAGAGTCCAATCCTAGCTCAAATAGGATTTGCAATTCACTATAACTCTACTCATATCAGGATTTAGTTCTCAAAAGAATTCTTCTCATACAATGATTCTATTCACATCAGCATTTATTTCTCACAAGAAATCTACTCATACAAGGATTCCACAATTAAAATAATCCTACGCAAATAAGGACTCTATTTCCAAAACACTTTTATTCACACAAGGATTCTACTTTCTTAACACTTCTACTCATACTAGAATTTTGCTTTCTCATTAAATGAGTCAAATTGATAAAAGTAACACATGGGTCGAATACACAAAAAGAGTTTGAGTAGGAATATAATACTGGCTCGATCGATCGACAGGCCGTCTCGATCGATCGAGAAGGTCTCGATCGATCGATACACAAAACTCAATCGATCTAACTCAAACAGAGAGAACCTGGATCGAAGTTGTTCTATACTCGATCGATCGAAAAGGGTTCGATCGATCGATCCAATTGCTCGATCGATCCAGTCCAAACAGAGAGCACCTAGATCGAAGTTGTCTCAGTCTCGATCGATCGACCACTCGATCGATCGATCAATACTCTCGATCGATCGACCAACATGTGCACAATTACATTTTTCGTTACGATCCATACTAAGTGTCGTGCTTAATTGTGTGAAGATGTATGCATGATATAATATTATACCTGTCATATGAGCGTTCCAAGCTTGATGACTCCATCACCATGTATCGTCTGATTAATCGGTGAATTCCTATTCTAGATTACAATCAAACATTTTGTCCACGAAAATTGTCAATACAAAATAAACCTTACAGTAACACATATCATAATTTAGATGAAAAATTGTGAATATTGTACCCTAAGGCGTGATTATAATTTTAGTGTAATGATACATGTTCTAAATAAGCATATAGAGAATGCAAGTTTGAATATAATGTATATAAGTGTACTGAATTATTAAAAAATATAAAAACAAGGTGTAAGAAAGTCATTAATTGTTGAAGAATGATATTTAATTAAGTACCATTATTCATTTTGATGTCCATTACCATACCCCACTAGCAAAACCAAAACATATAAGATATTTTCTCGAGTAGTCGTTAGTTAATGACATTAAAAATTATGATATATGAAAATATAAAATTAGAGATTTGATCCTCATTAATAATGTGTGCGAGTGATATATATATATATATATATGATTTTTGCATGAAAGATACGCAACCCATTTAGTTAAGTAAAAGTTCGAGATTTGAATATCAGGTACATAAATAGTGTAATTAGTTAAAATAATAATAATAATTAAAAAATAATGATATTAATACAGTTAATTTTATTAGTGTTATAAAAAAAGAGTATTTGAAATGTTTATTTTATTCATAAAATTAATTATATTTTATTATTATTAATATTATGTAAAATTATTATTAATAAATTATTGTAATGATAATAATAATATTGGCACCTTAGCTATAAAATTAAAAAGGCTCGACCATCAAAGCATACAATTTCTTTAGATTTTCGGCCTTATCGAAAAAATTGAATTTTACCATAACAGTTGCACTATCATAATTACTTGGAAAATTACTATAAAAAAAAAAATTGAATTTTCGGCCTTATCCAAAAAATTGAATTTTCGTCAGCCTGCAATCTGATCTGAGTATTTTAAATATATAAGAATGAATTTAATTTTTTTTGTTCATTTATCAAAAAAAAAAAAAAATTTAATTATTTTTTCTCACTATTAATTTAAATTAATCATTTTTATAAAGAAATAGTTATTTATGAGGAAATAAAATGAATAAAAACAAGTTCCTCAACTATTAATTAACAACGTAGATTTTAACATCCAAATATTAACCAGCAAAAAATTATTAATATACAATCTATGACTAGCCTAAAACAATTTTAGATTTGACAATGCTCGTTGTCTCCCACACCCAAATTTTTTTTTTTTTTTTTAATCTTTTTCGAGAAATTCCATTAATAACTTTCTTTATCCCTAAAAATTTAGCATTAATTATCATTTGGAAGAGTTATAGACTTTAGGTGGATCTTTACAAAGTTACTAGATATGTACAAGGTAAACGCTATGATACTAATTATTTATACATTTTGAAGAGTAATGGCACCAATATATCTAAATGTATTTTAATATTAAAATTTAATATTTTTACTATATATTTTATTGAAAGAAAAAATTATTTGACAACTCTTAAGTGTACCAAATATAACTTTAATAGACCTTGTTATAACTAACAAGTCATCATTTTCTACTATAGTGGTAAATAATTTGTATTTGCCTAAAGAAATACATTTCTTCACATTTACACTTACAATATATTATTGTTTGATAATAAAGGACTTATCTGGACTAGTACAATAATATTAGTACATGTTTACATATATAATACATATAAAGCAAATAATAAGAAAGCAAAAGTTTGATTAGTGTTCAAAATTATAGCTTTAGCTAACTTTGCATTATATTCATTTTATTTTATGAGTTATATATATATATATATATATATATATATATATATATAGTTTTGCCTTCTTTCACATTGTTATGTAATAAAAAAAATATGGCATCATTTTAAGATTAATTTGAAGAGTTTTTATTGTTTTTTATTCCCTCTATGTTTATTATGATCTAATTTTGTTATTATCTATAATTAAGGTAAAAAATTTAATTTAAAGCCTCTTAAGATATTGTTGGTTTTCAAGACTATTTAATTTTTTTACTTTTAAAAGTTAAATTTTATTTTGGCTGAGTTATACTTTTTGTCTACTAAATTTAATTATTACTTTTAATACTTGATCTCTTAATTAAATTTTCGTCCACTAACTTTTCATATTTAACAATTATAGTCCAAATTTAAAAATAATTGACTAAATATGTTAAATTTTAAAAATTAATGGACTAAATATGTTAAAAATGATTTCATTTTACACGTTAATTTTGATTATTACGGTACAATTTAGTCAAGTTTTTAAATTTATATTGAAATTGTTAAATTTAAAAGTTAGTGAATAAAAAGTTACAAAAATTTAATTGAGGGACCAACATGTTAAATATAATAAAATTAGTAAATGAAAACTGCAATTTGAGCTTTTATTTTATTCGGGCCACTTAATTTTCATTTATGGTTCCATCCCTAGACACGGATCCCTTTTTCTTTCATTAGTGGGCATACCCCACCTTTTGCCATCAATACACGAAGTTCTTCCTCCATAAATACCCACCAAGGCGTGTGTCTTCCACACTTGTTCAACAACTTCTTCAATATTCATTGAGCTTATAATATAGCTTAATTTCCCATGGCTTCTACTAATCAAACATCCCTAAACCAAACCAAAATCCTTATGCCCCCTAATGACCTTGAACACCAAACAACCCTAGATCATGATAAAAGAAAAGAAGATAATTTCAATTACTCAAAACGTTCCCAATGGCTTCGAGCGGCTGTTCTTGGTGCAAATGATGGCTTAGTCTCGACGGCATCATTAATGATGGGAATTGGAGCTGTGAAACAAGACATCAAGGCCATGATTCTCACAGGGTTTGCTGGACTTGTTGCTGGGGCTTGTAGTATGGCAATAGGTGAATTTGTATCTGTTTACTCACAATTGGATATTGAAGTTGCCCAAATCAAAAGAGATAATAAGAAACAAAGGGTCATGAATATGAGTAATGACGATGAGATTATCAGAAATATTGATGGAAAAGAAAATGATGAGAATGAAGAAAGTTTGCCAAATCCATTACAAGCAGCTGCAGCTTCAGCTCTTGCCTTTTCAGTTGGAGCAATAGTGCCTTTATTAGCAGCTTCTTTTATTAAGGAGTATAAAGTCAGACTTGGTGTTGTGGTTGTGTCTGTGACTTTAGCTTTGATTGTTTTTGGATTATTTGGTGCTGTTTTAGGTAAAGCACCTCTTTTAAGGTCTTCTCTTAGGGTTTTGTTTGGAGGTTGGCTAGCTATGGCTATTACCTTTGGTTCAACTAAGTTGATTGGTACTAGTGGGCTGTAATTATTTCTATTTCTCCAACACATCCATTATAATTATCTCTATAATATTGTACATAAATAACTCTTTTATCATAATGTTAGCCTTGTTATTTGGTCATTCTCGGGTCTTTTATTTGAACGAGCTAAAGTCCATTAAACTCATCCCTAAATGTAGTTTAATACTGTAATGTGTTATCATTATGTATTTTAAATTATCTTAAATGCTTGTATTCAAAGTGCAGCTCTTTTGAGTCTTAAATTATCTCTCTTTTTCTTTTAATTTTTTTTTAGCTCTTCCTTTTCGTTCCACTTTAGCAATTACATGTATAATTTTTGTGAAGCAAACGTCATATAGCACAAACTTTAGTGATGGGGACACAAAGTTCATGACACTAGCTAACTAGGTAGGGAAAAGGGGGACTCAACTTTGATCACCATGATTCAAACGTAACTATATATAATCAAGAATACCAAGTCTTTTAACTTAGGCTTCTAATAAATCAAGCCATGTATGGACATTACAAGAAGCCTCAATCAACATCTTTTTAATTTGCTTGGTTAATTGTTGGATCTAGCTAGTTCAAAAATAATTTACAAGCACTAAAACTGTAGTCGTTAGAACATTAATTACATCAAATTGATTAGTGTTCAATGCTTTAATATAAAAGGACCCACCGGTTAGTTAATCGATAAATATATAATAATATTAATTATCGAAATAAAATTATTATTTTTCAAAAGAAATTATTCTATAAAATAAAAAGAAAATAAGTAAATCTTTAAATATAAAATTTGAATTAGGTTGCTAAGAAAAATTGAGAGCAAAAATTTTGTAAAGTCATTTGCATACTTTTAAAACAAATAATTAATTAACTTGTTACTTTATTCAAAAATAATATCCAATAAAAACTTTTTAATTATGAGCATTATATCCAAACATTATATTTAACATGAGTTATTTAGCACAATATTGACAAAATTTGTAACATTTTATTCAATAAATAAGTTAAATATAACATAAAAATACAAATAAACTTATTTAATTAATATTTTTATTATTATATATAAAATGTTAATCCTACTTGAACATGGGATACACGACTTGATCAAAGTTAATAAGTATTTTTTTGCTTAAAAATAATTTATATTAATTAATTATTTTTTAATTAATATGAGATATGTCATGATTTCGATAAAAAAAGATTATTTTAACACAAACATAATTTGCTTCATAAATGAATTGACTAAACACGACTCACTCATTAAAAGGATAAGCATGAATTGTCATCCTTAATATGATTAAAACAATTATCCGATGATAATAATATAAAGTCAATACTCTATCAAACTACCTAATTAACTATTTATAATAAATATATTTATGGATCAGTTGTTCGTATTTTGTACACAATTTTTAACACTCTTATTTCAAGAGTTAAGATTTAGGCGAATAATTTTTACATTTTTTTTCCTCCTGTTCTTTGTAAATCTAAACCGTCAGGAGATGAAGTGTAAAAAATTAGATAATAAATTAAGGCTACTAATCTTATTCCTATTTATTATATAAATATTTTAGAATTTATTGTTATAAAAAAAAAAAAAAAAAACCCACCAAAAGCATAAATAAATAAAAAATTGTAGACCATTTGCTTATTATGAATGTTTAAAAGTATAATTGGCCCTCCTCTTAAAAGCTTAGTTTCCAACAATTTCTAACATGATACCAAAGCTAAAGGTCCTATGTTCAAGGCCTAGCAATTCCAATTATTAAGTTGCAAGTGTTTGGCCTGCATGATGTATAGAACCAACACTTGTGAGAGAATGATAAATGTTTAAAAGTATAATTGGCTCTCCTCTTAATACCTTAAGCTTTTAGGAGAATTGATTTTCCAACAATTTCTAACAGCTTAAAAATAATTTATGTTAATTGACTATGTTTTTAATAGATATAAGATATGATATCTCGATACGAAATATGATCCTCTTATAAATGAATTGACTAAATTTAACCCGTTTATTAAATGAGTAAGTATGCACCATATGAATTGAAATTTTATAAGCATTCTTTGTTTAAATTTTTTTTTTAATAGTTGATTCTTTTTTTTTTTTAATTTATATGAAATATGACATAATCTCGATACAAAAATAATTATTTCAACACAAACACAATTTTTTCATAAATAAGTTGACCGAACATGACTCACTCATTAAATAGGTAAGCATGAATCATCATCATTAATGTGATTAAAATAATTATCTAATAATAATAATATAAAGTCAATACTCAATAAAATTACCTAAATAATAATTTGTAAGAAGTATATTTATTATATGAATATTTTACTATTTATTATTATACAAGATGAATCACACACAAAAAAAAAAGTGTTGACCATTAGCTTAAAATTAATTTATATATGTTAGTAGACTATGTTTTTAATAGATATGAGAAATCATACTTCGATAAGAAACTTAAAATTAATTTATATATGTTAGTAGACTATGTTTTTAATAGATATGAGAAATCATACTTCGATAAAAAATATGATCTGTTTATAAATAAATTGATTAAATTTAACACATTCATTAAATAAGTATGTACCATATGAATTGCAACCATTAATATGATTAAAACAATTATTCAAAGAGTAAATATAAAGTTAATACATAATAAAACTACCAAAATAACTATTCATAATAATTATATATATTATATAAACATTTTGATAAAAAAACCAACGAAACTTAAAAGAAGAAAATTTGGTCCTCAACCAAACATTGTCACTTTTTTATACTAGTTATGCACGGGTTAATACATATAATGTACTTGCATTATTATAGTATTTACTTTGTGAAAATTATTTGAACTGACATATAATTTATAAATATTTTGTTAGATTATACATTTATTTGTTATCTTATATTTTGTGTTAATTTTTTAAATTTATTACTTAATTTAAAATATTGATATTATTTAAAAAAAAAAAAAACAAGAATCAATTATTCAAATTTAATAAATAGATAATAATATTGATTATCGAACAATAATTTCTATTGTTTTGAAATTGTTTATTTTCTATTAAAGTTGATTTTACTATAACAAAATGAAAATTTAATGCTGAAATTTTGTAGAAAAGTTTGAAAAAATACACTTAAACAAAGAGTCAATTAAATTCTTATACAATAAAACTATTAAATAAGTGATAAATGTGTTTATAAAACAGAATGTTAGCATTTATTGATGTAAAATAATAGTTCAAGAAAAATAATGTAAAGTTGACGTACAAAATACAACTAAAACAATTATTCATAGACAATACAAAAGTTAATACACAATAAAATTATTAATAAAAAATTGTATTTATTATAAGATCATTTTAATATTTAATAGTGTATTAAAAAAGTGGAGAATAAATAAATTATCACTTTTATACCAAATAAATCAATAAAATTATCAAAAATAGTTATTCATAATAAGTATATTTATTAAGGTAAAGTGTCCAAATAGCCTCTTTGATTAAGAAAAATATGTTATTTAGTTGTCTAACTTAAACAATGTATTTTTAAGTCTATTTATTTGTAAAAAAAAAGTGCCAGATAATGACAACGTTAAATTTTCATCCAATTTTTTGTAAAATCTAATGGAAGAGTATATGTATCACATGCATGTTTATATTTTTTGACAAATATATACATAAAAATTTTATATTTAATTAAAAAATTACTCAAATTTTTTAGGAAATTTTTTTCTTTCAAACTTAAATAAAATTTTAATTTAAAAATGCATTTCTTAAATAAGAGGACTAAATGAAGGGACTTGCACAACATTTTTCCATATTTTTTATAGAAAATATTTGATATTTATTAGTGTATTAAAATAGCTACAAAATTTAAAAAAAAAAAATAGAGAATAACTAAAACATATGAAAAAAAGAAATAATAACAAAAATATTATTTATAATAATTATATTTATTATAGGGACAATAATTATTCACAAATAATAATGTAAAACTAATACATGGTAAAATTACTAAAATAATTATTTATAATAAATATATTTATTATAATAAGGGCATATTGATATAATTTTGATGTACCAAACAAATTAACGAAAACTAAAAAAAAAAAAAAATGAAGAATAACCCAAAAAAAAATTCTCGCTTTATTATACAAATAAATAAATAAAATTATTGAAAGAATTATTTATAATAAATATATTTATTATACAGACATTTTGATGTTTTAGTATACTAAAAAAATAATAAAAATTTGAGGAAAAAAACTGGAGAATAATAAAAAAAAATATACAATAAAACTAAAAAAAATGTATAGAAATATTTTGATATTTATTAGTATACAATAAATAAAATTATCAAAATAATTGTTCATAATAAATGCATTTATTGTATAAACATATTTATTTTGTTTTGATCAAATGATACTTTGGTGCTATTCGAACATATAACTTGAAATAGAGAGAAGTAAGTCTTACCACCAGACCACTAGGTAAAACATATTTTAATATTTATTACTATACTAAAAAAAATTAACAAAAAAATTAATAAAAAAAAGTGAAGGAATAACCAAAATACTAAGCAATAAAATTAACAAAATAATTATTCATAAGAAATGTATAAGAATATTTTGATATTTATTAATGTAAAAAAAATCAACAAAAATTATAAATACAAATAAGATACACAAAAAAATTAATAAAATAATAATTTTAATAAATATTTTAGTATTTATTGGTGTAAAAAAAATAATAAATAAAACTTTAAAAAAAAATCAATAAATAAATAGAGAACTACGAATTTACCGTTCATCTGCCCAATAAAGAATAAAGATATGTGTCTCGACAAAATGCTCAATCTAATCTCAAATTTTGAATTAAACTAAAGAGTTGTTAGAAGTGAGGATGAAAATATTTTCTGTACTGTCCACAATATTTTAATAATATTTATATTATATATATATATATATCAACAAAATGTTGATATCGCAAAAAATTAATTAATAATATAAATATTATTGATAAAATATTGATTAAATACCGTTTGAAATTAACTTTATTTTATTTTTAAAATAATTTTTGATTAATATAAATAATTATTAATTATTAATAAATAACTTTATTTTATTTTATTTTTAAAATTAAATATTATTAATTTAAATAATTATTTTAATTATTTATTCTATAGTTTTTTATTTATTAGTCAAAATAATTATGAAATACATTTATATTTATATATATTAAATAAGATAATTAATTTAATAAATAAATAATTATTTATTTTTATATTTTTAAAGTTTATTAAAAAAATTATAATTTTATTTATCTATAATATTCGTAAATTATCTGAGATCATAACTTCTTCAATTTAATCAATATAAATATTTTAAAGATACAAAATGTTTAATTTGAAAAAAAAAATTAAGATGTCAAATTAGTCAAATTAAATTAAAAAAAAAAATTTGAATACTTGGTCCAGGAAATAACTTGGTAAAGTCATTTAGTTTAATTCATGCTTGGGTCAGATGCCAGAGTAAGCTCTAAAGTAGAATGGGAAATTGTGCAAAGTTTCAGTTGTGTGAATTTGTGGTGTACATGATAATTGAAATATTTTTGTTACTTCTTTTTTTTTTTTTTTATCAAGACTAAAATTTTAGTACTATGAATAACAATTCATATTATCTAAAATTAGTAAAATAATTAATACTAAAATAATAAAATTAGTATCCCTTAAACTTATAATAACAAAACTAGCACTCCTTAAACTTGTAATAACAAAACTAATACCTCTTGTATTCAAACTTATATTTTCACAATTAAAAAAATGACTAATATATCATTTTTTTAACACCCATTTAATTAGAATTTAACGAAGACAATTTAACCTCATTCAATATCATTTAGTTTAATTCATACTTGTGTCTGATGTCAGAGTAAGCTCTAAAGATGAAAGGAAAATTGTGCAAAGTTTTAGTTGTGTGAATTTGTGGTGTACATGATAATTGAAATATTTTTGTTACTTTTTTAATTTTTTTTGTTTGGATCAAGACTAAAATTTAAGTACTATGAATAACAATTTGTATTATCTAAAATTAGCAAAATAATTAATACGAACTTTTGACGAGAAATATTGACTAATAAATTTAGAAAAAATAACAAAAATAACACCCTTTAAACTTATAATAACAAAACTAACACCTCTTGTGTTCAAACTTATATTTTCACAATTAAAAAAATGATTAATATGTCATTTTTCTTTGAACACTCGTTCAATTAGAATAGAACGACGACAATTTAAACCCGTTTAATATTTCATGTTTAAATTGAACGTTCAATATTATTAAGGATGCTAATTTTGTTACTATAAATTTTATGGTATTATTTTTGGTAAATTTTATTGGCAAAAGATTTTGGAAGTTAAAGTAGTTTTGGTACATTTATGTATGCTTATGGAAGGACAATAATCATTGGAAAACAATATCAACTTTTAAATATTATTCCTTATTTGATAAGATGTTATTAAATATAAGGTAATTATCATTAATATGACATTTATTAGGGCAAGGTTTATTATCCGAATATGCTTACGCAGAGTTTTGTTCAATCCAAATCATTGACAGGACGTTGATCTAGTCCAATTTCTTGGTCAAATGTGACAATGACTGAATGAACACTCGCCACGCATACTTGGTGTGTAATAGCCCCAACATCAGGGCCTCTTGCGCTTAGTGACAGCGGGCTGTCCAACTACAAGTGCACAGGCATGTCTAGTGTCAGTTCAAATTTCCTTGCTTTTTGTAGCATGGTTTTCTTGCCTGTTCAGTTAATTGTTGAGCGATATCTTTTCAGTTTTTCCTTCCAACTGTTTGGTAGGAATTGAAGATTCAAATTTATTGGTTTCCATCATGAGATTGACTCTCGTTCTACTACACCCATCGAGTTTGTTTCCTATGGCAGCTAGGTTCACATGAACAATTTTGTCGGTACTTCAATCTTTTAGCTTATTTATACTGAACATATGCTTTGGTCCTTTGCAGTTAATTGGAACAAGAGTCTCTTACTGAAATCGGTAATGAGTTCATAAAGAGGATTTATGAGCTGCCAAAGGCTGATCATTATGGTGTCACACTGGGATCATCCCAAGATCATTGTGGGAACTGCATCTTTCTATCTCCATTATTCGTGACTTATGCTGCACTTATTTTATTTAGCTTTGACATATTTTGCTTTCATATTATGTATTTTATGGTCTTTAATTTTTAGCAAAAATAATTTAATCAAAATTATTTATATAAATTTAATTAAATTAGATCAAATTATTTGTCTTATAAATAGTTGAAACTAAATGGTCTGATCCAATTTGATTAACGATTTTTCATGATTTTTTATTTTTAAATTTTTTTTCTCAAAATATGTAGTTGAAATTTTGATATTAACATTTAAAAAAAACTTTAAATATACCCAATTTTTTTTAAATATGCTACAAATATAAATTATATAATATCTCACATAAATTAACAATTTAGTTGATAAAATTTATAAAAGATAAAATCATCATAATATATATGCAACTGAAAAGTGCAGATTGTATGTTAAAGAGTTGAAATTGCAAAAAAGAGTTAAAATGTAATATTTAATTTTTAATAATAATATAAAATATTTTTTGTTTTACAAAATAAATACTAATATAATATATTTAAATGAAAAATATTTTTTTATATATAATATATAACGGTACAATCCGGTTTGGATGGTTAAAAAATTTATAAAACTAAACCGAACCGTTTGAGAAACGGCTTGAAAAAATTTAAACCAAACAGGACTTAACCATTTAACTCACATAATTGTACGATTTGATTTTTAAACACCTCTACTCTTTGCATATAGTTTCTTACAAATTTCATGTGACATATGATTTTCATGATAATGAGAATGATTCATGTTATTATTCTGTTTAATTTAACTATTAATCTTTAATGGAATGAAATGAAAAGCATTTCAACACTCATTCCTCTCACACTTTTTATGAATACATTGTAATACTTTATTTTCTTTACATGTTTGTATAATCAGTTATTATTTTTTCTCATTTTATCTTAATTAAAAATAAAAAGCTTATTTTCTAATTTTGTTTGATTGATAATTTTATAAATGTTACTTTAATATTTATCATTAGTTTAATTCTACTACTCAAACAACTATAATAATAGTAATATTGTTTCCATTAAATTTTATTCATATTAGCATTCTCATTCTACAAACCAAGCATGTCTTAATGCTTTTCACTTCTCATCGAATGCTTAACTGGTAGCATGTTCGTTCGATTAGAGATGTTAAATGAGTTTTCTCATCTCATCTTAAATCTTATTTGATATATCTAATAATTTTAGAGAGTTAAAATTGTCTCATCTTATTTAAATATCATTTCATTTTATCCCATTTAAAGTTATCACTAATGAGCTCATCATGTAATATTTTTTATTATTTTTGTAATTTTATTTGTCTCATTTAAGCCTATTTGAGACAAACAAGATATCTCATTAAATTCATCTCAACCTATTAAAAAATAAGTGACACAAAATAAGATGGGCATACAAAATTCATATATTATATCAAGGGCTAATGGGACATCTCATCCCATTTGACACCTCTAGCTCAGATTGGGAACAATATGTAGTTCTAGTTTAACATAAAATGGGTAACGTGGCTCATATATATATATATATGAGCACCAAATGAGTAAAATAGTTACTTATTTAAATTAAACTAATCTAGAGTTTAATTTTTAAAGTTTAGGTTTTAAATTTTATTTTTGTGGTTGGTATTTTTCATATAAAATATAAACAAGTACAAAATTTATTGGTTTTGTTAATATATATTTTATGCTATTTTTTTAAAATAACACTAACTTATTCCCGTGGATTTCATCTTAAGATATGCAATGGTGTCCACTAGGATCTTATTTTATATATATATTGTCCAGTTTCCTAGACATATATAAATGGCATTAAAGCTCATCCACTTTTTTAATTTTATTTAATAACTAAGATGAATTTAAAAATTTGAATGAAATGATAGAATTTTTAAAAGAAATTTTTTAATTCATCTCAACCAAGTAAATGAAATTTAATATCAATTATGTTAATGAAATCTAACCTCAAATATTATCAAATAATATATATATATATATATATATATATATATATATATATATAATTAATGATTTATATTAAGCTTTCAAACACCATCCATAATTTAGAAAAAATTTAATTGTAATGATTTTATAAGTAATATTAATATTACTTAATATAACATTTGATTTATTCAAACCAAATATCATAACAAATCTTCACCTTAACGCAAATTGTCTAAGACTTTAGTAATTGTTTGGAGTTAAACTAGTTTTGCTTTAATTGCTTTCAAACTTCAAAGACAACGTATACCAACCAAATTGAAACAATGTTTGAATTCACCAATGAGAGAACCTTTGTCATCATATTGTTGGATTATTTGAAATATCAATCTTTTTTATTAACACATTACTTCGTTCTATCACCTCACATCATGCCATTTATATACTTTGTTCTTTCAATATATATTTGATTATTTGACAAGTAAATTGCGCGTTGCCTATCACAATACACTATAAAGTTCTCTTGAACAAACCAAGATCACTAAGTAAGCCTTTAAGCCATATAACTTTCTTCATTACTTCTATAATAGCTATATATTCTGCATCTGTTATAGAGAAGGCAACAATTGATTGTAAATTTGCACGCCAACTTATAGCACTACTCCCAAGCATGAAAATATAGCATGTTAAGGATCTCTTACAATCAAGTTCACCATCATAGTGTAAATTATAAAATCAAGAAATACATCTAGTAACTCTGTCAGCTCCTCTACCAAATACAAGACCCACATTTGTTGAGTCTCTTAGGTATTTTAATAATCTACTTTACTGCTTGTTAATGAGACTTTCTTGGATTAGCCATATATATATATATATATATATATATATATATGACTGACAACACTTGCTATAAGAGATATATTTGGATTAGTGCAAACCATTGCATACATCAAGCTCCTTATTACACTAAAGTAAGAAACACAAGACATGAATTATTTCTCCTATAGTACTAATTGGCTTTTTGCATTATATAATCCAAATTTCTCTATAAAAAAATTCAATGTAGTTTCTTTGAGATAAGCACAACATTCCATACTTTTTATATCATACGATCTATACCAAAAATCTTTTTTGCAGGACACAAACTTTTCATATCAAATTCACTACTCAACTCGAACCCAATATGCACTTATTATTGGATATCGAATTCTAAGCCACATATTGATGCATGTTTATTACTTTATTAGCTAATTGGTTATTGCTTGTCTGCATCAGCTACCACCTATTGTCTTTTACTTTGTAGATATTTGGTTTTTATAACAATTTCAGAGGATAAGATTCTTTCCTTTTGGCCTATAGGCAGATAAAGAACTATTTTTTTTTTTTTTTTGTTCAGAGGCAGATAAAGAAACTAGTATAAATTACACATAATTCACTTCTCAACATCCTTTTTCATTATCCCATTAGGTTAACTTTTTCATTTTACATTTTGCTATATTGGCCTAAAAATATCAGATGAATTACATATTTATTCATAATTTGCTTCACAAACCCCCTTATATAATCTACTTATGCATTATTATGAGTGCCTGGGTGAATGAGCTGGCCATATTAGTCCCCCGTTTGAACAGAGATCCCAATTTTTTTTAACACCTACTTATATTTTATAAACAATAAAGAATTAAGAATATACTAATTTTTAAAACATTATTAGGTATTTATTTCAATTATATTAAGGTGCATGGCAATTTATAGCTAAAATAAAAATGCATGAATTGTTTATGTATATAGCTACTAATAAATAATTACTTTATTGCTATTATTGTTATATAAAATTGTCATTAATTAATGAATAAATACATTTTAGCTTAAGCTTTTGGGAGAGTAATACAAGTATAAATATAGAGTTGACCCTCCCCCAACAACTTAAATTTTTGAAAGAGTTAAATTTTTCAACAACTTCTAACATCTTAAACTTCAAAATTTTTATGGTTTATGTATTTGTTTTATTTAGATTTTAGAGATAAACATTGTAGTATTGGCAATTTCAAACTTTTAAGTTTATTTAAAAGTTTCTAAAGAAAATATCGATTTTATTGGATTTAAAATAAATTGCATGTAAATTTTCTTAAGATTGTTCTACTTATGTACATTTTTATTATTTATATTTTGAAAAAATAAATAAATAAATTAACATCATCAATCAAGTCACATAAATCAATGAAATATTTAAGTCCTCATTTTTATAGTCGTTTTAGGTCACAAAAGAGCTTGAGCAGTCCTTGGTGGCATGAGTGCTAATTATTCTGATTAAAATAAGATTTTTTTTTTTTTTTGATAGTATGATTAAAATAGGACTAACTATTGCATTAGTCTTAAAATTTTGACCTCTACTATAAACTTTTAATTTGTATAATTTATTTCTCAAGCTCTTAAAATTATCCATAAATTTTTATTGACAATTGCATCCAAATTTTTATTTTTGTTTGCTAGATCAATTATTAAAGTTCAATTTCTTATTTGAAAGTGATTTAATTAAGAAGTGCTATTCACAGTTTCTCGGCTAGCATTTTCATATTCTCAAAGAAAGGGGAAAAAAAAAAAAGTTACGAGCATAACTCTTCTTCAAACTTTTTATCTTCTTAATGTTTTGTTTGTCTAGTTTTTACATCAGGGAGGATATTTCCTCCTAGAATCTCTCTCATTGCTTTATATATATTTTTAAAATTTTAGTGTAGTTAAATAAACCACGGTTAATATGTACTTCTCTACCATATTTAGATCTAGAATGATATTTTCATCACTTAGATATTAGTGTACTTATTTTTTGCAAATATTATTATGTTATGTAGCATTTTTTTCTCCTAATTTGGCATCCTCTTCAAATGTAGCTATAGTATGGTGTACATATTTTGGGTGTGCATGATTTTTAATCGTTCAAATCTTGAAGATTTTAAGGTGCTGTCAAATATTTTACGGTCATAAAATATTCATTATTTCACTAAAAACAAGTATACTTTGAATAAGATGCGAAAAACCTCATGAAGAATCCTTGAAAAGTCTTGAAATTCAAGGTGGTGTAACATCTCATCACTGGCTTAGAAATATTTTTTTTTTGTAGCCACGTATATATAGTTAAATAAATAATCTTTGGTAAAAACTATCACCAATAATAAATCTAAAAATATTCATGTCGGATCACTAAGAATCAAAAATGAATATATAGGAAGCGTATCTGAATTCATAGCAATCAATTGATTTTCCTTCCAGATCTACATGTTTTTCTTAAAGAATCCTTAGATTTCTTTCTGCTCTTTCTAACGGCGAAATATTTAATAAATTAAAATTGAACGTGTGATTTGAATACCATAACTACTATATATTTGAATAATAATTGTATTTCAATTTTAGCCTATTATAAAAATAGAAATTACTCTTCGGTATCTACTCATTAAAGGACTACATCATAGATACATTAAAGCTCAAATTATAAAATCTTAATATATTATTTTTAAAATGGGCTTAATCTTACATGATAGTTCACAGCACATAACTATTCACATATAAGCCCAACATTTGGATTAAGGATTTAAGAATCTCCCAATTAAGCTTAATATGTAACTTTATAATTATACATTGTAAAAATAATTTTATGAGCTCAACTTTGTTGTTATTACTCAAATGTATGTGTAACCAATCAACTCCAATCCTACTAACATAGGATTAAAGCAACTTTCGTTATAATTATTATAATTCGATCTATCAATTGTCACATATGCTGAAACAATTGAATGGAATTAATCATAATATGAATATGTTGCATGAAAATTTTATACAATACAATCTTAACATACCACAAATTAGATTTTATTTTATATCATGTTGGGAAGATATGGATGCCCATTTTAATATGATTTTAGTAACCTGTGGAGGACATATAGTGAGTGGTTATTTTTAGTCAAATTTGTGGGATATACCAAGTTTATAGTTTTAGTTAGAATGAGATTTTTATCGAAGGGTTTTTTTTTTTTTTCCTAGCTAATCACTCAAAAAGTCATAATAGTCTCAAGTTTTAGACTATTTCACAATATAGTTTTAAGTTGCAAGAAATTCACAACCTAGAATGGTTAAAATTTTGGTGTGCAAATGTGGTGTGTGGGAAGGAAAAATAAATAAATTTAAACAGTCTTGTAGAAAATTTATATGGACATGTAATAAAATTTTTACTGTTATAAGCATACGTAGAAAATCTACAAAGGTGTGTAACATGGTAATTTGCAGTAGCAACAACAAAAATCATGAACAATGCACGTAAAAATATTATGAAATATGAAAAACTCGTACTTGTTTGTGAATTGGTATATCTTGAGCCTATTTTTGTGAGTTTGAACTTTCTTTCTTTTTTCTATCTTTTATAGAAGGATCTAGCTATGACATAAAATGAGATGTTTTTTAGCATCGGACAGCTGAAAAAGACTAGGAAAACAATACACCGGAGGAGATTTACTTAGATCTCACTCTGAAGTCCCTGGGACATTAAGTGCCTATATTTGAGGGTTAATTGACTAATAAATTAATCTTAACAAGATATTAAATAACAACAAAATTATAAATACAATAATTAACATAAAACTCTAAAATGAAGTAATTATTATAATTTGAGATTTGCATCATATTTGTTTCTCTCTCATTTTTATCTTCCCTTATAAATCTCTCCAACTTTGATGCAATATTTTATAGATTTTAAACACACAGGGGTATAATCACATACTTTACCAAAATCAACCTTCAACCTTTTTAGAGAAGCGTCCTTGTTACCATTTTGACAATTTTCCTATTCTGATACAATATTCTAAAAATCAAGTGTTCTAAGATAATAGATGTATTAATTAATTGTTGGTCTTCCTCTTAATAGCTTAAGTTTTGGAGAGAATTGGTATTCCAACAACTTATAATATGGTATCAGAGCTAGAGATCATATGTTTAAGGCCTAGCAACCCCAATTATCAAGTTGCAAATGTTTGACCTACATAATGTATAGACCATTTATAGATGTATAAAAACAATATTGGCATTTTTCAACAACTTTTAACATAGTATTAGAGCTGGATATCTTGTGTTCAAGCAACCCCAATTGTTGAATTACAAGTGTTTGACTTTTATTGTGCATAGCATCAACACTTGTGGGGAAGTGATAGATGTATAAAATGATTATTGACCCTCCTCCTAACAGCTTAAGCTTTTGCGAGAGTTAGTATCTCAACAACTTCTAATATGATATCAAAATCAATTGGTGAAATATGGGTTTGATAGACTTAAAATAAAATTCTCTATAACCTCATAATGGTGTGGGCCTGGAAGGTGAACTTAGTGAACTTTGGAAGAACCTTGAAATCTCTAGGCAAATAAGATGAGTTAAGATCAAAGTTTAAAGAGGCTAGCCATAGAAGACCAGTTAAATTAGCTTGAGTTGAAGTATAGACCTAGAAAGTCAAGTGGTCTCATTTGAGGGGGGATTGTTGAGAAGTGAGAGCAAACAAGTTTCATATTAATAAAATAACAATAAGTGCATGAGTTAACCTCACCCAATATATTAACATTTTAGGAGGCAAGCTCATAACTTTGTGAAAACTCATTGGAACTATATTGGGCCTAGCAATGGAATATTGGTTGGATTTGCATGAGTTAGAGTATGGACCTAAGGAATTAAGTGATCTTGTTTTCCCTTAACTCTCAATAATTCTCTTCTCAAACAAGATCACTTGGCTCCCTAAGCTCACACTCCGACTCAAGTCAATCCAATTAATCTTCCATGACTAGTCCTCTTGAACGTTGACCTTAACTCACCTTATTTACCAAAAGGTTTCAGGATACTACTAAGATCCACCAAGTTCACCTTCCGAGCACACACCACTATGAGATTTTAGAGAATTTCATTTCAAGTCTACCAAACCCACATTTCATCAATTGACTCAATATTAGGAATGGGTATAGGGACGGTTTTTGCCATATTCGTCCCCAAAACCGAGCAAATAACTGTATAATCGAAACTGCCCGAAACCTGCTCTAGTTCGAGTACGGTTATAACCTGGCGGAGATCGGGCGAGAACAGATATGACAAAAAAACCGCCCCAATATCCGATTATATAAAAAAAAAAAAAAACAGAATTATAAAGTAGCTAGGGTTGTCAATGCACGGATGGACTAGAATTATAAAGTATCTCTAATAGAGTGCTTAAAAAAATTATAATCTAGATTAAAAAAATAATCATTTCATATTACACTAAGACTGCACATTATTGACACTGTACAGTCAAAGAGTTTTAAATGACTACAACTTCTGAGTTTTGGTATTGTTACTTTCCAGTTCCCACTAATCCAACAAAAGAACAAATCAATCTTTCTGGGATAATTTATGAGATGCTACAATCTGCTATAGATTACCTGTAAGGCAACAACCACAGTTAAAATGGCCAAATAAAATCATTAATCCAGCCAAGTTCAAATGAGAAAACAACAATGTAAGTCTGGGAATCTACAATGAAATCAAGATAAGTTCAGCTAACTAGCACTAACATGTTGCAAATCATGGTAAGAAATCAACTATCAGAGATAAAATAGTTAAGATACATGACACGTTTACATCTAGTTAGCCGATAAGTGCTTAGCTATAAGTGCTTCCATCTACAAATCAACTATCAAATATCAGCCAATAAGTGCTTAGCATGTATTTAAGAGTGAAGAAATCAGTTCTCAGATTTTATACATGTTTAATGATCCACTCCAGCAGGCAACTAAATATCTGAAAAATTACAGAAGAATTTACCTCCAGATTATTTTAAAAAAATCAGAACTTCTACACAACTTCCACACAAATGGGAGAAAAAATCCTACCTGTCATTTGAAAAGCGAAGCAGATGAGAGAGTGGCGGAGGCAAGAGTGCGACTGCCGGCACAACTGGAAGGCTAAAGGCTGGCTCGCTGCTTCGCCGCTGGAGGTTGGATCACTGGTGGTGGCTGTGGAGTCAGTCAGCTGCTGGAGGCTGGATCGCTGCTGCTGCTGGAGGCTGGATAGCTGCTAGAGGCTGTAGAGACAGTCGGTTGCTAGAGGCTATGGAGCTACTCCTCTGCTTGAGCACGGGGCTGTAAGAAAGATATATATGATAATAATTTAAAGTTAGCATTTATATTAGCGTACATTGTGTTGACTAATAAGTAAGTTTAATAAATTGTGTTGACTAATAAGTAAGTTTAATAAATAAATATATTTATATGTTAGAATTATTATAAAAATAAACTAATTTTGTGGACATTAGAGTTGAGTGTGGCAAATGTTTTCCAGGTTCGTTTATATATATATATATATATATATATGTGTATTTTGGGTACAATTTTAAGTATAATCATCTCCTCCCTGTCCTCGAAAATTTATGATCGAATATTCCCTGAAAATCGTCCCATCACCGAAAAAAGCGGGTAAAAATCGATCCGACGGATCGAATATCTGCGGAATAAAATGTCTATTCTTACTCAATATAGCAACCATTGGCTCTGATACCATATTAGAAATTATTTAGACACCAACTCTCTCAAAAAGTACATCACATGTCTAATTTATCTTCTCTTTGCTTAAAAGTAAGTTGTTAAATAATATGTTATTATGTAAAGGGCTAATAAAAACACTTAAAATAATTTCAAATAATTTGAACCAAAAACCAAAAAGAAATTATCTATCCGAAGCAGTCCAATTTTACAATAATTTGGGAAAAATTGGACGGAACAAAACCGTGTCTAGGGTTTGAGAGAGAGTATTTAATCATCAATTGACAGGAAAAATTTACCATTACAGTATTTCCAATGGAAAAGCACACTCGGTGTTTTATTAGGGTCGCCAGCTAAAAAATTCCCTAGTCAACAACTGTCCAACATATGCGAATTACTTTCACTTCAGTTTCACAACTAAAAATATCACATGATCTTCACCTTCAAACATTGAATATTGAAATGAAGCATTGAACTTGAAGCTACAATACATTACAAGCAAATTGTGACAACTCTATATAGTTTGAGACTAATGAGGCTGTTAATCTTCATCTTGCTTCCCTTCCAAATCAGCCAATTCCATTTTTTTGATGCTCCATTTAGTTTGCTTCAAACCTTACATTTCTTTAATACCCTACTTTCCATAATGAACTCAACTAAACATCAAACAATGGCAACCCATATTTCAAACAATGCTAGGCGGATCCCCTACCCAATTGCAAACAGCACGGGGCCAACGTGTCCTTATGCAGTCAACTAAAGGTGCATGCTGCACAGGATCCGGTTTGGCAACTTCAATATCTTTCCCTCTGGATTCGTTTCCATCACCACTGGAAGAAGACAATGCCACACCGGTCATATACTCCTCAGGAGTCCACCTTGGTGGGACTGAGACCCTCAATTTGGTGAGTCTGGGTCTTTGAACTGGAGTTTCACCTCCAGATGTTACTTGACTTCCGTTGAGATCTGATTTTGCAATGCCATTAAAATGGTAAAGACCAAATACTTTCTTACCCATTAAACCAGTTGAATCCTTCAGGCCTCCAAGATTCTTGTCCAAATCTAGGATGACCTGCCAAAACTCACTCCATACAATAAAACCAGTGCTGCAGAGGTGATCAACCTTCTCAGGTGGAAGTCTTGTATTTGTTTCCTTGAGGACTTGATGAAACCCTTCAACACTGATGAAACCACCGCCTCCGCTCTGATCATGTGCATTGAAAGCTCTCCGAATATGCGATTCCCTTTCTTCCAGTTCATTCTCATCTTGAACAGAGGTATCAAGAGCAAATAAGACTGTATAATGGGACTCACTCCCAACAACCCATATTGGCCATTTTGGGCGTTTCAGATATTGACCAACTTTACAGAAATTCAAGGATTCAAGCAGAGTGAGGAACCCAACTTCCACGGTTCTGGAAATGCCCTTTAAAGACATGCCTCCACCTAAATCCATCCTTTCATCAAATACATTTGGGACTGCCTGCCCACAGAGCAATAAGTTGACGATTTCCTGTTGCAAAGAAAACAAGAATGAACTCAAAATTAAAAATGAACGACAGGGAAGAACATCAAACCCAATCATGTAAACAACAAGATGACCACATTTTTTTATTTATTTGCATTTTCCAACATACCTGTGAGGCATGCCCAAACGGTGCAGTGACAAGAGGCAGGCTGGGATCATCCCTATCTGCTTGAACAGTGTCCTAGGAAATGCAAAAGGTTCAGCAACTACTATATATCACAATTATCACAATCAAAACAATGACAATCATGTTGACCCAACTGTACATACCATGGACTGTATTGTTCTCACAAATAACACTGTGTGACATCAAATAGATCAATCTCAAATTGAGAAAGACAAACTTTTCCGATTAACATCAATTGAAGCAACACAGATATTCAGAGTTGCTGCTTGATAATAATACATCAATGAGACAATTTACCCAATAATATCACGAAAATCCAAAAAAAAAAAAACATAAATCTTTTGAAAATTACAGCAAGCCAAACTACTGTCAGCACAAGATCACCTAAATAATCCAACTCCCCTAGACTAGATCACGTTTCTTGGCAATTCATTCTCCATGTACAGCATGTGTTCGAGCAATATCATTGCGTGGAACTGAGGATATATGTTTATAAATCAATCAGTCAGAAACAACTATCAACAATGGTTCATGTGCGCGTGCAAACAAATTTAAGAAAGCACCAAGCACCACTAGGAAGAGCTTATCAAGATATCCAACAGTATTAGATCTTGTACAACCATTGAACGATCTATGGGTTTAAAAAATAGATAAATGCATAATGAGTTTCCCATCTTGTGATCTACCACATCTCCAATGGAATCACCCTTCTAATAACATATGAAGAGAATTCTCTTGAATTTCCCATCTAATAATTGGATTTTGTCTTGCTTTAATGCATAACCAAGAAAGTATTTACCAAAAGATTAAAAGAAATAGATGAAAAAGATGCCATGGTCTGATAGTCTAATGTACTTCTTGAAATCACTACTACCTACAGATATCCTAAAATTTTAAAAAGGGCTAATGGATCCAAAAAGAGCACGGTAGTAAAAGTTACCAGAGCATAAGAGGAACTAAAAGGAACCTATGGCTTAATTTCCCCATACCATGTAATCTTCACCAAGTCAAGCACTCCTTATCTAATAAAATGGTTATTAGTTAGATATTGTTCATCATTTATTATATATCGATGGACCTACCTACGTAGTAGAAGTTTGATGCACTACATGGCAGTAGAAATTAGTTTGGAACTTACTAAATTATGTGGTCACTTTCTGATTTTCCAATCCTCAACTAAGCTCGTGTGTTTAAAATGCCTTTATTTTCAATAAAAACAGTTCCTAATAGGCTAATACAACTCATAGATTCATGTTTAAACCTCGAAAAAAAAAAAAGATCTGCCTCATTAATGTGAAGTGTGAACTAATGATTCAGCTACTCATTATACAGTAGATCTACAACTACTACAAATTAACTAACATAAATACTAGGCTAAAATCCAAAGAGGAACTATTGTTATTCCTGAAAGAATACTGGTAAATTCAAGGGAGCCTGCGTACCAGCCCTCGAGAAAGTAAAGCAGAAAGAAGAAACAACAATGCCCCGATACGACTTCGAAAAACTGGAAGCATTGCTTCAAGCCTCTGAAATGCACTTGCTTGTGTTGTATAAGTGTTAATTCTCAACACTTTCTGCAACTCCAACGCTGATTCTATTGAAAGACCTCCAAGTGATCTTGATATAACCTGTGCAAATCTTACAATCTTCAGAAACAAAGAAATTCCAAGAATCTCCGCAAAATAAAAATGCAGTTATAAAGTAGGAAAATCAGTAAAATAAATAATTTTCATCCATATGGAGGAGAACTACAGTAAATATCATCCCTAAATCAGCCTACCTCATCCGTCAGGTTGCCTCTAGATCCCTCAATGTCCTGTCCAAAAATGCTTAAAGTAGCAATAACAGCCCTTTTATGACTTCCACATACAAACAATATCTCACCAATACTTTTCATCAGATATCTGGACAACAATTTCACAAGCATATGACTTGACCATCACTTTCGTTGGAGAAATATTACAGCATTGTAGAAGTACAAAATTAAATTTCAGCTGAATATCACACAATATCAGCAAGATAAAAATTGCTGGAGAAGGGAAGATCTTCTAAACCAACTATTAGCATTATAATTATACAAAACATGGACATTTCTAAGATTTAAAGATTTGTACTTACATCAAGACATGACATTATAAAAAAACACTGAACTCAAGCATATATCAAACTTTAATTCAACTGAAAACTCCACTTCAAATATGTTAACCACTCTTATTGATGTGATAATAAAGGTCATGTGGCAGTATCAAGCTAATCTAGGTCAATTTAGGGTTTAATTTTAACATTTTATGGTTTAGATTTAATTATTAGGGTTGATATTTTTCATATAAGGTATAGAATTTATTTATTCTTTAAATGTTTTATGCTCATTTTTTTAAATAAAACTAATTTGCTCTTGTGGTGCTCACCTCCCACTGGATATATATATATATATATATATATGATGGGCAACTTAGCTCACATTACAACGAGCAACATGTGTGTATTCCGTACAAATTGAGGTTATTTTTAAAATTAATACTATGTTGCTCATTGTAAAGTGGGAAAAGTCAAATGAAGGCTAAAGTCTAACAATTTAAAAACTAAAATCTAATAATTGAATTAAGTCACCTATAAATTTTGGGTTTAAATTTTAGAGTTTAAAGTTTAGTTTTATAGCAGAATATATAGTTATCGTTTAACATATCATTCATGTATATATTTATATACATGAGATAGGATGAATAGCGCCAATTTTTAACACAAATTATTACATTATTTAATCACAACCGTTGAGATTTATAACTAACAAGAGAGATAAAATTATTTTCTAACATCTCAACCTTTGATAACTACTGGTATAATAATTTGTGTAAAAAATTCTCTTGATCCAATTCCTATATATATGTGTATGTGTGTATGTGTATATATATACATGATTGATACAACAAAAGTAAATTGGAATTAGAGAAGATGCAATAAGTAATCGGGAGAAAAGTTGCAATCCAATTTACTTGACTAAGAAATGAGGGCAATATTTGCACTATACAAAAGCATGCAACCCAAAAATGTATTATGGACACAAATAAAACCACATGCATTTATAGTTTTTTTGAATAGCACTGCCTTCCAATGAACCTCGCCACAAGCATACAAAGCAGCTTGCATCTCTGGATAATTAAAAAACATACCAAGTCTTCTCTTTTTTTCCATTTCGTTTCTTCTAAGGAACAAATGGACTCCATTAGTAAACAGATGAATTGATAGAAAGAAACCAGTTCTACATTACAGAAAAGATATGTAAAAGTTACAACAAAGTAGAAAAAAATTAGGCTAAACCCCTTAAGTCCTCAAACTTAGAACTTGGTCCACTTACAAAAAGTTCATATTCGTCACCAAACTTTGTAAAGGGTTACACTTACGTTTTTTAACTAACAGAATGTAATTAGCTTACTAATCTCTTAGTTACCCATGTGTTCCTGAATTTAACCTATCCTACGTGGCTATCTTATCCTACGTGGACGAAGATAAGTAAGTTAATTACATTATGTTAGCTAAAATAGGACTT
Source organism: Elaeagnus macrophylla (assembly GCA_029378325.1). Lineage (NCBI taxonomy): Eukaryota > Viridiplantae > Streptophyta > Magnoliopsida > Rosales > Elaeagnaceae > Elaeagnus > Elaeagnus macrophylla. Next base: position 13,933,061 of record CM055640.1, on the reverse strand, counting down.
AAGGGTAACATTTTAAAAAGTTTGGGATGATACTGTAACTTATGTAAGTTTAGGGACCCAAGTGAACCAAGTTATAAGTTTGGGACTTAAAAAACTAGCCAAAAATTTATTATCGCACATCACACCACCACAAGGGCAAGAAAAACAATCTCAACTAACAAATTTAAGATATCTTCAAAATACTATTAGTCTATTTGTTGCAAAGAAATTCAACCAATTGTATAATGTAACATGACAGTGAATAATCACCTTGCTTTTGTGTTCTCAGTAACAGAAGTAAAATTATCTGACGCAACATGTTGATGTATCGGTAAGATCCGTCCCAAATTTGGTGGCGCTATACCTACTTCTTCTGGGAAGAAAAGGAGGTATTTGAGAACAAATGCCTGCTCACAAACAGGAAATGCTCACCATAAATATAGGATATCACTTGCTTCCTGAAGAAATAGCTGACATCTCAATTATGAGTTACGACATGTGCCTTTGAAGGGGCGAGAAAAAAACTACCATGTTTCCATGACAATTTTCATGCAAATTATTTATAACTGAATATAATGCATTCACAACAATACGATAGCATATACAGCTGCACTACTTCAGTAAGAGATTTAAATTAAGATGACAGTCACCTTCTCAACACAACCTTCAGCAGGTTTAAAAGATGACTGAAAAGGAAATTAACATTTGTTCTGGTCATAATATGTCTTTGTTTAAGATACCCTGACAGTTGGATTCTGTTCCTTTAAATAGAAAAGGATGCTTCTTGGTTTAGAAACAAAACATGTCTTTAATGAGATGTGTTAGACTCTTAAATTAAAAGGCACTAACGAAATAAATGTTCAACTTCCTGCTGAAGGACAATGAATCTTCATCCAAGTCAAAATTGACCAGAACCTTATGAAATCCATTAAAAAAGGGTCTGATTAGACATTACAAGACTTGCGAGAGTGAAAACTGTACCAGCCTGGTACAGTATAAGTTCAACATAATCAAATAACACTCTTGGTAGCTGTTGGAGCACCCATGGAGCTATTGTATTACTAATTCATCACCTTGAAAATTAGAGCAAACTTAAGACGTAATATATAGGTGAAGCAAAACAAGCATAAATATCTAAAGGAATTAATATCTGCTAGAGACGCCAGTATGTTTTGCAAATTTCTTTAATTTTGTGACAAGCTCAACATTGATCTGATGAATTACAACAGTTAAATGATTTAAACCACTTTGTTTAAATATAAATGTGCACTTAACTGGCTATGACCAAAAAAAGTCATGAGACCTCAGTGAATTTGCAATATGTTGGACAACATAATACATCAAGAGCATGGAACAACTCACAGCTAAAAAAATGAGTTAACCACTGCATGTTTCACGTACACACCTTAAGAAACCAATATGTTAGGAAATTAGAAAATTACTTGAATGGTGGCTAAGACGCCACAGGGCCCACCTTCATGCTGCACTAGGCCCATGGATGTTTCAGGATCAGGGCTAAACCTATACAAAAGATTTTTCAAAATATTAGCCAACAAGGAAAGGTACAGAGAACGATCATATTATTAATAAATCCATCATTGGCTCTTTAAAATGCATTATATGCCTTCATGCAGTCATTGCATGACAAATATAATAGCCCAACCACAACACATCATCAAAGCAAAACAAAGCATTCTGATTACCAAGTTCATAAATAAGTCAATGACTGACAAACATAGAATAGAAGCAAATGTGTTTGACATAAGCAGAAGGGAAGATTAATGTCCTTAACCATTGACAGACTAGTCCATTCTTCAAAGAAAATATACTTCTTACTAAAATTCCACACCCATTTTTAAGATGCAATAATAGTACTTAAGTACAATTAATGTAGCGAACTAAAGCAACCGTAAAAAGTGAACGAATTTTCATTGCACGCTAGCAACATATTGAGCAACAATTCAGCATTCCAACTGAGCTAACACCAATATCCTCAAAAATTCGCTATGGTGATGTTAAATGTATTAAACTATGGTGATCATAAGTGTCACTACGGTGATCTTAAGGGTGTTACTGATGTAACTATGGTGATTTTAAGTGTGTTACTGATGTCACTGTGGTGATCTCAAGTGTGTTACTAGAGTCACTTGTGGTAGCAAAGTAGGATGACATTACTCTCAAAATTTCACTCATTCAAAATCGCTAAAGTCCAAATTGATACACACCTTATACCCTGATTGCTCCATCTTGCTACAATGCCTTTGGAGACTTCATTCCCGAACACCATAGTAAACAACTGCATCGCTTCCACTTCCGTTAACTCTGCCCCCAAATTCACTTCCTCAAAGTTCAAAACCTTATTCACAGCCTTCGGGGCCGAACCAGAATTCAAACCCGAACTTGAAGGATTTAAAGTCGAAACGGGCGAAGGCGAGTCCTTCTTAGAAGCTAACATTCGCTTCTCAGCAGCAGCAGCCAAGAGTTCGCGCTGCAGTCGCCGACTTTTGACATCCGGAGACTCTTCCTCCATCGTTCCGATAGAATTATCTCTGGGCTTACTTCTTTTGGGCTCCGGCGGCGAATGTGGAGAGTTCGGGGAGTTCTGCATGCTCATCCGCAAAGCCATTCGAAGGTCCTCATCCTCCTGATCCGCCATGTAAGAAACAGTTCCGGAGCCTAAACACTAGGGCTCGAAACTCCGATTCCCGGAGGATCGTAAACACTTGAATTTTTCACAAATTGAAATCAAAGGTCGAAATTCTAAACGAAATCGCATGAACAACCAGAAAATCTTCGGTTCGAGAAGACGATTGGAGACTAATAAAATCTTTTTTAAAACCCTGAAAGGGGTTAAAGAACGGGATAGGAAAGAAGGACCAAATTCCAGGTTGTCTGAACCGTTTTGGAAACTAAACGGAGACGTTTTGGAAAAATGAATAGTTTCTTCTTGGAAGATAGAGAGAGACAGAATAGACAAATAAAAAGCAACTGCTGAAACAGAAATGGCACCGAAGACTACAAGGCATTATCTGCTGAGACCACCAGCTCTCTACCCTCATTTCTCCGCTGCCACGTGTCCCTCTACACTTTCCTTTCCTCTCCATTCTCAAGATTCTAATCCCTCAATATTCTTCTATTATTTGTACCGTACTTCTCTGTTTTAGCCTCGAACTGAGCAAACGCAATCATATATCTCTTTTTACAAAATCAAAAGAAGAAAACAGCTTTCTTATAATCACTTTTTAAAATTTTTGTTAAGAAGAAAAAATAATTGTAGGTCTGAGATGGATCACGCAGCTGATGCTCATCGTACGGACTTGATGACCATAACCAGGTTCGTATTGAACGAACAGTCAAAACACCCCGAATCTCGCGGCGATTACACCATCTTGCTGAATCACATTGTTCTTGGCTGCAAATTTGTTTGTTCTGTTGTCAATAAGGTTCTTCTATTACTAATTTTCATAATATTTGTTGGATTATTTGATGAATTGATGCTATATGGAGTATTTGTGTGATTTTTTTATTCATTTATTAAAATAGCTGTCTATTGTCTAGGCGGGTTTGGCCAAACTGATTGAACTTGCTGGAGAAACTAATATTCAGGTGAGTCTTTAGTCGTTTCTAAAATCTTTATTGGTATCCATAATTTTCCCTATTTTCATATTTGAGCTGTCTTTTTTCTTTTTCTTTTTTTAATGTATTTGTTAATCTGGTATCTGCTATTATGTGGGAATTATAATGATAGTATTTGTTGTTTTTGGCTGAAGGGTGAAGAACAAAAAAAGTTGGACGTGCTCTCAAATGAAGTCTTTGTTAAGGCTTTGGTTAGCAGTGGCAGAACTGTAAGTCACGTTAAGAAAAATCTCTCTTCCAAAACTTCATATAGGTTGAATAGTTTTGCCTTGTATTTTGTTTTTACAAAATGGATTGTTTTATTCAGTGCATCCTTGTGTCTGAAGAAGATGAAGAGGCAACATTCGTTAAGCCACCAAAGCGTGGAAAGTTGTCATCTGAGCCCCCTCCTATCTTATAAAACTTTTTTTTCCCATGTTTTCATGTTATTTTCTATATGGTTCTTTTATTTTATTTTTATAGAACTTCCTGATGGATACAGGTACTGTGTTGTTTTTGATCCCTTGGATGGATCTTCTAACATTGACTGTGGTGTTTCTATTGGGACGGTATGATCTCTCTTTATTCAACTCACAATATATGTTTTGCATTGAAATAAATGGTTAAATACTCCGTGTGCACAAACAATTTGAGTGCACGCCACTAAAGTGCCTATAAAAACGTATGTTATTTCTCAACAAGTTAATTGACATAATAGAGAATCACCAAATAGCTTAATTGGTTAAGTCTACTCTCTTTCAAAGTAGAGGGAGATCAAGTCCTATCAATATATTATCGCATATGTTGGAAATTTAGTATTTAATATGTTGTATTATTTGCTTTGAGGGGAATTAAATGTGTTCTACTGCAGTTCCTCTAGTATATTTGGTTGAATGATATATTGATTAACTCTTAGATAATCTTGCCCCACACATTGTGGTTCCCTTGAACCTTTCCCCATATCCCCTAGGACCTAGATACTTCTTATGTAAAAAAAACAAAAAAAAAAATAAAAATAAAGATTCAAAATGCTCTTCTTTGTCGTCTAGATTTTTGGAATTTATATGGTGCAAGATGCCCATGAACCAACATAGAAGATGTCTTGCAACCTGGGAAGAATATGGTGGCAGCAGGCTATTGCATGTATGGAAGCTCTTGCACGGTATATATATATATATATTTATATATGTCAAAACACGACCTGCCTTTTCTTTTCATTGGTCTTCTGTACATAAATTATTAATGGTCCTCCTCTGTTCACATCTTCTCCAACTTGTGCAGGATTATAGTATATTTCTTTGGACATTGCTTTATTCATATTTTTACTCTAATTATGTTCCTGGGTTTCTTTGTCTAGTTATGAATTTGCCTAAGGATATAACTTTACTCATAGTTATACTCAAACTATGTTAATATGCCTCTTTGTCTAATGTGAATTTGGCATGACATTGCTTTATTCGCTTTGGCATACAATGTTTTATTATTATAGTTTGTGTTGAGCTCTGGAAGTGGAGTCAACGGGTTCACACTTGATCCATCACTTGGGGAGTTCATATTAACTCATCCAGAAATTAAGGTACGTTTGTTAGTTGAGTACATCCAGAGGCGGACCTATTTTATAGGCTCTACTTGAGCCGGGTAGCTCTTTTAATTTTTTTTTTTTAAAAAAATTACTAATATTATTAATATCTTTTAAAGCTCAATATATTATTTACACCATGAGCTTCAATAAGCCCATCGCTAATAACTTTGGCTTCATCAAGCCTATTACCTTAAAAGGTAAAGAAACCTTTGAAGGAGTCCAAAAACTTCCCACAGGGATTAACCTCCCAGTCTACACATCAGACAGATCTGAAAGATCTGTAGAAGAACAGTCCTTACGACCAGATAGCCCAACTTTATTAGAAATGGGTTTTGAGTCTAAACCTACACAAGGATTTTCGAATATAATGATGTTATCACGCTCTAAAAAGAGCAGACAACAAGAATATGATAACATGATTTTAGAAACCCTTACAAATCCACAAAAAGGAGAACCTGTAGTAGCAATTCACCCTCCAGAAACCTCATTAATACTTTCTGAAAATGCTCCTGCAGTTCCATATAAAATAACTTCATCTCAAAAGGATGAACCAGCTACTAATGATTCAGTCAATCAAGTAATTGAACAAAATAACTATACCAATTTGTACCTACAATCAGTAGGAACCCAATTGACTCGAATAGAGCAATCAATAAAAGGCATAGAGGAAAAACCGTCATCCTCAACAGTACCATCTTCTCAAAAGAAGAAAGTTGAACCTGCCTTTGTGAAACCCTTACCTGAGTTTCACTTAAAACAAAATTCTGAGTTCTTAGAGGAATTACTTTCTAAATTGTCTAAATTAGACATAGAAGACAAAGGAAAATCTGTCAAAATGATGGAAGAACACGATTTGACTCAAATCTCTGACCAAGAGATTGAAGAAACTTTAGAAATCCTTCAGAATTCTCAACTAGAAACTCTAGTTAAAGATGCAACACCTCAAAAGGTGCCACAGATTAACAAGTTGGAAAAACCAATTCCAACATACCAATCTAAGCCTTATTATTCAAGGCCATCCCCAGTGGATCTTAATTTTGAAGAAGAACTACCGGCAAAAACTGTTTACTCCGGATCAACCATTAGCGAATGGAATATTGATGGCCTATCAATTGTAGGTGCTATGTGAGTTGAGAGATAGAGAGATAGAGAGATAGAGCATAACACAAAATGAATGGAAAACTTAGAGTTTATTAATATATGAAATATATTACAGAGTGGGAAGCTTAAAATAATTACAAGAGATTGGGAGTGGAAATTTTTCTATATTTTACAAAGAGAAATTGAGCTCTGTTATAGAATACGAGGCTCGAATATAGACAAAGCATAAATAATTAAAAGATAAGCCTCGTAAGGCTTTATTAAAAGTAGATGCTTTCCCATGTGAGGTGCTGGTCCCTTGTCGGTGTCGGCAAGTTTGTTTCTTATGAAAGATGCTCTTCGTTGTAGAAGCTGGGTCCTTTGTCTGGTGGTGTGTCGCAGGTAATTGTGGAGTCGTTCATCCAGCCTTTTGTGGGTCCCTTTAATATTGTCGGCAGGTTGTGATTGGTTTATTCACTCGTGCTGGCAATAATATCCTTGTCTGAGGGATCTAGATCTAATTTTTCCTCAGAATCAGTCTCGCTCTCGTTAGAGCATAATTTTTCTAATTTTCTAGAAATGTAAGCGTCACTTTTACCTTTCTCTTTAAGGGAGGTAATGACTTTTTCAATAATATTTTCTTCTTTTTTAGAAGATGATGGTTCATCTATTTTAAGAGTTTTAAAAAATTCGATTGGTTTAAAATTATTGAATTCTTCGATGGGAGTTTTGTCCCACCATCTTGCCTGTGCAGTTCTTGCTAAGCACCACAGGTCTTCATGTGTATAAAGTTCATAGCCCCATTTCCAAATCCAAGGAATTTTATATGAAGCTAAAAATAAAAGAAGATTATGATCTTCATTCATTATGGAATTAAAATTTAATTTTTCAAATTTTTCTAAAGCTATTTCTACCATTTTAGGTAAAATTTGAGCTGGTGGTCCAAAAAATGAAAACCAATTACGAAACCAAATAGGGAAATCATTTTGGGAATAATAATCCCCAGATTTGAACTGAAGGTACCACGTATGGGAACCTCTTGAGTTTTGATAAAAGAAGGTCTTTTCCCAAGCCTGTATATAATCAAAATAGTTATAGGACGTGGACTGTATTCTTTTACTTTGAAATCGTTCTCTAGTGTAGAGATCTAGGTTCCAGTTGTTTTTTGTTAAAACTCTTTTGATTTTTAGAGTTGAGTATGCAATTTCTTTGGAATTTCTCATGTTGTGATTAATTTCTATGGATCCTGTTTCTTTGAGGATCTGTTCAAAATATTCTCTGTTTTTTGGAACAGTGTAGGGTGGTAAATTATCTTTAAGATAAATTTGTGCTACCTGCTCAGGTGTTTTCCCCAAGTCGTCATTTTCGATGGGGATGATTATTTTGCCTCTGATCTGCTGCCAGTTTTGTGGTGGTGGTTGAGTTGTTTTACTCTGAGCTCCTTTCTGGGCTGCTTAAAGGTAGTTGGCCTTCTTCATCCTTTTGTAGGAATTCCCTTGTGAGGAAATCTGGGAGCGAGTTCTCTTCCCCCCTGATATATTTGATGTCAAAATCAAAGATGGAAAGGATAGCTTGCCACCTAGCAAATATTTGTTTAGATGCTAAGTTTTTGACGTCTTTTTGAAGTACTTCTTTAGCACTTTTACAATCTACTCTTAATAGAAATTTTGGATTTAAGAGATCGTCTTGAAATTTTGAGATACACAAGACTATGGCTAAGATTTCTTTTTTAATAGTGGAGTACTTCGTTTGAGAAGGTTTCCAGATGCCTGATGTAAAGCGAACAAGTCTCTCTTTTATAGGCATTTTTTGTTTAAGAATGCCTCAATACCCTAATTTCGAAGCATCGGTGTCCACTACTTTAGGAGCTTCGGGGTCAGAGAGGGCTAGGCATGGGAGCTCCTTAGCTCTTAATTTTATCTTTTGGACAGCTTGCGTGCAAGCTGGACTCCATTCTGGAGGATTCTTTTTTAGACGTTCAAAAAGTGGTTTGGCGTCTATTGCAAGATTTTGATAAAAATCTGAGATGTAATTGAGACTTCCAAGGAATCTCTGTAGCTGTTTCTTATCCCTGATTTCATTAGAAAATTTGTCGGCAAAGATAATTGACCGATCTATTGGGCTTATGAGCCCATGCTCAATGTTATGGCCCAAAAATCTAACTTGGGTTTGAAATAATTTCATCTTTTTAGATGAGACTACAAGCCCATTAGATTTAATGGTATTGAAGAATATACTTAGGTGTTTCCAGTGTTGGTCTACTGAATTTGAGTAGACTAATACATCATCAATGTAGACAATAATAAATCCTAAATAAGGATTAAAAATGTCATTCATTATTTTTTGGTATTCACTTGGGGCATTTTTGAGCCCAAAAGGCATTACGTTCCATTCATAGAGCCCAAATGGAACAGTAAAGGCAGTTTTGTATCGATCACTTTCAGCAATCTGAATTTGCCAATAGCCACTTTTCATATCAAATTTTGAAAAGACTGTAGCCGTGTATAGGCGATTTAATAAATCTTTTTTGTTGGGTAATGGATATCTGATCCATCTAAGTACCTTATTAAGGGGCTTATAGTTGATGACTAGTATAGGAACTCCTCGTTCCAATTCAGCACTATTTTCAACATAAAATGCTGGACAGGACCATGATGAGGTACTGGGCCTAATAAGGCCTTTTTTAAGCAAGTCTTCTATTTCTTGCTTACATATTTTTAAATGGCGCTCATTCATCTGAATGGGCCGGGCTTTAGTGTTAATTTGGACCTCTTGGAATTCAGGCTCATATGGTAAAGTTACCACATGTTTCTTTCGGTTCCAAAACGCACTAGGTATTTCAGAACAAATTTTCTTTTCAAACTTCTCTTTTAGAGTTTGAATTTTATGTTGGATCTCATAGGATGCAATTTTTTGTTTAATCAATTTAAGATTTACTTCTGATTGTAATGAATAAAGGAATTTTTCCTTCTCAATAACCTTTTCTTTTAGGTTATTTATTTCATGCCACTGTGGTTCTTCCGTAAACTGGAAGAGTATCTGTTGTCCTTTAAGGTTTGTTTGGATACCTTTGTTGGTAATAGTAAATGGGTATAACATACTTAGGAATGGTATTCCCAGTATAACCATTCGACTTAACTCTCTACTTAAGAGAAATGTTGTTTCAATACACACTCCGTTATTACATACTGTCGTATTAGACAGCTTATATTTAATAGGCATGCGACTACCATTAGCCGTATTTAATACTTGGGTTGTTTTTGTAAAATACCTAGTAGGTACGATGCCTTCACTTATACAATTGAGATCAGCGCCTGAATCAATAAGGGCTTCAACTGTAAAGTGGTATTCTTTGTTGATGACAATGGTTACTTTTGAGTACCATTTCTGATTGATAACTCTGTTTAGAGTATTAATTTCTGATGAGATTTTTTCATCTTCTTCTGTTCCTTTAGAAGTTTCTGCTAAACCTTCAAATCTTTTTTCAGACTGAATTTCTGGTTCTAATTCTTGTTCGTCATATGGATAATTGTTATATAACTCGAGTATTTGAACTCCTCGTGTAATATTTATAAGATCTCTATTAGTTTGGGACTCTACTCTAAGTTTGAGCTCTTTAAGTTCCTTCTTGGTTTGGTTGATCTCAGCTTTTAGATCACTTATAGTAGGTTCTTTAGTAGTAGAAGTTTGCTTAATTCTATTAAGAATTTCAGTAAAGGAATATTGCTGTTTATTCCTTTGTAATTGCCTTTGTAAGCCCTTACTGCTTTGAGCAGTAATAGGGATTTTTTCTTTAGCTTCTTCAATATAACGGGCCAAAGCTTTTCTTTTCTTCTCTGGATCCTCAATTTGTTCAATAAGGTCCAAAATGAGATTTTCATCCTTGGTCAGGACGTTAATACTTAAGCCATTCATCTTACAGAGGGCTTTATAGGGATTACATTCACAATCTTTCTGTTGAGGAAGATTTTCTTCGGAAGACTCCGAAGTGCAATCAAAGTCTTCTTCATAGTCTTCGCTATCCTCATCTTCTGAGTCAGAAGATGCTTCATTCAATATGTGAGCTATTTGAGCTTTTACCGAGTCGTCTATAACTAAGGCGTTTATTTTTGTATAGGTTCTACAATTTGGGCTATAATGGCCCTTTTTGCCACATTTATAGCATGTAGGTTCCCTCTGTTTACTTTTAGTAAACTTGGGTTTTTCTTCGAAATTGGGCTTTTTAGTCCAATGTTTCTTTTTTGACCTTTGAGGTCTATTTGACCATTTCTTCGTATAAGGCCTATTATTTATTTTGGGCCTTGATGCGTTGTGTTTTTATGGGCTTTAAGCCCAGATCCTTTTAGGATATTTTGATATCCATATTGTTCACAGAAGTCTCCAATGGCCTGTTTTCCATGGAGTTTCTCTTTATTGGCCTGGTGCTGTAGTTTGAGGTTCGTGCAGAAGGCTAAGCCTTCAGCTACTATTTCAGCAGCTAATTCGCCATACGTATAAATACCAAAAGGTATTGTACCATTATGTTTAGCTTTTAGCTTGGTACGTAGTTTTTTGGCAAATAGGATAGGTAACCCTGAGATGAATCTTTCTTTCCAGAAATCACTATTGCAGTCTTCTCTTGTGAAAACTTTAGTAAAGAAAACATCTTTATACCATCTAAAATGAGATAGTGTTGGGCATCGTAAATTGGCCAATTGTTCATGGCTGCTATCTTGTTGCAAGGTTTTTGAACCAACGAAGTGCGTTAGTAATGTACAGATTAATGTATTGACACAGTCCTCTATTGAGAGGATATCGCCATTTTCATTTTGCTCTTGCCTTACAGCTGATGCACAAAAACTTGATAGTCAAATTTTGTATTTATAGAAAGTTCGCAAGTGCACGAATTACTTGTAATAAGTGATAAGTATACTCCCAAGATCGTCTCTCAAGGAATTGTAGTGGTTTTTAAATTCTTTACTTATTTCCAAAAATAGCATAATATAAAATAAATAAAAATGTTTTGGTGAATGAATGATAATTAAGTAACTAAGTAATCAAATAAGTAAATTAACTAAAAGTAAATGAGGAATTTTAAGTAAAAAGATGAAATAAATAATGAGAATTTTTAGTATGCTAACCAATCATATTTTGGATTATGTAGTTAAATTTAATGTGTTCATAAGTTGATATTATTGATTTTTTCACTAAAGCTAGAAAATCTCAATGATCGTGGTAACCTTCACTTACAATTAAATAATTAACTTCTTTGATCCTGACCGTTAATTAAATAATTGGAATGAGTATAAGGAAATTTTATAATCATTTAAACTAACACAATGATCATGTAATTAATTTAAATTCATGTTCAAGATGGCACAATTAGATGCAGATGATGTGTCTAACAACATAATTCAAAGATATTTACTTCAACTATAAATAGTGATTTGATCCATCTTCTATTAATAATTAAAGCTATTAAGAAAAATGAACATGAAATAATATCAAACTTTTCTATAATAATTAATCCAAAATAATCATGGTAACATAACTAAAAATCCCATATAAAAATTTAGCCACACATAGTTAAATTTATTATCGTAAATTTAATTATAAAAGGCGTAACAAATACAGTAATAATATTTCAATTATAGAGAAGAAAATATTATAAAGGAAAATAATATTTCTTCTTAAAATATCGTAAAATTATACTGCAAAATAACATATAACAGATACAAAAATAAAATGTAACAAATACAGAAACAAATTATAACAGATACAAAAATAAAATAGAAGAAGAGAAAATTAAAAATTAAACTAACAAAAATTAAAATAAAAATTGAGGAGAGAATTCCTCTGTAAAAACGAGTGAAAATGGTGTGAAAATGTGTGTTAAAATTGTCCCAGATGCCCCCTATTTATAGGAAAATAAATTCAGACAGAGTGCCACGTGTCAACTCATCATTGGTGCGTCAGTACACGCATGTCAGTCCGGTCAGCGTGAGTGGGGGACAGATGTGCGTGCGATTCCAAGTGGCGTTCTGTTATTGGCTGATCAACGCACGCGTGTCAGTCAAGCCATTATGAGATTCCTTCCACGTGGCGTTCTGTTATTCGCTGATCAACGCACACGTGTCAGTCAAGCCATTATGAAATTCCTTCCACGTGGCATTCTGTTATTCGCTGATCAACGCATGCGTGTCAGTCAAGCCATTATGAGATTCCTTCCACGTGGCGTTCTGTTATTGGCTGATCAACGCCGAGTGTTCGCTGACGTGGATGATTACGTGGCTGTAGACTTTGACTGGGCTTTACTATACAGAACCACATTTCTTTCTTTATACATCCACCTGTCTAATTAAAAAAAATCCATAAAAATTCTAAAAAATTGTAAATTCTTCCCAAATAATTATAAACTTAAAAATGATCAAAATATATTTATTTTGGATAAAATAATAAAATAAAACATAAAATAAATGCTTAAAAACGTAACAAAATATAGGTAAAAATTGTGTTTATCAAATACCCCCAAACCTACATTTTGCTAGTCCTCTAGCAAAACTAAAATTAAAACATACTAACCTAAATCACTTCCGTGGATTATCACGGTTGCATTTAGCATATGCAACAAGCCTTTAAACCCTTAGGTTGCCCTAGTGGACGAGTTAAAGTCTCGTGAGAGTTTTCAGTGATGATACCCACAAACATCCGACTAAAGAAAAACTAAAATGACAATTAACAATACTGCATACAAAAACTACAAACTTAAATCAATAAAATTTCTCATGCTTCAGTTTATTCTCAGTTTATAATCGAAGTTCATACATAAGTTTATCCAATCATCTTAACACTTTAAGGATTTATCATGCAAATCAGTTTCGCTTCACAAGTCTAAATTCCAATACTAAAGTGTATCAACATTGACTCCCCCAAACTTAGTGTTAGGAATGTGAATTCGTTTCAACTCTAATCCTCACAAGAATTACTCTCTAAATCACACCGATCCTAGGGGTTCAAGCACTCATCAAAGTATATGCGAATAGAAGTTATGTAAAAAAATGAGCTAATAAATTCGCATATGATTAAACAAGAAAGGCTCAAAAGTGCATAACATTGATCTCATGAAAGGAATCAAATGATAGGTTTTATGAAGAAATCACATTACTAATCTCATGCATCAATTAAAATCGTTAAGCAAAAATTTCAAATGTGCCCTAGAATGAAAATGCTTTGACTTTAAGGGAACTTATTTCCTATTTCTCTTTTTTTTTATTATTATTATTATTAACCATTCATATTTGAAGAACTTAGGGTCATAATAAACTTATTATCTCTTTTTTTTTTTTTAGACCCACATACATATGTAATTTGTGAATGGCTACTTCTTGTGTTGGGTATAGGAATTCCCCATATTTTTAAAGTCAAGCATGAATAACATAGACAAACACTTTTAAATTTTACTCAAATAATTTAATCTAGGCAATTCAATCAAGTATATGATCATTCATTATATGTTCAAATCCTAACATTCAATGCAAAAACCTATAGAGATCATCTAACAATTTGAAATGATATGAAAGATGTTTAAAAGAGTAGAAAAATAATTATCTCTCAGAATAAAACGATAAGGGCTCAACAATATTCTCACAAGGTAGTCTCCACTTTTCAATTCCTAAACACAGGATTCGGGTTCATCTCAATTTCAACATCAAAAGCATGAAACACAGATTGCAAATTAAAACCAATCTTTATAACAAACCTTAAATATTTTAAAAATCAGATAAACAATGCACAAAGACTAGTTATTCATCAAAAATTGACCAAAGCATGAAAGTGTTATTACCAACCAAAATGTACCCCCAAACCTAAACTAAACATTGTCCTCAAGGTTTTCAACTACACAATAGTTCAGAAAAGAATTTAGAAAGGGGAAACAGAAAACTAAACTAAACTTAACTAAATTTAAAAGAAAAGAAAGATAATACCAAAAACGGTGGGTTGCCTCCCACCAAGCGCCTATTTTAACGTCTTAGCAAGACGATATGTCAATCTAAGGTGCATGCACTTCAATGCACTCCACATCCTCATTGTGAACAACTCCTTCCAAGTAAGGCTTTACACGGTGTCCGTTCACTTTGAAAGTTGCTTGTGTGTTGGGATTGAGTAGCTCAATAGCTCCATGTGAAAAGACTTCCACAATCTGATACGGTCCACTCCATTTTGATCGAAGCTTTCCTGAAAAAAGTTTAAAACGAGAGTTAAATAAAAGTACTTTCATTCCAGGATAGAGAGACTTACCAACGAGCCCTTTGTCATGGTAACGCTTAGTGCGTTCTTTGTAAATCTTAGCATTCTCATATGCTTCGTTTCAAATCTCTTCAAGCTCATCAAGTTGAAGTAAGCGTTTCTCGCCCGCTTGCTGACAATCCATGTTTAACTGCTTGATTGCCCAATAGGCCTTGTGCTCAAGCTCAACGGGCAAATGGCATGCCTTGCCATAAATTAACCGATATGGGCTCATCCCAATAGGTGTCTTGTACGCCGTACGGTAAGCCCATAATGCGTCATTGAGCTTTGAAGCCCAATCCTTCCTCGAAGGTCGCACCGTACGTTCCAAGATATTCTTTATTTGTCGGTTACTCACTTCAACTTGTCCCGATGTCTGTGGGTGATATGGAATGGCCACTTTATGTGTGATGTTGTACTTTTTCAACAATCCATCAAAAAGTTTGTTGCAGAAATGACTCCCTCCATCACTGATTATTGCCCTTGGTGTGCCAAACCTGTTAAATATTGTTTCCTTCAAGAACTTCACAACACAGTTAGCATCATTAGATTTAGTGGGTATAGCCTCTACCCGCTTGGACACATAATCAACCGCAACTAATATATACTCAAATCCAGAAGAAGGGGGAAAAGAACCCATGAAATCAATCCCCCATACATCAAACAACTCAACAACAAGATTATATGTCAAAGGCATTTCATTACGTCTACCTATGTTATCAGTTCTCTGACATCTATCACAGTGCATGCAAAAATCATAGGCATCTTTAAACAGAGTAGGCCAAAAAAAACCAGATTGAAGTACCTTAATAGCGGTTTTCTTACCGCCAAAATGTCCTCCACAGTGAAGTTCATGACAGAAAGTTAAGATGCTTGCATGCTCCTCTTCCGGCACACACCTCCAGATGACTTGGTCTTGACAAATCTTGAATAGATACGGATCATCCCAGAAGTATTGCCTGCACACATGAAAAAATCTTTTCTTTTCCTGAAAGAAATGTTAGGCCTCAACAAACCGCTAGCAAGGTAATTTACAATATCAGCATACCAAGGGTTTGGACCCACAGAAAATAACTGCTCATCAGGAAAAGTCTCAACAATAGCAATATCTTTGTCACTGTCAGTAGTGTCAAAGTTAGAAATCAACCTAGATAAATGATCAGCCACCACATTTTTCGTTCCCTTTTTATCCCTGATTTCTAAGTCGAATTCTTGTAACAACAAAACCCACCGAATTAGTCTAGGCTTAGCATTCGGTTTACTTAACAAATATCGCAAAGCTGCATGGTCCGAATGCACAATTACTTTAGATCCTACCAAATAAGACCTAAATTTATCAAGAGAAAACACAATAGCCAAAAATTCTTTTTCGATGGTCGAGTAGTTAAGTTGAGCATCATTAAGAGTTTTACTAGCATAGTAAATGACATGCAAACGCTTATCTACTCGTTGTCCTAAAACAGCCCCTATGGCAAAATCAGACGCATCACACATAATTTCAAAGGGGAGTGACCAATCAGGTGCCATAATAATGGGCGCAGAAGTTAGTTTTTCTTTTAAAACATTAAAAACATTCAAACAATCATTATCAAAGACAAAAGAAACATCCTTAACTAACATATTGCATAGTGGACGACTTATCTTAGAAAAATCCTTAATAAATCTCCTATAAAAACCCGCATGGCCAAGAAAACTCCTTATTCCTTTAACATTTATGGGAGGTGAAAGTTTAGCTATTAGATCAATTTTCGCTCTATCCACCTCAATGCCTCTACTTGAAATAACATGCCCTAATACAATGCCATATTTAACCATAAAATGACTCTTTTCCCAACTAAGAGTCAAGTTACTCTCAATACAACGCTCAAGCACACGAGTCAGATTATTCAGGCAATCATCAAATGAATTTTCAAAAATCAAAAAATCATCCATAAATACCTCTATACACTTCTCCACCATATCCGAGAATATTGAAATCATGCATCGTTGGAATGTGGCGGGGGCATTGCAAAGACCAAATGGCATCCTCCTGAAGGCAAATGTCCCGAATGGGCATGTGAATGTGGTCTTCTCCTGATCTTCTGGAGCAATGGGTACTTGGTAATAACCTGAAAGACCATCAAGAAAACAGTAAAAATCATGCCCTGCTAAACATTCAAGCATTTGATCAATAAAAGGAAGAGGAAAATGATCTTTCTTTGTGTACAAATTTAATTTACGAAAATCGATGCACATCCTCCATCCCGTGATCATTCTCGTGGGCACTAACTAATTTTTATCTTTCTTTATCACAGTGATCCCAGATTTCTTTGGTACCACATGTACCGGGCTAATCCATTTGCTATCCGCAGTAGGATAAATAACCCCAACTTCCAAGAGTTTTAAAATTTCCGTTTTCACTACCTCTTGCATAATAGGGTTAAGTCTCCTTTGGGCTTCTCTCACAGGTTTGGTATTGTCCTCAAGATTTATCTTATGCATACACATGGTGGGACTAATACCTCTTATGTCATCAATGCTCCATCCTATGGCTTTTTTATATCTCTTAAGTATGTTCACTAGTGCTTGTTCTTGGGTTCGGGTCAAGGTAGATGAAATTATGACCGGATAGGTATCCCCCTCACCCAAAAACACATACTTAAGATGTTTTGGCAATTCTTTCAACTCAAGCTTAGGTGGAGTATTGTCTTCCCTAGATGGGGTTTTGGGTAACTCTAAGGGCATACTTGGTTCTACTAATGGTTCAGCATTATCTAACGACTCTATATATCCCTTAGTTTCATCATCCAATTCCCTCTCTACCCTGTCAACTGTTAAGGCATACTCAAGTCCGTCTTTAATTTCATCCTGCAAAAAGGCATCATAAACAAGAGTATCAATATGATCAATATAAGAACATTCGTCAATTGAGGATATAGAAGGTAAAGGGGAGGAATCAAATATTCTAAAATTGACAGTTTCTCCCAAAACTGTCATAGTTAGACTTCCACTATGAACATCTATAATTGTCTTAGTAGTAGCCATAAATGGTCTACCAAGAAGAATAGTGTGTTCTTTGTCCATAGACGGATTCTCCTGCATATCCAACACAACAAAATCTACAGGTATAATCAATTTATCAACCTACACAAGCAAATCCTCTACCATTCCCTTAGGATATTTCACAGATCTATCAGCTAATTGTAGGGACATGGTAGTTTGTTTCAGTTCCCCTAGGCCTAGTTGCAAATAAATCGAATATGGCATTAAGTTGATGCTTGCACCTAAATCTAGCATGGCTCTTACCACTTTCTTATTCCCCAAAGTAATGTTAATGTTAAAACTCCCAGGATCCTTAAGTTTAGGTGGTAAACGTTGTTGAAGAATTGAACTAGAAATTTCAGAAACAACTATCCTCTCATTTAAACCATACTTTCTCTTCCTAGTATTTAGATCTTTGAAAAACTTTGCATAGGAAGACATATTTCTAATAAGATCCAATAAGGGCAGATTTATTTGAACTTTAGAAAGCATGTTAAAAAGATCAGAAAATTGCTTATCCTGTTTATCGTCTTTGAGACGGTGTGGAAAAGGTACCGGAGGTCGGTAAGGCTCGGATGATTTGTGCAATTGGGGAGCGATAGATGACTCTCCATTTGATTCCTTTGAAGGTTCATCTTCCCTAGCCTTAGGTGTATCACTCTCCTTGGGTATTGTACTGCCTTCTTCCATGTTTCCTGCATTAAAAGGTAGATCATCAGATATTTTAGGTAAATTTTTTGTTACGATCTTACCATTGCGAAGGACCGTGAACGCCTTCGCTTGCTCGGGTTGGCTCGATAGTTTTCTTTTTTCTTGACGTTGGAGGTGTTCTGCCAATTGACCCACTTGGCCTTCAACCCGTTTCATAGAGGCCTCCAACGAGTCCATTCTCTGAGTACTCTTCATATGATTTTCCCGACTAACTTGAATGAATGCGTTCAAGTTGTCCTCCAAGCTTGGTTTGTTGGGAAGAGTAAGCTGTGGATTGTTGTTGTTGTTTGGATGGTGTTGGAAATTATTCTGAGCATAGTCTTGATTGTTATTTCCTTTCCAAGAGAAGTTGGGATGATTTCTCCAATCGGGATTATATGTGTTCGAATAAGGATCATTCCTTGGTCTCGGTTGGTATCCCTCCATAGCATTAGCTTGCTCGTAACTTGTACCTACATTTTGATCACAAACAAAAGGACAAATATTAGCACCATGTCCGTAAGTACTACAAATACCACATATCTCTTGAGTCGGTGTGTTCTTGGAGGTGAAGAGCGCGATCTATTTTGTAAGCTCCGTAATTTGCATCGCCATCTCATTTCTCGGTTCTCGGAGTTACCTCGTTAACTCCCATCCTCCGTCCTATAGAGCTCTTTTGTTGGGAATTAGCACCCAACATCTCATATAGGTCATACGTCTCATTAGCGGTCTTTTCTCCCACGGCCCCTCCGGCGGCATTATCCACAGTAAATTGACACTGTTGTGTTAACCCGTCATAGAAAAATTGATTCTGGAGTTGCAAAGGAAAGTGATGGTGTGGGCACTGTATCAGAAGCAATTTGAAGCGATCCCACGCCTCATGAAATGGTTCTCCATCCATTTGAGAGAACGTTGCAATTTTGGTCCTTAGGTCAGTAGTCTTTTGGTGGGAATAGAATTTTCCCATGAATTTGTTGAACACTGCGTCCCAGGTTGAAAGAGATCCAGGTGGAAGAGTCATAAGCCATGACTTGGCTTTGTCTTTGAGTGTGTATGGGAAACACCTCATCCTCAGCTAATCCTCACTTAGCCCCTGTAGCGGAAAAGTCTGCACAGTAGCATAAAAATCACGAATAAATGTAAGTGGACCTTCATTAAGAATCCCGTAAAAAGAAGGCAACATTGAATAATGAATATTTTTAAGCTCATAATTTCTGGCTGCTTCTCCCAATTGAATAAAAGAAGTAGCAGTGCCAATGATTGGCCTAGCATATTCCTTCATTGCCTTTTCTCTAAGTGGAGGTAAATGGTCTCCCATATTTAATTGTTCTTCTTCCTCCAAAAAGTTAAGGTCAAATTGTCTAAATGTTCTTTCTTTCTGTTAACGTTGTCAATGAAGGGTGCTAATGAATTTTCAAGGGATCTCCTACCTTGCATGCACTAACAAAAATAACAAGAAAGATTAAAATACCAGAGATGGTTTAATGATTTATATATATATATTTTTTTTTGATATTTTTTTTTATATAAGTGTTTTTATTTTATAGTGAAAATAAAAAAAGCAATTAAAGAAAAGAGAAAAAAAAAAATAAATAAAATAAAATAAAATAAAATGATAATAATGAGGTAAATAAATAAATAGTACTAATTAGTAATAAAGTAAAGAAAATGAAAGAAGAAATATGAAAATAAAATAATAATAATAATAATAATAATAATAATAATAATATAAAGAAAAGAAAAAGGGAAAGAATTTATTTTTATATTTTTGTAGGTGGCATAATTAACAAGGAACTAAATAAAAAGTATTAAACTACAATAACAAGTAGGAGGCTCAACCTTCCATTAAAAGAAAAATAAATAAAACATACAACAAACAAACTAACTAAAAAGGAAAATAAATAATGAATTTAAAAATGTCAATTCCTTGAGAGACGATCTTAGGAGTATACTTATCACTTATTACAAGTGATTCGTGCACTTGCGAGCTTTTTATAAATACAAAATTTGACTATCAAGTTTTTGTGCATCAAGTTTTTGGCACTGTTACCGGGAAAAATTCTATTCCCACCAAAAGACTGCTGACCTAAGGACCAAAATCGCAACGTTCTCTCAAATGGATGGAGAACCATTTCATAAGGCGTGGGATCGCTTCAAATTGCTTCTGATACAATGCCTACACCATCACTTTCCTTTGCAACACTAGAATCAATTTTTCTATGACGGGTTAACACAACAATGTCAATTTACTGTGGATAATGCCGCGGGAGGGGCCATGGGAGAAAAGACCGCTAATGAGACGTATGACCTATATGAGATGTTGGGTGCTAATTCTCAACAAAAGAGCTCTAGAGGACGGAGGATGGGAGTTAACGAGGTAACTCCGAGAAATGAGATGGGGATGCAAATTACGGAGCTTACAAAACAGATCGCGCTCCTCACCTCCAAGAACACACCGACTCAAGAGATATGTGGTATTTGTAGTACTTACGGACATGGTGCTAATATTTGTCCTTTTGTTTGTGATCAAAATGTAGGTACAAGTTACGAGCAAGCTAATGCTATGGAGGGATACCAACCGAGACCAAGGAATGATCCTTATTCGAACACATATAATCCCGGTTGGAGAAATCATCCCAACTTCTCTTGGAAAGGAAATAACAATCAAGGCTATGCTCAGAATAATTTCCAACACCATCCAAACAACAACAACAATCCACAGCTTACTCTTCCCAACAAACCAAGCTTGGAGGACAACTTGAACGCATTCATTCAAGTTAGTCGGGAAAATCATATGAAGAGTACTCAGAGAATGGACTCGTTGGAGGCCTCTATGAAACGGGTTGAAGGCCAAGTGGGTCAATTGGCAGAACACCTCCAACGTCAAGAAAAAAGAAAACTATCGAGCCAACCCGAGCAAGCGAAGGCGTTCACGGTCCTTCGTAATGGTAAGATCGTAACAAAAAATTTACCTAAAATATCTGATGATCTACCTTTTAATGCAGGAAACATGGAAGAAGGCAGTACAATACCCAAGGAGAGTGATACACCTAAGGCTAGGGAAGATGAACCTTCAAAGGAATCAAATGGAGAGTCATCTATCGCTCCCCAATTGCACAAATCATCCGAGCCTTACCGACCTCCGGTACCTTTTCCACACCGTCTCAAAGACGATAAACAGGATAAGCAATTTTCTGATCTTTTTAACATGCTTTCTAAAGTTCAAATAAATCTGCCCTTATTGGATCTTATTAGAAATATGTCTTCCTATGCAAAGTTTTTCAAAGATCTAAATACTAGGAAGAGAAAGTATGGTTTAAATGAGAGGATAGTTGTTTCTGAAATTTCTAGTTCAATTCTGCAACAACGTTTACCACCTAAACTTAAGGATCCTGGGAGTTTTAACATTAACATTACTTTGGGGAATAAGAAAGTGGTAAGAGCCATGCTAGATTTAGGTGCAAGCATCAACTTAATGCCATATTCGATTTATTTGCAACTAGGTCTAGGGGAATTGAAACAAACTACCATGTCCCTACAATTAGCTGATAGAGCTGTGAAATATCCTAAGGGAATGGTAGAGGATTTGCTTGTGTAGGTTGATAAATTGATTATACCTGTAGATTTTGTTGTGTTGGATATGCAGGAGAATCCGTCTATGGACAAAGAACACACTATTCTTCTTGGTAGACCATTTATGGCTACTACTAAGACAATTATAGATGTTCATAGTGGAAGTCTAACTATGACAGTTTTGGGAGAAACTGTCAATTTTAGAATATTTGATTCCTCCCCTTTACCTTCTATATCCTCAATTGACGAATGTTCTTATATTGATCATATTGATACTCTTGTTTATGATGCCTTTTTGCAGGATGAAATTAAAGACGGACTTGAGTATGCCTTAACAGTTGACAGGGTAGAGAGGGAATTGGATGATGAAACTAAGGGATATATAGAGTCGTTAGATAATGCTGAACCATTAGTAGAACCAAGTATGCCCTTAGAGTTACCCAAAACCCCATCTAGGGAAGACAATACTCCACCTAAGCTTGAGTTGAAAGAATTGCCAAAACATCTTAAGTATGTGTTTTTGGGTGAGGGGGATACCTATCCGGTCATAATTTCATCTACCTTGACCCGAACCCAAGAACAAGCACTAGTGAACATACTTAAGAGATATAAAAAAGCCATAGGATGGAGCATTGATGACATAAGAGGTATTAGTCCCACCATGTGTATGCATAAGATAAATCTTGAGGACAATACCAAACCTGTGAGAGAAGCCCAAAGGAGACTTAACCCTATTATGCAAGAGGTAGTGAAAACGGAAATTTTAAAACTCTTGGAAGTTGGGGTTATTTATCCTATTGCGGATAGCAAATGGATTAGCCCGGTACATGTGGTACCAAAGAAATTTGGGATCACTGTGATAAAGAACGATAAAAATGAGTTAGTGCCCACGAGAATGATCACGGGATGGAGGATGTGCATCGATTTTCGTAAATTAAATTTGTACACAAAGAAAGATCATTTTCCTCTTCCTTTTATTGATCAAATGCTTGAATGTTTAGCAGGGCATGATTTTTACTGTTTTCTTGATGGTCTTTCAGGTTATTATCAAGTACCCATTGCTCCAGAAGATCAGGAGAAGACCACATTCACATGCCCATTCGGGACATTTGCCTTCAAGAGGATGCCATTTGGTCTTTGCAATGCCCCCGCCACATTCCAACGATGCATGATTTCAATATTCTCGGATATGGTGGAGAAGTGTATAGAGGTATTTATGGATGATTTTTTGATTTTTGAAAATTCATTTGATGATTGCCTGAATAATCTGACTCGTGTGCTTGAGCGTTGTATTGAGAGTAACTTGACCCTTAGTTGGGAAAAGAGTCATTTTATGGTTAAATATGGCATTGTATTAGGGCATGTTATTTCAAGTAGAGGCATTGAGGTGGATAGAGCGAAAATTGATCTAATAGCTAAACTTTCACCTCCCATAAATGTTAAAGGAATAAGGAGTTTTCTTGGCCATGCGGGTTTTTATAGGAGATTTATTAAGGATTTTTCTAAGATAAGTCGTCCACTATGCAATCTGTTAGCTAAGGATGTTTCTTTTGTCTTTGATAATGATTACTTGAATGCTTTTAATGTTTTAAAAGAAAAACTAACTTCTGCACCCATTATTATGGCACCTGATTGGTCACTCCCCTTTGAAATTATGTGTGATGCGTTTGATTTTGCCATAGGGGCTGTTTTAGGACAACGAGTAGATAAGCGTTTGCATGTCATTTACTATGCTAGTAAAACTCTTAATGATGCTCAACTTAACTACTCGACCATCGAAAAAGAATTTTTGGCTATTGTGTTTTCTCTTGATAAATTTAGGTCTTATTTGGTAGGATCTAATGTAATTGTGCATTCGGACCATGCAGCTTTGCGATATTTGTTAAGTAAACCGAATGCTAAGCCTAGACTAATTCGGTGGGTTTTGTTGTTACAAGAATTCGACTTAGAAATCAGGGATAAAAAGGGAACGAAAAATGTGGTATCTGATCATTTATCTAGGTTGATTTCTAACTTTGACACTACTAACAGTGACAAAGATATTGCTATTGTTGAGACTTTTCCTGATGAGCAGTTATTTTCTGTGGGTCCAAACCCTTGGTATGCTGATATTGTAAATTACCTTGCTAGCGGTTTGTTGAGGCCTAACATTTCTTTTCAGGAAAAGAAAAGATTTTTTCATGTGTGCAGGCAATACTTCTGGGATGATCCGTATCTATTCAAGATTTGTGAAGACCAAGTCATCTGGAGGTGTGTGCCGGAAGAGGAGCATGCAAGCATCTTAACTTTCTGTCATGAACTTCACTGTGGAGGACATTTTGGCGGTAAGAAAATCGCTATTAAGGTACTTCAATCTGGTTTTTTTTGGCCTACTCTGTTTAAAGATGCCTATGATTTTTGCATGTACTGTGATAGATGTCAGAGAACTGATAACATAGGTAGACGTAATGAAATGCCTCTGACAAATAATCTTGTTGTTGAGTTGTTTGATGTATGTGGGATTGATTTCATGGGTTCTTTTCCCCCTTCTTCTGGATTTGAGTATATATTAGTTGCGGTTGATTATGTGTCCAAGTGGGTAGAGGCTATACCCACTAAATCTAATGATGCTAACTGTGTTGTGAAGTTCTTGAAGGAAACAATATTTAACAGGTTTGGCACACCAAGGGCAATAATCAGTGATGGAGGGAGTCATTTCTGCAACAAACTTTTTGATGGATTGTTGAAAAAGTACAACATCACACATAAAGTGGCCACTCCATATCACCCACAGACATCGGGACAAGTTGAAGTGAGTAACCGGCAAATAAAGAATATCTTGGAACGTACGGTGCGACCTTCGAGGAAGGATTGGGCTTCAAAGCTCAATGACGCATTATGGGCTTACCGTACGGCGTACAAGACACCTATTGGGATGAGCCCATATCGGTTAATTTATGGCAAGGCATGCCATTTGCCCGTTGAGCTTGAGCACAAGGCCTATTGGGCAATCAAGCAGTTAAACATGGATTGTCAACAAGCGGGCGAGAAATGCTTACTTCAACTTGATGAGCTTGAAGAGATTTGAAACGAAGCATATGAGAATGCTAAGATTTACAAAGAACGCACTAAGCGTTACCATGACAAAGGGCTCGTTGGTAAGTCTCTCTATCCTGGAATGAAAGTACTTTTATTTAACTCTCGTTTTAAACTTTTTTCAGGAAAGCTTCGATCAAAATGGAGTGGACCGTATCAGATTGAGGAAGTCTTTCCACATGGAGCTATTGAGCTACTCAATCCCAACACACAAGCAACTTTCAAAGTGAACGGACACCGTGTAAAGCCTTACTTGGAGGGAGTTGTTCACAATGAGGATGTGGAGTGCATTGAAGTGCATGCACCTTAGATTGATATATCGTCTTGCTAAGACGTTAAAATAGGCGCTTGGTGGGAGGCAACCCACCGTTTTTGGTATTATCTTTCTTTTCTTTTAAATTTAGTTAAGTTTAGTTTAGTTTTCTGTTTCCCCTTTCTAAATTCTTTTCTGAACTATTGTGTAGTTGAAAACCTTGAGGACAATGTTTAGTTTAGGTTTGGGGGTACATTTTGGTTGGTAATAACACTTTCATGCTTTGGTCAATTTTTGATGAATAACTAGTCTTTGTGCATTGTTTATCTGATTTTTAAAATATTTAAGGTTTGTTATAAAGATTGGTTTTAATTTGCAATCTGTGTTTCATGCTTTTGATGTTGAAATTGAGATGAACCTGAATCCTGTGTTTAGGAATTGAAAAGTGGAGACTACCTTGTGAGAATATTGTTGAGCCCTTATCGTTTTATTTTGAGAGATAATTATTTTTCTACTCTTTTATACATTTTTCATATCATTTCAAATTGTTAGATGATCTTTATAGGTTTTTGCATTGAATGTTAGGATTTGAACATATAATGAATGATCATATGCTTGATTGAATTGCCTAGATTAAATGATTTGAGTAAAATTTAAAAGTGTTTGCCTATCTTATTCATGCTTGACTTTAAAAATATGGGGAATTCCTATACCCAACACAAGAAGTAGTCATTCACAAATTACATATGTATGTGGGTCTAAAAAAAAAAAGAGATAATAAATTTATTATGACCCTAAGTTCTTCAAATATGAATGGTTAATAATAAAAAAAAAAAAAGAGAGAGAGAGAAATAGGAAACAAGTTCCCTTAAAGTCAAAGCATTTTCATTTTAGGGCACACTTGAAATTTTTGCTTAAGGATTTTAATTGATGCATGAGATTAGTAATGTGATTTCTTCATAAAACCTATCATTTGATTCCTTTCATGAGATCGATGTTATGCACTTTTGAGCCTTTCTTATTTAATCATATGCGAATCTATTAGCTCATTTCTTTACATAACTTCTATTCGCATATACTTTGATGAGTGCTTGAACCCATAGGATCGGTGTGATTTAGAGAGTAATTCTTGTGAGGATTAGAGTTGAAACGAATTCACATTCCTAACACTAAGTTTGGGGGAGTCAATGTTGATACGCTTTTAGTATTGGGATTTAGACTTGTGAAGCGAAACTAATTTGCTTGATAAATCCTTAAAGTGTTAAGATGATTGGATAAACTTATGTATGAGCTTCGATTATAAACTGAGAATAAACTGAAGCATGAGAAATTTTATTGATTTAAGTTTGTAGTTTTTGTATGCAGTATTGTTAATTGTCATTTTAGTTTTTCTTTATTCGGATGATTGTGGGTATCATCACTGAAAACTCTCACGAGACTTTAACTCGTCCACTAGGGCAACCTAAGGATTTAAAGGCTTGTTGCATATGCTAAATGCAACCGTGACTATCCACGGAAGTGATTTAGGTTAGTATGTTTTAATTTTAGTTTTGCTAGAGGACTAGCAAAATGTAGGTTTTTTTACCTATATTTTGTTACGTTTTTAAGCATTTATTTCATGTTTTATTTTATTATTTTATCCAAAATAAATATATTTTGATCATTTTTAAGTTTATAATTATTTGGGAAGAATTTACAATTTTTTGGAATTTTTATGGATTTTTTTTAATTAGACAGGTGGATGTATAAAGAAAGAAATGTGGATCTGTATAGTAAAGCCCAGTCAAAGTCTACTGCCACGTCAGCGAACACTCAGCGTTGATCAGCGAATAACAGAACGCCACGTGGAAGGAATCTCATAATGGCTTGACTGACTCGCGTGCGTTGATCAGCCAATAACAAAACACCACGTGGAATCGCACTCACATCTGTCCCCACTCACGCTGATCGGACTGACATGCGTGTACTGACGCACCAATGATGAGCTGACACGTGGCACTCTGTCTGAATTTATTTTCTTATAAATAGGGGGCATCCGGGACAGTTTTAACACACATTTTCACACCATTTTCACTCGTTTTTGTAGAGGAATTCTCTCCTCAATTTTTGTTAGTTTAATTTTTAATTTTCTCTTCTTCTATTTTATTTCTGTATCTGTTATATTTTGTTTCTGTATTTGTTACATTTTATTTTTGTATCTGTTATATGTTATTTTTGCAGTATAATTTTACGATATTTTAAGAAGAAATATTATTTTCCTTTATAATATTTTCTTCTCTATAATTGAAATATTATTACTGTATTTGTTACGCCTTTTATAATTAAATTTACGATAGTAAATTTAATTATGTGTGGCTAAATTTTTATATGGGATTTTTAGTTATGTTACCATGATTATTTTGAATTAATTATTATAGAAAAGTTTGATATTAATTCATATTCATTTTTCTTAATAGCTTTAATTATTAATAGGAGATGGATCAAATCACTATTTATAGTTGAAGTAAATATCTTTGAATTATGTTGTTAGACACATCATCTGCATCTAATTGTGCCATCTTGAACATGAATTTAAATTAATTACATGATCATTGTGTTAGTTTAAATGATTATAAAATTTCCTTATACTCATTCCAATTATTTAATTAACGGTCAGGATCAAAGAAGTTAATTATTTAATTGTAAGTGAAGGTTACCACGATCATTGGGATTTTCTAGCTTTAGTGAAAAAATCAATAATATCAACTTATGAACACATTAAATTTAACTACATAATCCAAAATATGATTGGTTAGCATACTAAAAATTCTCATTATTTATTTCATCTTTTTACTTAAAATTCCTCATTTACTTTTAGTTAATTTACTTGTTTGATTACTTAGTTACTTAATTATCATTCATTCACCAAAACATTTTTATTTATTTTATATTATGCTATTTTTGGAAATAAGTAAAGAATTTAAAAACCACTACAATTCCTTTAGAGACGATCTTGGGAGTATACTTATCACTTATTACAAGTAATTCGTGCACTTGCGAACTTTCTATAAATACAAAATTTGACTATCAAGTTTTTGTGCATCAGCTGTAAGGCAAGAGCAAAATGAAAATGGCGATATCCTCTCAATAGAGGACTGTGTCAATACATTAATCTGTACATTACTAACGCACTTCGTTGGTTCAAAAACCTTGCAACAAGATAGCAGCCATGAACAATTGGCCAATTTACGATGCCCAACACTATCTCATTTTAGATGGTATAAAGATGTTTTCTTCACTAAAGTTTTCACAAGAGAAGACTGCAATAGTGATTTCTGGAAAGAAAGATTCATCTCAGGGTTACCTATCCTATTTGCCAAAAAACTACGTACCAAGCTAAAAGCTAAACATAATGGTACAATACCTTTTGGTATTTATACGTATGGTGAATTAGCTGCTGAAATAGTAGCTGAAGGCTTAGCCTTCTGCACGAACCTCAAACTACAGCACCAAGCCAATAAAGAGAAACTCCATGGAAAACAGGCCATTGGAGACTTCAGTGAACAATATGGATATCAAAATATCCTAAAAGGATCTGGGCTTAAAGCCCATAAAAAACACAACGCATCAAGGCCCAAAATAAATAATAGGCCTTATACGAAGAAATGGTCAAATAGACCTCAAAGGTCAAAAAAGAAACATCGGACTAAAAAGCCCAATTTCGAAGAAAAGCCAAAGTTTACTAAAAGTAAACAGAGGGAACCTACATGCTATAAATGTGGCAAAAAGGGCCATTATAGCCCAAATTGTAGAACCTATACAAAAATAAACGCCTTAGCTATAGACGACTCGATAAAAGCTCAAATAGCTCACATATTGAATGAGGCATCTTCTGACTCAGAAGATGAGGATAGCGAAGACTATGAAGAAGACTTTGATTGCACTTCGGAGTCTTCCGAAGAAAATCTTCCTCAACAGAAAGATTGTGAATGTAATCCCTATAAAACCCTCTGTAAGATGAATGGCTTAAGTATTAACGTCCTGACCAAGGATGAAAATCTCATTTTGGACCTTATTGAACAAATTGAGGATCCAGAGAAGAAAAGAAAAGCTTTGGCCCGTTATATTGAAGAAGTTAAAGAAAAAATCCCTATTACTGCTCAAAGCAGTAAGGGCTTACAAAGGCAATTACAGAGGAATAAACAGCAATATTCCTTTACTGAAATTCTTAATAGAATTAAGCAAACTTCTACTACTAAAGAACCTACTATAAGTGATCTAAAAGCTGAGATCAACCAAACCAAGAAGGAACTTAAAGAGCTCAAACTTAGAGTAGAGTCCCAAACTAATAGAGATCTTATAAATATTACACGACGAGTTCAAATACTCGAGTTATATAATAATTATCCATATGACGAACAAGAATTAGAACTAGAAATTCAGTCTGAAAAAAGATTTGAAGGTTTAGCAGAAACTTCTAAAGGAACAGAAGAAGATGAAAAAATCTCATCAGAAATTAATACTCTAAACAGAGTTATCAATCAGAAATGGTACTCAAAAGTAACCATTGTCATCAACAAAGAATACCACTTTACAGTTGAAGCCCTTATTGATTCAGGCGCTGATCTCAATTGTATAAGTGAAGGCATCGTACCTACTAGGTATTTTACAAAAACAACCCAAGTATTAAATACGGCTAATGGTAGTCGCATGCCTATTAAATATAAGCTGTCTAATACGACAGTATGTAATAACGGAGTGTGTATTGAAACAACATTTCTCTTAAGTAGAGAGTTAAGTCGAATGGTTATACTGGGAATATCATTCCTAAGTATGTTATACCTATTTACTATTACCAACAAAGGTATCCAAACAAACCTTAAAGGACAACAGATACTCTTCCAGTTTACGGAAGAACCACAGTGGCATGAAATAAATAACCTAAAAGAAAAGGTTATTGAGAAGGAAAAATTCCTTTACTCATTACAATCAGAAGTAAATCTTAAATTGATTAAACAAAAAATTGCATCCTATGAGATCCAACATAAAATTCAAACTCTAAAAGAGAAGTTTGAAAAGGAAATTTGTTCTGAAATACCTAGTGCGTTTTGGAACCGAAAGAAACATGTGGTAACTTTACCATAGGAGCCTGAATTCCAAGAGGTCCAAATTAACACTAAAGCTCGGCCCATTCAGATGAATGAGCGCCATTTAAAAATATGTAAGCAAGAAATAGAAGACTTGCTTAAAAAAGGCCTTATTAGGCCCAGTACCTCAGCATGGTCCTGTCCAGCATTTTATGTTGAAAATAGTGCTGAATTGGAACGAGGAGTTCCTAGACTAGTCATCAACTATAAGCCCCTTAATAAGGTATTTAGATGGATCAGATATCCATTACCCAACAAAAAAGATTTATTAAATCCCCTATACACGACTACAGTCTTTTCAAAATTTGATATGAAAAGTGGCTATTGGCAAATTCAGATTGCTGAAAGTGATCGATACAAAACTGCCTTTACTGTTCCATTTGGGCTCTATGAATGGAACGTAATGCCTTTTGGGCTCAAAAATGCCCCAAGTGAATACCAAAAAATAATGAATGATATTTTTAATCCTTATTTAGGATTTATTATTGTCTACATTGATGATGTATTAGTCTACTCAAATTCAGTAGACCAACACTGGAAACACCTAAGTATATTCTTCAATACCATTAAATCTAATGCGCTTGTAGTCTCATCTAAAAAGATGAAATTATTTCAAACCCAAGTTATATTTTTGGGCCATAACATTGAGCATGGGCTCATAAGCCCAATAGATCGGTCAATTATCTTTGCCGACAAATTTCCTAATGAAATCAGGGATAAGAAATAGCTACAGAGATTTCTTAGAAGTCTCAATTATATCTCAGATTTTTATCAAAATCTTGCAATAGACGCCAAACCACTTTTTGAACGTCTCAAAAAGAATCCTCCAGAATGGAGTCCAGCTTGCACGCAAGCTGTCCAAAAGATAAAATTAAGAGCTAAGGAGCTGCCATGCCTAGCCCTCTCTAACACCGAAGCTCCTAAAGTAGTGGAAATCGATGCTTTGAAATTAGGGTATGGAGGCATTCTTAAACAAAAAATGCCTATAAAAGAGAGACTTGTTCGCTTTACATCAGGCATCTGGAAACCTTCTCAAACGAAGTACTCCACTATTAAAAAAGAAATCTTAGCCATAGTCTTGTGTATCTCAAAATTTCAAGACGATCTCTTAAATCCAAAATTTCTATTAAGAGTAGATTGTAAAAGTGCTAAAGAAGTACTTCAAAAAGACGTCAAAAACTTAGCATCTAAATAAATATTTGCTAGGTGGCAAGCTATCCTTTCCATCTTCGATTTTGACATCGAATATATCAGGGGGGAAGAGAACTCGCTCCCAGATTTCCTCACAAGGGAATTCCTACAAAAGGATGAAGAAGGCCAACTACCTTCAAGCAGCCTAGAAAGGAGCTCAGAGTAAAACAACTCAACCACCACCACAAAACTGGCAGCAGATCAGAGGCAAAATAATCATCCCCATCGAAAATGACGACTTGGGGAAAACACCTGAGCAGGTAGCACAAATTTATCTTAAAGATAATTTACCACCCTACACTGTTCCAAAAAACAGAGAATATTTTGAACAGATCCTCAAAGAAACAGGATCCATAGAAATTAATCACAACATGAGAAATTCCAAAGAAATTGCATACTCAACTCTAAAAATCAAAAGAGTTTTAACAAAAAACAACTGGAACCTAGATCTCTACACTAGAGAACGATTTCAAAGTAAAAGAATACACCCCACGTCCTATAACTATTTTGATTATATACAGGCTTAGGAAAATACCTTCTTTTATCAAAACTCAAGAGGTTCTCATACGTGGTACCTTCAGTTCAAATCTGGGGATTATTATTCCCAAAATGATTTCCCTATTTGGTTTCGTAATTGGTTTTTTTTTTTTTATCACCAGCTCAAATTTTACCTAAAATGGTAGAAATAGCTTTAGAAAAATTTGAAAAATTAAATTTTAATTCCATAATGAATGAAGATCATAATCTACTTTTATTTTTAGCTTCATATAAAATTCCTTGGATTTGGAAATGGGGCTATGAACTTTATACACATGAAGACCTGTGGTGCTTAGCAAGAACTGCCCAGGCAAGATGATGGGACAAAACTCCCATCGAAGAATTCAATAATTTTAAACCAATCGAATTATTTAAAACTCTTAAAATAGAGGAACCATCATCTTCTAAAAAAGAAGAAAATATTATTGAAAAGGTCATTACCTCCCTTAAAGAGAAAGGTAAAAGTGACGCTTACTTTTCTAGAAAATTAGAAAAATTATGCTCTAACGAGAGCGAGACTGATTCTGAGGAAAAAATTATACTCTTAAAAGTGACGCTTACATTTTGTGTTATGCTCTATCTCTCAACTCACATAGCACCTACAATTAGATCTTAGGCCATTTGGTATCAATTGTAGGTGCTATGTGAGTTGAGAGATAGAGAGATAGAGCATAACACAAAATGAATGGAAAACTTAGAGTTTATTAATATATGAAATATATTACAGAGTGGGAAGCTTAAAATAATTACAAGAGATTGGGAGTAGAAATTTTTCTATATTTTACAAAGAGAAATTGAGCTCTCTTATAGAATACGAGGCTCGAATATAGATAAAGCATAAATAATTAAAAGATAAGCCTCGTAAGGCTTTATTAAAAGTAGATGCTTTCCCATGTGAGGTGTTGGTCCCTTGTCGGTGTCGGCAAGTTTGTTTCTTATGAAAGATGCTCTTCGTTGTAGAAGCTGGGTCCCTTGTTTGGTGGTGTGTCCCAGGTAATTGTGGAGTCGTTCATCCAGCCTTTTATGGGTCTCTTTAATATTGTCGGCAGGTTGCGATTGGTTTATTCACTCGTGCTGACAATAATATCCTTGTCTGAGGGATCTAGATCTAATTTTTTCCTCAGAATCAGTCTCGCTCTCGTTAGAGCATAATTTTTCTAATTTTCTAGAAATCTAAGCATCACTTTTACCTTTCTCTTTAAGGGAGGTAATGACTTTTTCAATAATATTTTCTTCTTTTTTAGAAGATGATGGTTCCTCTATTTTAAGAGTTTTAAATAATTTGATTGGTTTAAAATTATTGAATTCTTCGATGGGAGTTTTGTCCCACCATCTTGCCTGGGCAGTTCTTGCTAAGCACCACAAGTCTTCATGTGTATAAAGTTCATAGCCCCATTTCCAAATTCAAGGAATTTTATATGAAGCTAAAAATAAAAGTAGATTATGATCTTCATTCATTATGGAATTAAAATTTAATTTTTCAAATTTTTCTAAAGTTATTTCTACTATTTTAGGTAAAATTTGAGCTGGTGATCCAAAAAATGAAAACCAATTACGAAACCAAATAGGGAAATCATTTTGGGAATAATAATCCCCAGATTTGAACTGAAGGTATCACGTATGGGAACCTCTTGAGTTTTGATAAAAGAAGGTATTTTCCCAAGCCTGTATATAATCAAAATAGTTATAGGACGTGGGGTGTATTCTTTTACTTTGATATCGTTTTCTAGTGTAGAGATCTAGGTTCCAGTTATTTTTTGTTAAAACTCTTTTGATTTTTAGAGTTGAGTATGCAATTTCTTTGGAATTTCTCATGTTGTGATTAATTTCTATGGATCCTATTTCTTTGAGAATCTGTTCAAAATATTCTCTGTTTTTTGGAACAGTGTAGGGTGGTAAATTATCTTTAAGATAAATTTGTGCTACCTGCTCAGGTGTTTTCCCCAAGTCGTCATTTTCGATGGGGATGATTATTTTACCTCTGATCTGCTGCCAGTTTTGTGGTGGTGGTTGAGATGTTTTACTCTGAGCTCCTTTTTGGGCTGCTTGAAGGTAGTTGGCCTTCTTCATCCTTTTGTAGGAATTCCCTTGTGAGGAAATCTGGGAGCGAGTTCTCTTCCCCCCTGATATATTCGATGTCAAAATCGAAGATGGAAAGGATAGCTTGCCACCTAGCAAATATTTGTTTAGATGCTAAGTTTTTGACGTCTTTTTGAAGTACTTCTTTAGCACTTTTACAATCTACTCTTAATAGAAATTTTGGATTTAAGAGATCGTCTTGAAATTTTGAGATACACAAGACTATGGCTAAGATTTCTTTTTTAATAGTGGAGTACTTCGTTTGAGAAGGTTTCCAGATGCCTGATGTAAAGCGAACAAGTCTCTCTTTTATAGGCATTTTTTGTTTAAGAATGCCTCCATACCCTAATTCCGAAGCATCGGTTTCCACTACTTTAGGAGCTTCGGGGTCAGAGAGGGCTAGGCATGGGAGCTCCTTAGCTCTTAATTTTATCTTTTGGACAGCTTGCGTGCAAGCTGGACTCCATTCTGGAGGATTCTTTTTTAGACGTTCAAAAAGTGATTTGGCGTCTATTGCAAGATTTTGATAAAAATCTGAGATATAATTGAGACTTCCAAGGAATCTCTGTAGCTGTTTCTTATCCCTGATTTCATTAGGAAATTTGTCGGCAAAGATAATTGACCGATCTATTGGGCTTATGAGCCCATGCTCAATGTTATGGCCCAAAAATATAACTTGGGTTTGAAATAATTTCATCTTTTTAGATGAGACTACAAGCGCATTAGATTTAATGGTATTGAAGAATATACTTAGGTGTTTCCAGTGTTGGTCTACTGAATTTGAGTAGACTAATACATCATCAATGTAGACAATAATAAATCCTAAATAAGGATTAAAAATGTCATTCATTATTTTTTGGTATTCACTTGGGGCATTTTTGAGCCCAAAAGGCATTACGTTCCATTCATAGAGCCCAAATGGAACAGTAAAGGCAGTTTTGTATCGATCACTTTCAGCAATCTGAATTTGCCAATAGCCACTTTTCATATCAAATTTTAAAAAGACTGTAGCCGTGTATAGGCTATTTAATAAATTTTTTTTGTTGGGTAATGGATATCTGATCCATCTAAGTACCTTATTAAGGGGCTTATAGTTGATGACTAGTCTAGGAACTCCTCCATCCAATTCAGCACTATTTTCAACATAAAATGTTGGACAGGACCATGGTGAGGTACTGGGCCCAATAAGGCCTTTTTTAAGCAAGTCTTTTATTTCTTGCTTACATATTTTTAAATGGCACTCATTCATCTGAATGGGCCGGGCTTTAGTGTTAATTTGGACCTCTTAAAATTCAGGCTCATATGGTAAAGTTACCACATGTTTCTTTCGGTTCCAAAACGCACTAAGTATTTCAGAACAAATTTCCTTTTCAAACTTCTCTTTTAGAGTTTGAATTTTATGTTGGATCTCATAGGATGCAATTTTTTGTTTAATCAATTTAAGATTTACTTGTGATTGTAATGAGTAAAGGAATTTTTCCTTCTCAATAACCTTTTCTTTTAGGTTATTTATTTCATGCCACTGTGGTTCTTCCGTAAACTGGAAGAGTATCTGTTGTCTTTTAAGGTTTGTTTGGATACCTTTGTTGGTAATAGTAAATGGGTATAACATACTTAGGAATGGTATTCCTAGTATAATCATTCGACTTAACTCTCTACTTAAGAGAAATGTTGTTTCAATACACACTCCGTTATTACATACTGTCGTATTAGACAGCTTATATTTAATAGGCATGCGACTACCATTAGCCGTATTTAATACTTGGATTGTTTTTGTAAAATACCTAGTAGGTACGATGCCTTCACTTATACAATTGAGATCAGCGCCTGAATCAATAAGGGCTTCAACTGTAAAGTGGTATTCTTTGTTGATGACAATGGTTACTTTTGAGTACCATTTCTGATTGATAACTCTGTTTAGAGTATTAATTTCTGATGAGATTTTTTCATCTTCTTCTGTTCCTTTAGAAGTTTCTGCTAAACCTTCAAATCTTTTTTCAGACTGAATTTCTAGTTCTAATTCTTGTTCGTCATATGGATAATTATTATATAACTCGAGTATTTGAACTCGTCGTGTAATATTTATAAGATCTCTATTAGTTTGGGACTCTACTCTAAGTTTGAGCTCTTTAAGTTCCTTCTTGGTTTGGTTGATCTCAGCTTTTAGATCACTTATAGTAGGTTCTTTAGTAGTAGAAGTTTGCTTAATTCTTTTAAGAATTTCAGTAAAGGAATATTGCTGTTTATTCCTCTGTAATTGCCTTTGTAAGCCCTTACTGCTTTGAGCAGTAATAGGGATTTTTTCTTTAACTTCTTCAATATAACGGGCCAAAGCTTTTCTTTTCTTCTCTGGATCCTCAATTTGTTCAATAAGGTCCAAAATGAGATTTTCATCCTTGGTCAGGACGTTAATACTTAAGCCATTCATCTTACAGAGGGCTTTATAGGGATTACATTCACAATCTTTCTGTTGAGGAAGATTTTCTTCGGAAGACTCCGAAGTGCAATCAAAGTCTTCTTCATAGTCTTCGCTATCCTCATCTTCTGAGTCAGAAGATGCCTCATTCAATATGTGAGCTATTTGAGCTTTTACTGAGTCGTCTATAGCTAAGGCGTTTATTTTTGTATAGGTTCTACAATTTGGGCTATAATGACCCTTTTTGCCACATTTATAGCATGTAGGTTCCCTCTGTTTACTTTTAGTAAACTTGGGCTTTTCTTCGAAATTGGGCTTTTTAGTCCAATGTTTCTTTTTTGACCTTTGAGGTCTATTTGACCATTTCTTCGTATAAGGCCTATTATTTATTTTGGGCCTTGATGCGTTGTGTTTTTTATGGGTTTAAGCCCAGATCCTTTTAGGATATTTTGATATCCATATTGTTCACAAAAGTCTCCAATGGCCTATTTTCCATGGAGTTTCTCTTTATTGGCCTGGTGCTGTAGTTTGAGGTCCGTACTATTTCAGCAGCTAATTCGCCATACGTATAAATACCAAAAGGTATTGTACCATTATGTTTAGCTTTTAGCTTGGTACGTAGTTTTTTGGCAAATAGGATAGGTAACCCTGAGATGAATCTTTCTTTCCAGAAATCACTATTGCAGTCTTCTCTTGTGAAAACTTTAGTGAAGAAAACATCTTTATACCATCTAAAATGAGATAGTGTTGGGCATCGTAAATTGGCCAATTGTTCATTATCTTGTTGCAAGGTTTTTGAACCAACGAGGTGCGTTAGTAATGTACAGATTAATGTATTGACACAGTCCTCTATTGAGAGGATATCGCCATTTTCATTTTGCTCTTGCTTTACAGCTTGCAAAATGGCTTGTCTTTCTGTATATGAAAGAAAATGGTCCCACCAGCCTTGAAGCTGTCCTGCAAAACCAACTATTATTGCTAAGCAGGCTTGCTGGTCAGAGTTGCCGGAGAATTTTACTGCGGCTGCATACATTAGCATATTTTTGACGACTCTTACTATCTGGTAGTCTGATAGGCCATCAATATTCCATTCGCTAATGGTTGATCCGGAGTAAACAGTTTTTGCCGGTAGTTCTTCTTCAAAATTAAGATCCACTAGGGATGGCCTTGATTAATAAGGCTTAGATTGGTATGTTGGAATTGGTTTTTCCAACTTGTTAATCTGTGGCACCTTTTGAGGTGTTGCATCTTTAACTAGAGTTTTTAGTTGAGAATTCTGAAGGATTTCTAAAGTTTCTTCAATCTCATGGTCAGAGATTTGAGTCAAATCGTGTTCTTCCATCATTTTGACAGATTTCCCTTTGTCTTGTATGTCTAATTTAGACAATTTAGAAAGTAATTCCTCTAAGAACTCATAATTTTGTTTTAAGTGAAACTCAGGTAAGGGTTTCACAAAGGCAGGTTCAACTTTATTCTTTTGAGAAGATGGTACTGTTGAGGATGACGGTTTTTCCTCTATGCCTTTTATTGATTGCTCTATTCGAGTCAATTGGGTTCCTACTGATTGTAGGTACAAATTGGTATAGTTATTTTGTTCAACTACTTGATTGACTGAATCATTAATAGCTGGTTCATCCTTTTGAGATGAAGTTGTTTTATATGGAACTGCAGGAGCATTTTCAGAAAATATTAATGAGGTTTATGGAGGGTGAATTGCTACTACAGGTTCTCCTTTTTGTGTATTTGTAAGGGTTTCTAAAATCATGTTATCATATTCTTGTTGTCTGCTCTTTTTAAAGCGTGATAACATCATTATATTGGAAAATCCTTGTGTAGGTTTAGACTCAAAACCCATTTCTGATAAAGTTGGGCTATCTGGTCGTAAGGACTGCTCTTCTACAGATCTGTCTGATGTATAAATTGGGAGGCTAATTCCTGTGGGAAGTTTTTGGACTCCTTCAAAGGTTTCTTTACCTTTTAAGGTAATAGATGGGCTTGGTGAAGCCAAAGTTATTAGCAATGGGCTGGGCTTATTGAAGCTCTTGGTGTAATTTGTATTAAAGGCCTTAGGCTTTCATGAATTTTAACTCTTCTTTTAGAGTCAAATATTATTTCGACAGATCCATCATCATGTTCGATGATTTGTTCTAAATCTGTATTTTGAGGAACTTATGAGTTCCTAGTTTCTGAGCTCAGGGTCCAAGATTCTGGGAGAGTTATTTTATCCCATTTTATCATTTTAGGAACAACAATTTTTGACTTATCTGCGTTGGCTTGAAAAAATTACTGTACGCTAAAACAAACCTTTTTATTTCAATGTGATCGCCTTTGTTAAAATATCATCAACGTAGACTAAATGTCCCTTTAGAACTGTTGCACTTTTAAAAGTATGTGATTTTAAAATTTTGAGACACATTATATATATTTTTAAAAAATTTAATCTTTACTTTAAAAATAAATAGTTTAAAATGCTTGTTTCTTCTAAATTAATTATTAAAATCTCACTCTAAATATATCAATTGTATGTCAAATACCTTAAATATTTCTCTTTGAAAAAACAAACTTAAATTACTTTTCTTAAATCAATTTTGGACCTCACTTTTTCTAGAGAAGTGCTTTCTTGAGAAGTTTGAACTCAAAAAAAAAAAAGGATCGGAACCAAAGCACTTAAAAGCCAAGCATAGAAAAGCGTTTTAACTTCTGTAAGCATTTATAAGAGAATCCAACACGTATCGTGTTTCTATGCAGAAAATGATTCTTTAGTTCCACTTCCCACTTTCCATCCAACTCCCAAAATAAGAAAGAATGAAAAAGATTTATTCACATGGAGCTATTTCTAACATCCATCGTCTTCTCCCTTCTGAAAATCTAATATATTGTCGAAATATAAAACCTTGGCTCTGAAAATTATACAAACACAGCATTGAGAGAGCACATATCAACAAATAAGTGTTCTCCAACGTTTGCAGACTTTACAGAGCAACAGAATGACTGTAACATGCAACAAGAGAAGCTAGCATGGTGAAGCTCGAAATATTTCAATGCTTTAGCCATCTCAAAGTACTGATAAACTCTTGTCCTAGATATCAGAGTATCCAACAAAATCTATTCATTCAACAAGACAATTACAATAACCACCCAAAAAAAGAGAGTACAATACGAGATTGACAGTTTAGCTGGACTGACAATAAATTCCTATGTAAGAGTATCGTGTCAAGCTGTTCTCAATGGAGGTGAAACAAGAATGACACCATCTCCTCTGACAAAGAGAAAGGGAACCATACGCTTTGTAGTCTGCAATGATAAGAGAATGGACCGTCCATAAATACACACATAAGACTAGTACTCAAAGAAATAAGACAGCAAATATACAGAGTACTTTTCTGAATTTTCAGCCTAATGTTGATCGGCATAAACATAGAAGAAACCAAGTATTATATATCATTTCTTATATGTTTCTTTTTGCTGGTTTTACCCGGTAAGACCTGTTGCTAATGTATTTCCATGGTTTGGCATCTGCTCATTGATTTCAGCATGCATTCATGTAGTTTTATAAGAAAATAAGAGCTAAATCTATACGGCAGAGGGGTACTTTCAACTGTTGGAAAGTGTTCTTTCTCGTCCATGAGCAATGTCACTGGAATACGAGTTTAAATGGGCAACCAAGAAATCACAAGAGTCATACCTATTAATTCTATCAGGTGATTAACAATTTCCAATGCAAACAATTTTTTAAAAGTTAAAACTAATAAAATAAGAAGAAAGCAAGCATAATAACTTACCCGGACAATCTCTTCATATGTTTCATCGTCTATTTCTACAGTAGTAACAATTTCTTCAACGTCACCAAGAATCATATTTAAATGCTGGTCATATGCCTGCAAAGGGTCGAGAAAAAGATTTATTGCTAAGTTACTATAATGTATAATGAAACAAGAGACTAACAAACAAGAATAGATATACAACTTCTAGAGAATGTCGTAATCTTTAAAAAATTCGTTTTCTTTTCTTTTGACAGGGAGACAAGGATAATTAAAATATAATCACTAAAAGCGTTTTAAAGAAAATTTATAAACTGCTTTTCAACTTCAAGAGTAGATTACATAAGTTTATATTACGCCCTTCAACGACCACTCATACGACTGCTGTGGCTCAAAAAAATCACAAGAATGACCACGACGAAAATGAAAATCCAATATTAACCAACTTATGCTTATAATGTCTTCGTGTGAATTGTTTGGCATTGACATATAAAAAAATTCAGATAACGTTTAACATACACCGACCAAATCTATTGCAGAAAATTTTCTTAAAGGCCTCACATTTATGAAATCTTCTTAAACATGTCTCAGAAATAACTACAAGTCTACAAAAATGAGGCTCGAACATTCTCACTGTTCACAATAATGCAGTCTAAATTTTCTCTCTTTTATCATTGAACTTCTAGTGCAGAAGATAACTATTAAGAGTTCAATAATTATGAAAATAACAAACACGAAGAAATTAAGCTAAATGTAAACAGCAGGTAGAGCAAATGGGTCGAGTCGAAGACCACAATTTTTCACTACTTGTCAATCATTAGAAAAACCCTAAGGTCGGCTACTTGAGATAGATAAACCCTAATTAGAAAACCCAGAAAGAAAGTACAGAAGAGCACAAACTTGGAAAATTTATCATAGAAACATGATTAAGAAGAGAAGGAAATAAAGGCTCAAAAGAACAGATCAAAGAAAAGAAGTAGTACATGGAGCTTGCCACGGAGCTCACGGTCGGAACGGAGCTTGACGTAGATGCGCTCATCGAGACTGAGCCTTATCAGATCCAAAGGCTCCTTCACTGCGCTTTCTTCTTCGCTAGCCATATTCGACTCCTTAACTCAGTTCTTTGACCTCTATGTGAATTCTGAAAGGTTTATCACTTTCTTTTTTTTCCCCCTTTGTAAAGATGGATATAGGATTTGGCTAATAGAGATTATAAACTAGAACAAGGCTCGAAAAGTAGCGGCTGCATCATATTTCACGTTGCAACTTTTAATGATGTCAGCGTAGTAAGGAGAGGGAGGAGCGGAGACAAAGTTAATATTCCTATTTCTCATTTAAATATTGTGAAGGACGAGATATTATTTGTTGGAAAAAAAAAAAGAAAAAAATGAGTATTTAGATTCATGATTAAATACCATTTTGATGCATTATTTTGAGTGAGATCTACTTGGTATAAGTTTAGGGTCGTGATTGATTTGAGTTCTCCTCCATGAGAGCTTCGAAATCATATACTTATACACTCAAAATGAGATTGAGATGAATGAGAAATTGTGTCTCAAAGTTCACTCATTAAGATGGAAAAAAATGTTGTGTTTTTGGTTTGTCCCACATGGAAAAATCCTTTCCAACAGCCACATTTAGATGCCTATAAATTGACTTTACAGCTGAAGGAAAAATACAACAACAACAACATCAGTCTTTCTCTTCTCATTTTTCCTATAGCAAACATTTCACATATTCTAGAAATATTATTCTAGAACTAAGCTTTGTGTGATAGAGAGCGGGTAGAAATTCGGTTCGTACAAACAGTTTCAGTTTGGTGTTCTTAAACTGTTTTTAGATCGTTGTATCTTGTGAGGTATTTTTTCCTTAATCTCAAGCACCCGTTGTGACGGAAAAATTTTATCTTAAGGGGTGTTTGAGATTAAGAAAAAAATATCTCCCATGATACAACGATCTAAAAACAGTTTAAGAACACCAAACTGAAACTGTTTGTACGAACCGAATTTCTACCCGCTCTCTATCACACAAAGCTTAGTTCTAGAATAATATTTCTGGAATATGTGAAATGTTTGCTACAGGGAAAATGAGAAGAGAAAGAATGATGTTGTTGTTGTTATATTTTTCCTTTAGAGTCAATTTATAAGCATCCAAATGTGGTTGTTGGAAAGGATTTTTCCATGTGGGACAAACCAAAAACACAACATTTCTTTCCATCTCAATGAGTGAACTTTAAGACACAATTTCTCATTCATCTCAATCCCATTTTGAGTGTATAAGTATATGATTTCGAAGCTCTTGCGGAAGAGAACTCAAATCAATCACGACCCTAAACTTATACCAAGTAGATCCCATTCAAAATGATGCATCAAAATGATATTTAACCATAAGTTTAAATACTCATTTTTCTTTTTCTTTTTTTCTAAAAGTATTTTTCATCGAAAATTCAAATTTTATTATGAAATTTCTCATTAATAAACAAATTTTAATTGATAGAAATTTTACTAGCATAAATACCTACAAATTCATATATATGTGTGTATTTTTTTTATTTATTAAATTTAAATATTCATGATACAGTAAATTCTATAATTATTTAAGTAAAATAATTTAGTATTGAAATTATTGAGTTGGATAAGTTACATAATTTTTAAGAAAATTAGAACTAGTCTTATTTTCTAAATTTCGGTAATAATATTTTTTTCAAAGGGTATTTATGAGATAGAAAATATTCTCACTTTTTTAATATTTTTCAATAATTTTTACTCATATGTTGGTATAATTTATCTAGAAAAATTAACTAAATTTTATTATTTTTTAAAACCAATTTTATTATAAATTTTATTTTTTAAGTTCTTGATAACATTATGTTATAAACATGCTATTAAATTAAAATAATTTAATACAAATATAGAATGATAAAAAAAAAGTATTAACTATTTTAACTCAATATTACATATCTAAAACATGTAACAATTCATTTCATATTTTTAAAATTTATCACATTTAAAATAAAAATGAGAAATTTAACTAAAATATTAGGCTTTTACATTCTACTAATATTCAACATATATATTTAATTAAATTGAAACAATTTTTATAAATA
Source organism: Elaeagnus macrophylla (assembly GCA_029378325.1). Classification (NCBI taxonomy): domain Eukaryota; kingdom Viridiplantae; phylum Streptophyta; class Magnoliopsida; order Rosales; family Elaeagnaceae; genus Elaeagnus; species Elaeagnus macrophylla. Next base: position 13,889,712 of record CM055640.1, on the reverse strand, counting down.
CTTTTATAAATAGATTTGATAGGAAATGAGAAAAATATATATGGATTATATTAGTTTTCCTTTTTACTTTTTTATTTAATTATGATTGTAAAAATTAAATTATGGTAAAAAACATAAAAGCTCCTTAGTTATCTTATTTTTTTAATCATACATAGTATAATCATTATTTTTAACAAAATAGACTAAAATTGTTAGCTTTTTAAGATTTATTTGGCCCATTAAAGAAAATAACATGACTTATAGTACTTAATTTAATAATTTTAAGACTTAAGTATATTTTTAAGCATAAATTTAAAAGTAATATGACACTTTTTTCTTAAATTTAGGGTACAAATTATAACTATATTTACTTCTTTTTCTTTCTTTTTAGTTTAATCATTATTATTATAATTATAGTCTCTTGTATTATAATATTAAAATTTTATAATTAAAATATTAATTTATTGATAAAAATATTATTGATCAAAATTTATTTCATTTAACTCCAAAATTTTATAAATATATTATATATTTAAAGATAAAATATAAGAAAATAAAATCAAGGAATAGGCGAGGCAGGTAATTGCCAACCTCATTTCGTTCCCCAAGAAAATATCCACGAATCTTGGTACTTATTGAATAAATTGATATCTTAATAACATTACCTAAGATTCCTTACATTTAGCTATTTTCAAATATAAAAATAAAAATGCCAACGAGATGTGACTTTTATTTAGACATATAAAAAATCTGGACTTTTAAATTAGACTTTTACAATATCTAATAAATATATCTTTAAATCTATTGGATTAAATTAAGTTTATTTTCAACGATTTTTTAAGCTTGATTTATCATTTTTAAGTTTTTCAACTTGATAAACTTTTCATGTTTGAGTGGCTGGACCAAGATATTAACAATTTGTTCTTAAAGGCTCTAAATATTTTACTTGCAAATATATTTGGTTGTGAGTGTTCCTTCTATCATAAAATATTGAATTATTTGTCAATGTTATAGTTGATTAATTGTCAACATAAATCTTAATAGACTCTTCTTGTGACCATTCCAAATCTTTTACTAAATTGCATAACAAATACATGCTAAATCACCTTTCCCTTAAAATATATAAATAAAAAAAATGATGTTAAATGAAAAATAATAAATTTCTAACAACCTCATCACCAAATGAAGTCATCAAGTCACTATCAAACAACTAATTAATACTTATATATATATATATATATATATATATATATATATATATGTAAGGTTTATTTTGTATTGACAATTTTCGTGGACAAATGTTTGATTGTAATCTAGAATAGGAATTCACCGATTAATCAGACGATACATGGTGATGGAGTCATCAAGCTTGGAACGCTCATATGACAGGTATAATATTATATCATGCATACATCTTCACACAATTAAGCACGACACTTAGTATGGATCGTAACGAAAAATGTAATTGTGCACATGTTGGTCGATCGATCGAGAGTATTGATCGATCGATCGAGTGGTCGATCGATCGAGACTGAGACAACTTCGATCTAGGTGCTCTCTATTTGGACTGGATCGATCGAGCAATTGGATCGATCGATCGAACCCTTTTCGATCGATCGAGTATAGAACAACTTCGATCCAGGTTCTCTCTGTTTGAGTTAGATTGATCGAGTTTTGTGTATCGATCGATCGAGACCTTCTCGATCGATCGAGACGGCCTGTCGATCGATCGAGCCAGTATTATATTCCTACTCAAACTCTTTTTGTGTATTCGACCCATGTGTTACTTTTATCAATTTGACTCATTTAATGAGAAAGCAAAATTCTAGTATGAGTAGAAGTGTTAAGAAAGTAGAATCTTTGTGTGAATAAAAGTGTTGTGGAAATAGAGTCCTTATTTGCGTAGGATTGTTTTAATTGTGGAATCCTTGTGTGAATAAAAGTGTTTTGGAAATAGAGTCCTTATTTGCGTAGGATTATTTTAATTGTGGAATCATTGTATGAGAAGAATTCTTTTGAGAACTAAATCCTGATATGAGTAGAGTTATAGTGAATTGCAAATCCTATTTGAGCTAGGATTGGACTCTATATAAGTGAAGGGATGTTTGTGCATAATCAATCAACTTGAACATTTAGAAATATACAGCACTAATACTTTCTAGCATCTGAATTGTGCTTATTCTCTTCATCTATTGTTCTTAGGCTTTTTCATGTTTTATTCATATGCCTAATTGATTTGCATGATATTGAGCTTAATATTGAATGTTCTAGAGTTTGCTAGCTGATCCTGTTTTTACATCGCATGTTATTGAATCTGCTAGTTAGGATTGTTTATTGTTTGAATCCGCTCTAGGACACACATTGCACTTGTGTTTTTGTGCTAACGTTACAGGTGACAGGTTCGGTATTTCGTGTGACTCGAAATTACCGAAGGTGACGGGTTCGGTTGATCTTGTGTGACTCAAGTAGATCGGAACGTTGGTCCGGATCCAGACATCTAACTATTAGAGGCTGTGAAAGGAGCAAGCGGCTCGTAAGTAAATTACAGAAAGGGGGATCTATCTGCGACGGGTAGTTTCTGGACTCTATGGTTGTAATTGAACATTATTTTCATAGTGGATAGTTAGGTGGTCCGATGGACCGGTGGTTTTCCTCTTAGGTCATTGTTGTGGCCTAGGTTGTTTCCACCTAAAAATATCGTGTGTCGTTTTATTATTCTGCATTTATCTTTACACGCGATTGCATGTCTGGCCGTTGTGATTAGATTATATAATATTTGTTGAAAATTGAAAATAACCTATTCACCCCCCTCTAGGCTTATTAGATCCGTAATTAAAAACTTTTTTCAATTGGTATCAGAGCGGGTCACTAGATATACTTAGTGTTTGCCTAGGACCTTATTATGGATCATATGAGAGAGGGTTTTTCTACAACCCGTGCACCTTATTTTGATGGGTCTAACTACCCATATTGGAAAGCTCGTATGAGAACCTTTTTACGTTCCTTAGATGAAAGTGTTTGGAACTCTGTGCTTTATGGTTGGGAACCACCCACGGTTACCAAGGATAATGTTGTCACACTTAAACCTAGGATTGATTGGACTCCCCAAGATAGAATTGGTAGTGGCTGGAACCAAAAGGGGATTAATGCTGTTTTTAGTGCTGTGTCGCCGGATGAATTCCGACGTATCTCTAATGTTGAAACTGCTAAGGCTGCTTGGGACACTTTAGAGGTTGCCCATGAGGGCACGTCCCAAGTTAAACGAACAAAACTTCGCATGTTAGCTACTAAGTTTGAAAATCTTAGAATGAAGGAGGATGAAACGTTTTCTGAGTTTTATGCTAATTTATGTGATATTGCTAACTCTTCTTCAAATCTTGGAGATAAAATTGATGAACGCAGGTTAGTTCGAAAAGTCTTATGCTCATTACCAGAACGCTTTGAAGCAAAGGTTACAGCGATAGAGGAAAGCAAAGACATTGACACCATGAAGATTGAAGAACTAGTTGGGTCAATTCAAACATTTGAGATGAACTTTCCAGCACCCAAAAAGAACATTGGAATTGCTCTGAAAACCACCAATGCTGACGATGGTGATAGTGATGATGAAGAGCTACTCACACTTGCTAGAAAACTCAAGAGAATGTTCAACAGAAAAGATCGTAAGGGAAGAGAATTCACCCCAATGAGTTCAGAAAGTAAGAAATCTAAACCCACTGGACCTAAATGTTTTGAATGCAATGGTTTTGGACACTATGCAGCAGATTGTGCCAACAAGAAGAAGAAAACAGGAAAAGCTTTCAATGCTACCCTTAGTGACACAGAAAGTGATGAAGATCAAGCTAGTGGGTCAGAAAAAGCTAACACCAACTACGTAGCTTTTACGTCAACTGTTGGTGGATACTCCAGTGAGTCAGACTTTGACTCAGATGAAGAGGGAAGTAAACGTATCCTTGATAAATTTAATGTAAACAGTTTTGAGGAGTTATTTATTGATTTAATTAAATGTAAGAAAGAAAAAGATAAACTACTCATAACTGTAACAAAGCTGAATGAACAGATCAATTTGCAAGACCTTAATTTATCAGTTTTAGAAAAAGAAAAAGTTGAACTGTCTGAGCATTTTGACAAGTTAAGTTTAAGTCTTGCAGGTATTGAACAGGAAAATTCAAAGCTTGTGCAGGAATTGGAGCAATCAAAGGAAACTGTCAAAAGATTAACAATTGGAGCTGAACGACTAGACAAGATGTTGAGCATTGGTAAGCCTTTCGGTGATACAAGTGGACTTGGATTTTCAGAAGAAAACTGTACACCTTCCACTTCAAAAACTACATTTGTAAGGTCTTCTAACTTTATCTCTACTGCTACAAATTCTGCACAAACACCCACTAAAACTGTAGGAGCTAAAACTGTTAAGTTTGTGCCTGTTTGTCATCATTGTGGTAGAAAAGGCCATATTCGACCTAACTGTAGATTTTTGATGAATGCTTTTCGATTTAATGATCATCTTCATGCTTATAGGTATAGAACTCATAATTATCATCATACCATGCCTATGTTGAATTTGAATAGGAAATATGAGCCTAAGAGTATGCCTTTAAAATCTAATGCAATTAAGTCTCAACCCAAAAACATAAAGAAATCAAAATTCATGAAAATTTGGGTTAGGAAAGATTGCATGTTTCCTATCAATTGATCACTATTGCTAGACCACCTAGGTACTTTTGTTTGAGTGCTTAAATGACCCTAGGTGAGTATTTTTTTTGGTTTATTTCGTTTTTTGTTGTTATTTTTTTGGATTAAAAAAAAAAAAAGGTCTACAAGGTTTTGGATTCAAATGATGCGTATACTTTTACAACCTTATCTTTTGTGGCTTATTTTGATTCTCATTGTATATTCTATGCTAAAATTCAAAATTCTGCACATATTTACTTTGTTACCATATGATGACACTATTGACTGAACTTATGCACACACCCACTGAACACTCATGTATGTCATCTATGAAGTTTATGATTAATTCTGAAAGACTCTAAGACTTGAGCTAATCTTGATTGCGAAATTATATTGAGCTCTATTTCTTATTTTTAAAATATTTCATCTTAGGGAGATAACTAGTATTGAGAGGGCTACCTACTATGATGTGTGAAGCTACCGTAGTGAGCGGAGAGGGCTACCTCATAACTAGTGTGAAAGTTATCGTATTAGATTTATGGCTCGTACATGTTCTTAAAAAAAATTAAGAAATTCTATTTGGCATGTACAAAAAGAAAGAGCAAAAATGTTTAAAAAAAAATCTCTTTTTTCATAGACATATTTTATTATGTAAGATTGATGACTCAATTATGATTTAGCATGATAGATGAACTTATTTTCTTTTGAGTCTCTTAAAATTGGTCATAAATGAAATTATTGGAATACAAGTGGAGTTCACATTTGTATACTACCTTAAGTGAATGTCAATATGTCATTATATGTGTTAGTGTGCTTATGTGACCTATTTATTTTGCTAATACAATGAATAATCAAAATTTAAGCAAAAATAATTTTTTCAATTGATTGTATGCTTATTCGTGTTAAATGAGTTCATTACTTTGTGTGGTAAATAAAAAAAATTTCTTTTGAATTTGTTTTTCGTCTAGAGAGTCATAGAACTTAGGGGGAGTCATTGCATACATATTTCATTATTCTTCTTTTGACTTATGCAATTCTTCCTACATGCTTTGGACATATACATGTGTGATCATTTACGTTTTTAGCCCACTTCGATTATTGTTAAACTTTGGGGAGAGTGATCCATATCATCTCAATTGTTTCATGATTTGTCAATTTCGTATGCCAAAAAGGGGGAGAAAGGTTCATGTTGCTATAAGATTAGATTTAGAGGGAGATGTTGCATTTATTAGTTGTGGGGGAGAAAGATTCATGTTGCACATACACTATATTTCATTCGCACCTTTATGTACACTGAACTAATAAGCAATGAGGCTTTCAAGCCAAAATTGTGTGCTATTTGTTTGTCTAATTTCAGTGGACCGAGCGTATCAAGTATCAAGCGAAGATGGTCCACCAGATCATAGACAGTCCACTATGTAATTGATGTAATGATATTTTAACCATGAGCGTTATGTAGTGAGAGAGTGGTTTTGTCACACGAAAATGCCAAAGGGGGAGATTGTAAGGTTTATTTTGTATTGACAATTTTCGTGGACAAAATGTTTGATTGTAATCTAGAATAGGAATTCACCGATTAATCAAACGATACATGGTGATGGAGTCATCAAGCTTGGAACGCTCATATGACAGGTATAATATTATATCATGCATACATCTTCACACAATTAAGCACGACACTTAGTATGGATCGTAACGAAAAATGTAATTGTGCACATGTTGGTCGATCGATCGAGAGTATTGGTCGATCGATCGAGTGGTCGATCGATCGAGACTGAGACAACTTCGATCTAGGTGCTCTCTGTTTGGACTGGATCGATCGAGCAATTGGATCAATCGATCGAACCCTTTTCGATCGATCGAGTATAGAACAACTTCGATCCAGGTTCTCTCTGTTTGAGTTAGATCGATCGAGTTTTGTATATCGATCGATCGAGACCTTCTCGATCGATCGAGACGGCCTGTCGATCGATCGAGCCAGTATTATATTCCTACTCAAACTCTTTTTGTGTATTCGACCCATGTGTTACTTTTATCAATTTGACTCATTTAATGAGAAAGCAAAATTCTAGTATGAGTAGAAGTGTTAAGAAAGTAGAATCCTTGTGTGAATAAAAGTGTTGTGGAAATAGAGTCCTTATTTGCGTAGGATTGTTTTAATTGTGGAATCCTTGTGTGAATAAAAGTGTTTTGGAAATAGAGTCCTTATTTGCGTAGGATTATTTTAATTGTGGAATCATTGTATGAGAAGAATTCTTTTGAGAACTAAATCCTGATATGAGTAGAGTTATAGTGAATTGCAAATCCTTTGAGCTAGGATTGGACTCTATATAAGTGAAGGGATGTTTGTGCATAATCAATCAACTTGAACATTTAGAAATATACAGCACTAATACTTTCTAGCATCTGAATTGTGCTTATTCTCTTCATCTATTGTTCTTAGGCTTTTTCATGTTTTATTCATATGCCTAATTGATTTGCATGATATTGAGCTTAATATTGAATGTTCTAGAGTTTGCTAGCTGATCCTGTTTTTACATCGCATGTTATTGAATCTGCTAGTTAGGATTGTTTATTATTTGAATCCGCTCTAGGACACACATTGCACTTGTGTTTTTGTGCTAACGTTACAGGTGACAGGTTCGGTATTTCGTGTGACTCGAAATTACCGAAGGTGACGGGTTCGGTTGATCTTGTGTGACTCAAGTAGATCGGAACGTTGGTCCGGATCCAGACATCTAACTATTGGAGGCTGTGAAAGGAGCAAGCGGCTCGTAAGTAAATTACAGAAAGAGGGATCTATCTGCGACGGGTAGTTTCTGGACTCTATGGTTGTAATTGAACATTATTTTCATAGTGGATAGTTAGGTGGTCCGGTGGACCGGTGGTTTTCCTCTTAGGTCATTGTTGTGGCCTAGGTTGTTTTCACCTAAAAATATCGTGTGTCGTTTTATTATTCCGCATTTATCTTTACACGCGATTGCATGTCTGGCCGTTGTGATTAGATTATATAATATTTGTTGAAAATTAAAAATAACCTATTCACCCCCCTCTAGGCTTATTAGATCCGTAATTAAAAACTTTTTTTAATATATATATATATATATATATGTGTGTGTGTGTGAAAAATATTCCAATAATTCAAAAATAGAAAAGGAAGAGTAAATTTTTCTTAAATGAAACGAGTTGTTTGTTGAATTTAAATATGTAATTATAGACAATAATACTAATATCATAATCATCCTATAACAATTTTTGGTAGTTTCAAAAAATAACTATAGGTTATAAGTTTTTTGCTATATTTTTACGCTTCAATCACGCTTGAATTTTATTTTTAATTATTATTCAAAATATATTTAAGATTTAAAAAATTAACTTAATACTTATTCTACTAAGTTATTCAAAATATTAACATTATTTTTCATTATTTAACTATTTAGAATTAATTTTTAAGTAAAATAATAAATATATATACATATATAAAATTATTCAAAATTTTGTGTGCTCAATATTAAAAGTATATTTTATTATACATATGTATATGAAAATATATTGTTATTATATGTTCTTTTTAGTTAACCACAATTTTATAATTGCAAAAATCATTTTCACCTTATGTGTAATCGGTTATGATTTTTTTTTTTTTTTAAAAGGGTTCTAAAGGCCCTTTTTTTTATTAATAAAGAGAAAACAACTCACACATCCGTGGTGGGATTCGAACTTGGGTTGTTAGTAGGGGAGGGAGAGTCTTAATCGGCTATGATTAATTTGAAAGAAAAATCATCTATTTTTTACAAAAATCATGATTTAAATTATTTGTAAATAAAATGTACATTCTTATATGCTAATTAGTTTGTAGCTCAACAATATATAGTACATTTGGATAATAAAAATTATAGAATTCGAGTCATAGTTAAGGATAGGAAAAAAAGATTCAAAAAGTCCCACAATTATGTGATAAAATGTACTTTAATTTTATAATTTTTGAGTCAGACATTGAGATATTATAATTTAAACAAGTTAGTTTAATTACTATTAATATGTTAAAATAAACAAAATTAACATATGAGTTTCGCCTAATTTTTATAAAATAATTGAAACGATAATATTTTAGTATATTTTTCAAAGTTTATAATTTAAAATTGGTGTAAAAAAAAATTCTGAAAAATTGAAAATATGGAAGTGTACGGGAGGGAAGTGAGACTATTGAAAAAAATAAATTTTTTAAAAATAAAAAATAATTGTTAAATAAGTAGATGCTTATGTTAAATTTTAACAAAATAATATAAAATTGAATTAAATTAACTAATTTTTATAAATCATAGAATCTAATATATTTAATTTTAAAATTTTAGGACTAAATTATTAATTTTTAAAAATAATAAAATTATTATTTTCTATTATTTGTTAAAAATACCTGAATAATATATTTATTTAAAATAAAATTGTACGTCCCTACATGTAATTTATGATATTTTACCTTACTAATCTCTAAGGCACTTCTCTGTCCCTGCAACATCTCTGAGGTACTTCTCTGTCCCTGCAACAAATTTGCATGTGTCTCTATAAAAGACTTGACACGAACTAGATAACCATCGAATAAAACAAATAAGAGTGGTATTTGTTATTGTAATTTAAATTATTATTATTATTTATTATTGATAATTTTATATTAATATATAACTAATAATAAAATAAAATTAATATTTAATATATTTTATTATAAAAATAATAAAAATTATTGTAACAACATTATTACTTATAAATAAATAAATAAAACTAATAAGTCTAATTGGTCCCTAATAATTCATACTAAATTCCAAACCAGGGTTAATCTTATGATCTACACCGTTCAGATTTCTATACCATTTTTTATCATTGTAAGTGTATAGAGTATAGACCCTACTCAATAGCCCACTATTTTATTTACTACCGTTCACACTTGGCTTGTGGCCGATGAAAATATCATATCGAGAGAAATATTAAAATTTTAATTTTATAAAAATATAAAAATATATTATTAAAATTTATAAATATTTGAAAAATAAAAAAAAATTGTAAAATTTATTACAAGCTTTGAACTAACTTTTTAAGGATACTAAATAATAGTAATAATAATAATAATAGATTAATTAAATTAATTTTTTATTTAAATATTATACATGTATTTTAAATATTACACAAGTTAAACATATATAATGTTAAAGTATTATGATTACTTTTATTTTTATATTAAGAAAAATATTATTTTTTTAAAATTTTGTTATATTTATATAAATTATATTAAAATTAATAAAAATAATAATTATTATTTTAAAAATAAGAATTATATAGAGCGTAAATAAAAAAAAATAGTATGAGAGAGAAAAAGAGAAAGAGAATTAAAAAAATAATATAATTAATTATCTAAAAAAGAATTACAATTTAATAAGTTATAACTTATAAATAAAATTGATTATGTTAGTTCATAATACAAATAATAGGTTATGTAAGTTTATATTTAATTTGATGAAATTAAAAAATTTAAAAACCAATATATTGCTATACATTCATATCAATATATATTTTTTTAATGTTTTTAAAATTTGTATTAAAATTTAAATAAATTACAAAACAAGTTACAAAAAATATTAAAAAATTTCAACATTTTTTTTTTTTCACTAAAGTATGCAATTTTTTTTATATATATTATTGAATATATTTTGAAAACAACATATATATACTTTACATAAATTTCTATATGAATGTTTATGGGTTTATTATCTAATAATTTTATTTCAAGATAGTGGCTCCCACCAAACTTTTTTTTTTTTTTTAAAGGTTAACTTAACTTTTTTAATATTCTTATTTTTAAAAGGTTGATTTTTTTAATAGATTAAACAATATTTTAAGGTTATTCATCTTGCATATTTATTTTACAAAAATAAAAATAAGTATTTACATTAGAATAAGATTAATAAGAGGAAATTATGTTAGTGTATTTTCTATAAAAAAAAAAAAAAATTATTAAAGTTAATCTTGCCCTAGCTTACGAGAATGTAGAAAGTGAAAATCTCCGCTACTACTAATAAGAGAATGATTACAAAGAATGCCTTAAATGAGGCTTAAATTACCTCAAAATTATGAGACATCATCTTTATCCATATATCAGTGGATGATAAGTAACTAAGAATGGTCACTTCTTTTTTTCCTCTCCTATATGATAATTGTTTTTGGAGATATATTCTTCTAATCAATTATTTGATAGCAAATTTTGTCAACGTATGATGGTCAAAATCATTGTAGGGTCTTATACTACTTGTACTGTTACTACAGTTCCACCCAACAACATCAAAATTTAAGACCCTTTAACTTTTATTTTTTTCAATAAAATTCCATTAAATTAAAATTATTGTCACACCTTTAAATCATCAAAATTTAGTTCAAAAATATAAACTAAAAACTCAACATTGAGACACAAATTTTAAACTTTAAATTCACGTCCCAATAAAATGCATCCAATGGAATGCCTGCTTATAGCTCTTTAACTTTTTTGTTCAATGAAAATTTTGAATAGAAGGGTGCCTTAGGTATTTAACTTTTTTCCCTCCTTCAAAAACCCAGATCATTAAATGACTTGATCCATTAAAATCTTATGTAAGATTAGCTTCAACGGGGATAAAGAGTATTATAAGTTTTTTTTTTTTTTAAGTAAAATATTTTAGTCATTTATTTTTAATTACTCACCTTAAATTATTTTACTTTAAAAATAAATAAATTTATTTTTATTTATATTATTATATTCAAATTAAAAATATATATATACATAATAAGAAGTATTGTTGTAAATAAACTAACTTTTTATATATATTTTTATTTTTTAACACAATAATCTTACGTTTACAAATATTTTATATAGTATATGCAAGTTTTTTTTAAACAATAAATTAATTTTATAAAATTATATGATTAAACACTTTGACTTTTGAACATATATTATATTTTTTTTTTGTTAAGAAGCATATAATTATTTATTATTAATTTTATCAATATTTATAAAAATTAAATCAAAATATTATATCAATAATGTATCTAATTAAGCAAGCATTTTTATTTAATTCTTATAAATATTGACAAAATGAATAATAAATAAACACTATTTTATACACAAATATATCATAATCTCAACTGACGTGACAGTTTCTTATTTATTACAATTTAGTGGATCTAATTATACTTACTATTAAAACTATGTCATATCATTTGTGATATATCTCAAATTCATAACATTTTTCACAATAAATTGGTTACATTTTTTAACAAAAAAAAAGATTTAATTACATATCATAACTTACTTTTTACATGGTATTTTGTTTTAATCCCACAGAAAAAAAATGTGCTCATTTTTCTTACAACATATATGAATATATATATTTTAGTATTATAAAAAAATGAGCATATTTTTTTAATATTGTAAGAAAATTACCATATATTTTTTACTGATAGAGTTAAAAGTAAAATCAGATAATTCCTTTATACATAAAGTTTTATTTTTAATTTTTCTCAGAAAAAAACATATATTTATTTTTTTTATAACGTAAATTAATATATATTTTTTAGTGTTTCAAGAAAATGAACATATATTTTTTATTGTTATAAGAAAATGAACATATATTTTTTATTGATTGATTAAAAATGAAACAAGTTAAATAATTTAATCATTTATATACCAAAAAGTTAAAATAACTGAATTATTTACGCATTATAAGCAAATTATATATATATATGATCAAAAATTAAAAGATAAAATATTTATGAACGTGAGATTCTTGTGCTAAAAAAAGGGGTAATAAATAAAAAAAAATTAATAAATTTTTGATAAAGGATCATGATAAGTATTTTTTTTTTAATATAAATATAATAATATAAATTGAAATAAATTTATTTATTTTTGAAAGTAAAGTAATTTGGATTAAATCATTAAAAAAAAATAATTAAAATATTTCACTTACAAAAATATGTGACTTTTAATGCACTCTATCCCTTAATGATGTAAAGGTCAATTGGATCCATGTTAGGGGTAATACAGTAGTTTTCCAATATGGTCCAACGGCCACTGAGATCCAAAAAAAATATTTTAAATAAAAAATAAAAGAATAAAAATAAAACGCACAAAAAGAATAAATAAAAAAATAAAAGAAAAAGCAAAGCAAAGCAAAGCTGAAATACGTCACATCCACCCACCTCAGTCTCATTTTTAACCCGACACACCACCACTGCGGCACTCCCTTTTTTCTACATTATTTTTACTATTCCAGCTTTTCTTATAAAAAAAAAAATTGCCTAACATTTTTTTTTTCCAGTATATTCTTTAATGTTTTTTTATTTTCCTAATTTTTACAACTCTTTTTTTTAATCGTTGTTAAGTAAAGATGATTAATTATTAATTTTTTTTTAAAAATTTTGCATACGTGTTTGTTTCGAGTTGTCTATGATGTTTGTAACTAATAAATATGTATTTGTTTGTTTAAAAAAAAGTAAAACTTACTTCTTTTTTTAAATGTAGGGTTATGACATGAAAATATTTTTTTTTGAATAAATATTATTAAACATATGCTTCTTAAATAGAATATTTGGAGCATAATCATTCTAGTATTTTAAACATATATCTTTTTAATATAAATTTTTCTAAGCTTAATTTTTTTTTTTCTTTAAACATGTGCAGGTTGAAGGGTCGAGATAAAAACTATTTTAAAATAAGTTAAATAAATAAGTTATTTAAAAAAGATAAAATACTATAGATTGTGCATGTTATGCACTTTTTTGTCTTCTAATTTTTTTATTAGGATTCTAAAATTTTACTAAGTTAAAGTAGTATTTTAGAAGTCACCTAGATTAGTAAAGTAAGACCCTAGCAATACATTTAATGCGGACGTCGGTTGAGATACATACTTGATTGTGACAATATTAATAGCGTTGGAGAGCTCTATACAATGATAATCGATTTATTTGAAATGAGCTCATGCATTATGTGAGATAACTTATTTGATCTCATTACCTAAATAAACTCATGAATTGAGCTGCTTATTTAATATAACTACTCGTATCTAACCATATTGATTACCACTGAACTCGTATCTTTGAAGCTTTTCAATTTTGTTGCAATAAAAGGTGTATTTGAAAAGTCTATGCTGTTTAAACCATCCAATGAATTTATCGGATCATGATACATGCTACTAGGGGTGAGCAGCAGATCGAAACTGCCTGTTTTTTACCAATCCGAATTCGAATCCGATCCGATCTGAAGTAGATTTGAAGATTTCTAATCCGAATCCGATCCGATAATGTAGTTAATCCGAACTAATCCGAATCCGAGCAGATCAGATTTTTCGGATCGAATAAGTCGGATTGAGATTATAATTTATTTTTTATTATTATCATATATAAAACACAATATATACTAACATTTAAATTTTAAATTGATATATTTTTTAGTAAAATTTATTTATTTATAGTCACAAATTAGATAATCAAAATAATAAAAAGTATACTCTTCAATATTATTAAATTATTATAAAGAATTTAACATTTTTATTTTTTAAAAAACTAAAATAATAATTTAATGTAATTGTAGTATGTATAATATTTAAATATAACACATTAAAAATAAATATGCATTTATTTATAATTTTAATAGTAATTCAGTCCGGATCGGATTACAGCGGATTATAAAATCTGTCAATCCGAATCCGAACGGATTGTATACTTTTCAATCCGAATCCGATCCGACTATAAAATATATCAATCCAATCCGATCCGAATCCGACGGATCGAATCGGATTTATTAATTTAAGCGGATCGATCGGATTATTTGCTCACCCCTACATGCTACCTAGTAAACTAAAGGGTCAAATTAAAAAAAAAAAAAAAAACTGGTGGACAAAATACACCCAAAGAGCGGTAAAAAGAGAGGGGAAAAAAATGACCTACATGAGCGGCTTTACATCAAAGGGAAATATATCATTTGATAAAATTATTTAAAAAATTGAAATATTTTTTAAAATAATATATATATGATTATTAAAATAAATGTAAGTTTAAATATTTTACTTAAACTAAATTTAGCTGTACAGTCCAAAACCAATCATTCTCGTCTGGATCAGCAGCAGTTCAAATATGTCTCTAACTTAGTTATAAATCATTCAATTAATTAATATAATTTTATAGTATTATTTTTAATATTTATATATTTATACATCTTTCTGTGCCACTTTTTTATTATTACATAGAGAAACAAAGTGACACTGATCATCGTGCTTTCTTTGCTTTAACCAACTAATATCGATGTATTTTCAGTTATTAATTGATAAAATTCAAGAAATAAAATAATAAAATATATATTAATTAAATTATAGTGAATGTACGTATTTATAAAAGGAAAATAGATATGTTAACTAATGACCACGCAAAAAAAAAAAAAAGGAAACTAAAAGATAAATTAAAAAAAAAAAAAAAGCAAAGAAAAAGACTCTAGCTAAGCTAAAAGATTCCTCTTCAGCTATAAAAAAAAAAAAAAAAAAAAAAAACAGATCTAAAAGAAAAATTAATACTTGTTGAGATTGACGGTAGATCCCACATAAAATAAATTAATAAATTCACCATAGAAACCCATCTTCTTAAAACCCTTAATAAGGAACAAAGAATTTCACCAATTTTTATTTTCGTTGAGGGAGGTTTGTTAATAATTAATCTCTCTGATGTAAGTACTTGGGCACAGATCATGAGTGGGAATTGAAGAAAGAAAAGGGATTTGGAAAATAAAAAATAATTAGAGAGAAAAACAAATAAGGCTACTACTACTTTACCTTTGTGATCTTCTTTGTTGTTAATATATATATATATTTTTGTAGCTAGTGATAGTAGGTAGATAGTTTTATATACAACTCTCTCTATGTTAGGAGGAAGTGGAGATTCAAAGACAAGTAGTAGTTATAGTCAAGTAATATTGGGTAGCTCAGAAGCAAAAACCCAAGATCATGAGTCTAATACTAATATTGGGGGATCAAATTGGATATCTGAAGAAGATAGAGTTGGTACAATTGATAATAATGAAGGCGAAAGAAGCTTTGGTGGTAATAGATGGCCTCGTCAAGAGACTTTGGCTCTCTTGAAAATACGTTCTGATATGGATTTTGCTTTTCGTGATGCTACTCTTAAAGCTCCATTGTGGGATCAAATTTCCAGGTCTGTTTTATTTTTAATTAGATCTCTTAATTTCTTCATTTTTTTTCTGGGTTTTTTGTCGGTTTGATTTAAATTTTTTTTTTTCCCTTGAATTTCTTAAATAAATTGGTTTTTATTTTTTTTTATGTCTGAAACTCTTTTATATTGTTCAAGAATAATTGAATTCAGCATTAACAATACTAAAGAAAATAAGAGTTTTGTTTTGGAATAGAATTCATATATTTTCTAAGTTTTTTACTACATTTCTGGGTATTGAATAGGTCTAATTTTTGTTATTGTTTTTTTTTTAATTTACACTGAATTAGAGTTTTAGTTACACTCATATATATATATATATTGCTTGCGAATATATATTTCAAAATAATAGATACCTAGGCAGCATCTTGTGTGAATTTTAGGTTTTGTTTTAATTCCAACAATTCTCAAAATAAGAAAGAGTAATGGTTGAATAAATTCATCTTTTCTTCTTCTTCTTCACACTATCTCTCTGGATTTTGTCAAACAGAATAAATTCTAAATCCCCAATTTGGATTTTGTCTCACTATCTCTTTCTCAATATAAATTAAATGTATAACTATATATCTTTGTCAATTCTCTTTGCCTTCTGTTTTGTATTAATTCTTAATAATATTTTATTTTTTATATTTATATATTAATTTCATGTGCAAACGTCTATAAATACAAGTTTATTTTGGAAAGAAAAAAAAAAAGTTGTACATACAACATCTATATTTGTGAATTTGCCTTATAATGCATAAATTGTGTATGTTTGAAAATATGTACATGAATGTATAGCAAATATTTTATTGAAGAAATAAATAAAATTTAAATTTTATTTTATACATAACTCTTTTATTTATATAGCTTTACTTTTAATTCTTAATAAAAATATATTGTTTTAATTGTATGATATAAATCTCTTTCATATATAAAATTTCATTTTTAACATCTTTAGGCAAAAAAATGTTCATTTTTCTTATAACGTAAATAAATATATGTTTTTAGTACTAGAAGAAAATGAATACATATTATTTTTTACCAAAGAAACAATAGTTGAATAACTGAAATATTTATAATCGAAGGAGAATATATATTCTTTAAATATGAAAGGAAATCATATGATAAAAAATAAATGTTTTTTATTTTTATTTTATGCAATTAAACATAAATTATTTTATTCAAGTCTTTGCATATACTTTTAATTAATCAATTTGCTCATTGTTTTTAATTGGAATATTCAGAAAGCTAGCAGAGCTTGGTTATCATCGAACTGCAAAGAAATGCAAAGAGAAATTCGAAAACGTGTACAAGTATCACAAGCGAACCAAAGAAGGTAAAACTGGAAAGCCAGATGGCAAAACTTATAAATTTTTTGAACAATTAATAGCCCTTGAAAATCAACCTCCTTCTTCTTCTTCTCATCATCATCAGTCATTGCCTTCAATTTCACATTCCAAATCACAAGAACACCAAGCTCCAACAATGGTGGTCACAAGTAGTATGAATAACATTCCACCATTAACTGTCTCTCAACAAAACAATAATGTTACTACTGTTCCATCAACTCAACAGCCCAATACAATAAATCTCAGTTTTCCTTCTTTCCAAACACCCACAAACCCTACAATTCATCAAAACATGACAAACCCATCCACTTTTCAAGCCATTAATTCAGCAGATCTGTTCTCTAATTCTACATCGTCGACTTCGACATCTTCAGACTACGAAATCGAGGGAAGGAGAAGGAATAGAAAGAGAAAGTGGAAGTACTTTTTTGAGAGATTGATGACAGAGGTAATTGAGAAGCAAGAAGAGTTGCAGAAGAGATTCCTAGAAGCCATAGAGAAAAGAGAAAATGAAAGAATAGTTAGAGAAGAAGCTTGGAGAATTCAAGAAATGGCTAGAATCAATAGAGAAAGAGAAATCCTTGCTCAAGAAAGATCAATGGCTGCTGCTAAAGATTCTGCTGTTCTGGCATTCTTGCACAAGATATCCGAAAAACAAAATCAAAATCAAAATCAAAATATGAGTCAACCGAATCCGAATATCATTATTCAATCACCTGTATCGACCTTAGCACTGACAATAGCAACACAGCTGCCGTCAGTACTACCGCAGCCACAGCAGATGCCGCGGTCACGGCAATTGAGTACTATAAATGTAGTACCGGATAATGTCAATAATGGTGAGCTTAATGAGTTAATGCTAGCAAGCTCATCAAGATGGCCAAAAGTGGAGATAGAGCAACTAATCAAGCTAAGAACAACACTTGATGCAAAATATCAAGAGAATAGTCCAAAAGGGCCACTATGGGAAGAGATCTCAGTCTCCATGAAAAAGCTTGGATACAATAGAAATCCAAAAAGATGCAAAGAAAAATGGGAGAATATCAACAAGTACTACAAGAAAGTGAAGGAAAGTAACAAGAAAAGGCCTGAGGATTCAAAAACTTGTCCTTATTTTCAACAACTTGAAGCTTTATATAGAGAAAAGAAAAAGCTTGAGAATACCCTAATTAACCAATTCAAACCTGAAGAGATCAATTCAATACCGATAATGGTGACACCTGAGCAACAATGGCCTCCACAAGAAGATAATAATATGGATTCAGCTATCGATCCAATGGATCAGAATCAAGAGGAAGATAATGATAGAGATGGTGATGAAGATGAGGGTGAGGGTGAGGGTGATGGGAAGTATGAATTGGTGGCAAACAAACCAGAAAATGATAACAATAATGGAATGAATAGTGCTACAGCTGTGTGATGGGAGAGAAAATGTGATGGATATGATCAAGTGGTACTGGGACGGATCAGAATTCAAAGCGGATCGGATTGGATCGGAAATCAAAGTGGATCGGGTCAGATTATTCGGCGGGTTCACCGAGAATTTCGGTTGTGGACCGTGGGAGAGAAAAACAAGAGAAAATATAGCAGGGAAAATTGCAGACAAGACACATGGTTTGTTTTTTTATTTTGGGGGTGGGGGTTTGTAGAACAGCGTCCGACTGTCAGTGAATTAAAATATTTATTTATAATTTTGTTTATTTAATCTTCTAATTAAATGAATAAACTACTTGTGCAAATACACACAGTGGGACTGAGAGTTTAAAATTTTTCTCATAAATAAAAATAAAAAAGAGACTTTAGTGTGTAATTTTGTTTATTTGTTCACGTAGATTAGAATTTTTATTTACTACGATACAATTTAATTAATTTATTATTAATAAATAATCACATAATTATTTTTTTATCATATATTTTTAATTTTATATTCAATAAATAATTAACACTTTATTTAATATATATGATAATTTAATATATATAACACTATTTTGTAAATTATGACGTGAGAAATTATCATTTAGTCTTTTGTGCATATTTTCTTAAATTTATTTTTTCTTTATTTAAGGAAAACTAAATCGATCATGTTTAAAATTTTATTCAAAATTTAAAATAATAAAAATATTATTTTAATATTAATTCAATATTAATTTATATTTTTTTAATTTAAGAGAATACTATAATTTTGGCTATTATGAATTTAAGGGAAATTATTTTAAGTATTTTTTTAAAAATTATTTTTAATTTATCTCTCTCTCGAGATCTCGTTTATATTTCTCATTTCTCCTTTATTTGGAAAAGATGTAATCAACATCATAAATTTTCTTAGCTAGCATAAATATTATTCTCTATAATAAATATTCAAAAAAATCCAACCAAAAAATGTCAAAGAAATATCTTGCGTTCGTCAAATGAAACAAAACACTACTTCAAAAAAAAAAAAAAAAAATGAAACAAAACACTCCCAATAAGAAACAACCTACAAAATAAAGGATTAAACACTGTTATCACGTATCTTTTGTGTTTACAATGGCCAAAAATTATAGTACACTTTTGTTTAAATGTAAATTCACTTATGGTTTGGTTAAACGGTTCCAATTTTACGTCTCATTAAAAAAGTGTGCAAGTATTTCTTTTCAGACAAGTTTTTATATTTTATGAACCTATTTGCAACAACAAATTAACCCCATAAGAAACTTAATGTTTTTAGTTTTTGCTTGATGGCAACTCTGGAAGACAAAAAATACTATGGTGTTCGAAGATAAGAAATTGCTTATTTCTGTTGTAGCTAAACAAATTGCTATTTTTTTTTACTTAAATTGCCAAGCTCTTAATGATGTAAATCAAAATGAATATCCAATTAAAACTCTTTTGTTATTTCTTTTTTGTCCTAACCATTTTTTTTGATAATAATTTCTTTATAATTTTAACTGGTACTTATAATTTATCAGTCTCTTTAAAATGTTTGTAATTAACAATAATTTATATAAATAAAATTATTTAACTTTTGGAGAAAAAAAATACGAAACAAAACAAACAAATTATAGATAATACCATTTCTCCTTAAGGTTGCACATTTAAATTTCAAATCTATGTATTTCACACATGGAGATATGAAAATATTATTGCATACAATAGATATTATTTATCTTATGATAAAATACGTTAGTTTTGACCATTAATTTTTATATAAAAAATAATATTAATTATATAAAAAAAATTAATAACTATAATTTATAGAGATATACGATATATTATATTTAAAAATTTTACGAAAATAAAAATATTTAAGAAATTATATAAATTAGATTAAACTATTTGTTAAGGTGAATTGAATCGTTAATTTTATTAACTAATTATTGATCTAAAATAAAGAAAAACAAATCAAATAATATCCAATATACCTCCCCAAGATTTGATTCTCTACATTAAGCATAATAACAACTGTAAATTCAAAAGATTAGTTTCAGGTTTTTAGTGAAATAATTATGTAACTAATAAAATTAATATTTTAATTAAATATCATGCCTTGTTTAACTTGAATTCACGGTTCGATTGGTCTGTCCGCTCTGTAGACCGCAACAATAACTAATCAATGTAGTATTTCATGAAATAAATAATTAGTTATTAATTAATTATTTGACCAAATATATATATACGTTGGCATTTTTTGAGTGATAAATATAAAATTGATATCAGGAGAAGTGTTAACTTATTGAACTATTAAGTTTAGGCAGTAGGGACATTTAAGGATTTGGCCTTCTCTTGTAAGCAGGAAAAAAATAAAAAAATAAATAAATAAAATAGATAATAAATAATAAGTTAAAAGCAATAACTGTTTTTTAATATTATATATTATATATATCGTCACATATATCATAAATATTTAAATTATACTAACTCATGTAGTAAATCAAGTAAATGCAATAAAATAACGTGGTAAATTTAATAGTCAAATTCACTAAAATTAATAAACATTTAATACATATTCGATAATGTAAGATTCTAAATACTTCTATTAGTCAGGGATTACTTATCCTAACTATCTAGGCTGCTATCATTCGCTGTCTCTACAAATATTGCGATCCTAACTAGATTTGACTAACCATCAGAGTTATATCACCACCTAGTGTGATGCAAAGACCTGCAATCAATATGTGTGTACACCAATATATGATTTTAAGATAAAACACCTCGTAACAACAATACAAAAACATTATTAACATATGTAGATACGAAAACTCTACTTCGTAATAACAATATAGAAATACACTAGATGTATTATTATTATGGAAACTAATGAGTTTAATAAACTTCACCATCATTGCGTAGTTTAACATAGAAAAAAATACTTGATGTGTTAAAACTACAGAATCACATTTTTATCTCCGAATTACTAATACATAAACACACTAAAAGTATTAGTAATACGAAAAATAAAATATTTTTCAAATACATAAAAATATATTTTTAACACGTTATAAAAATACGCAATACCAAATAAACTGTGAGAAATATATGTGAAAGATATATGCAAAATGATAAGAGATATGTGTAAAGGTGCATTTAACAAGAAAGATGATGAAACATTTTTGGCTTTTTTTTTTAGCTTCTAAGACCCTCAAGGACACACCGCACACTCCGCGAGGCTTTGTTGACCACCTCAGCGAACTCTCGGGAGATGTCAGCAAGGTCTAACAAGTCACAGTTTCACCTTGTGCACACTTTTGATCCTTCACCGACTACATTGGTGAGACCTTATAAAGACCCCAACGAGCAATTCAAAATAAGTTTTCTAAAGCAAAACTTTACTAATTTAAAAGCCATATACCTACTAATTCAAAAAAATACATGCAAGTAAAAATATATTTTAACATGCAATAAATATGCTCCTAACTATCTTGTAGTGTGTATATCATATAAACATATAATTATGTTAAGATCTATGCGAGTGTGTGCGATACTAATCACAAGCAAAGCATCTTACATAGAGATAGACAAAAATACTAAGTAAAATAAACAGACTCTGTATTTTGCACATGTGAATGTCAATAAAGACACAAAGAAACTTACAGGACTTAGAATCTCCCATTTGACTTTTCGTAGCAAAACACTGCAAAACCTATACAAATTAAGAATCAAATACAATATATTCATGTAAGATAATCAACCAAAGTTGATTCCCATGAACAAACTTCGACATAGACAAGGTATACTTAATATACCTACACTCCAAGTGCGTTCGTCTTGTAATGCTCTATCCATATTCATGAATCACCACATTCGTCTTGATGTTAACACTAGCTCCAAGTGAGCTATAAGTTCTAAAATTACATATGTAATATACCCACATGAAATAAACACATATCCATGAATGTATAATGCAGAACTATTTGTAGTCTTAATTTAAAATTTATTTAAATTAATTTTTGTATTTTTATTATATTTTTACAAATAAAAAAATGTTATTTTTAATTTGAAATAAAAGAAAAAGTTAAGAAATATAATTTTATAATTGAAAATTCATACAAATTAAGTTGATTGTCTAGTATGGTTTAGATCCACACTTCTTTGTAGTACAAAATTTCTACATAATTATACTATTTTTATATTGTATAATATAATTTAATTTTAAAATTAAATATATAATTATATAATTAAAATATTTAATACAGTATAATAAATATATTGTATATGTTCATTACTGTTGTGCAAACAAATGGGCTTTACATATGCGAAAGCAATCTTGGAGATTTCCTTGAACCTAGCATATTGTAGTGGGTACATATTTGACTAATTAAAACTATTATATAGATTGTGGTATTAAATTAAAATAAATCGATGAATTTGTATATTAAATTAGAATATTTTGATAATATAAATAAAAAATGGTACTATTTATTTAATTTAAATACTACTGTAGTATAAATCTTTTTTTTTTTTTTGATGCTTTAATTTCTAAAAATATTGGAAAGTTACGTAGCATAATGTTTTTTTTT
The DNA here is from genome assembly GCA_029378325.1 of Elaeagnus macrophylla. NCBI lineage: Eukaryota > Viridiplantae > Streptophyta > Magnoliopsida > Rosales > Elaeagnaceae > Elaeagnus > Elaeagnus macrophylla. The sequence goes on along the minus strand of CM055640.1, from coordinate 13,866,494 downwards.
TTTTTTTTTTGATTCAAAAAGACCTCCCCTAGATAGGTCGGATAGGGCATCATCGCCACACACTAGGATCACCGGCCGGTTGTTTGTACCACAAGCACGGTAAGTGTCTAGCGGCACCAGCGGTCTATAGTCTGACTCGACAGAGTGCAAGGTTCGAGGCGGTGGTAGTGCACGGAGGCCACACCCACACGCAAGCCCGGAGGCCGAACAAGTCATGCATTCGTCAAGCTTCGAACCTGCACCCTGCCGTGTGAGGACGGACTGGTGCTTAGCACAGTACCCAAGCCACTAGGCTATCCTATGATGTGTTTATGTAGCATAATGTTGAAACTAAGAACATCATTTTAATGCTTTCTTTTTTATTTTTTTACACCCTTTCTTTAGTACTTGAAGTTGGGGGAAAAAAGTTCACCACTTTATGGTGGATAAACAACTTGTCGTACTACCCCCAATTATCCTGTTTTCCACTTCTTCTTCCTTTTTTTTTTTTTTTTTTTCTCCATTTCGTTTGTTGGATTCCATATGCAATGTTACTTAGTACTTGAACTAGTACAAGTAAAGAAAAAAACGAGGTTCTTGCTCTAAACTTTCTTCCTTTTTCAAGTTTTAAGAACCTCTGCATCAATCAACTTTATTTTCTTATCCTTTATGCATGATATTACAACCTTATACAATAGCGAATTCAAAATTTCAATTCAGAAGGAACATTAGTCAACTATTAATAGTACAATATTTGTATGAAAATTTACAAATAAAAAATAAATTAAACAATAATTGATTTATACATAAAATTAAGATTCGACTGGTATCTAATGGTTCACAGTAGGGGTGAGCAGCGGATCGAAACTGCCTGTTTTTCATCAATTCGAATTCGATCCGATCCGAAGTGGATTTGAAGATTTCTAATCCGAATTCGATCCGATAATGTAGTCAATCCGAACCGATCCGAATCCGAACAGATCGGATTTTCGGATCGGATAGGTCGGATTGAGATTATAATTTATTTTTTATTATTATCATATATAAAACACAATATATACTAACATTTAAAATTTAAATTGGTATATTTTTTAGTAAAATTTATTTATTTATAGTCACAAATTAGATAATCAAATAATAAAAAGTATACTGTTGAATATTATTAAATTATTATAGAAAATTTAACATTTTTATTTTTTTAAAAACTAAGATAATAATTTAATGTAATTGTAGTATGTATAATATTTAAATATAACACATTAAAAATAAATATGCATTTATTTATAATTTTAATAGTAATTCAGTTCGGATCGGATTACAGCGGATTATAAAATCTGTCAATCCGAATCCGAATCCGATCCGACTACAAAATATATCAATCAAATCCAATCCGAATCCGACGGATCGAATCGAATTTATTAATTTAAGTGGATCGATCGGATTATTTGCACACCCCTAGTTCACAGTATAAGATGTATCTCCTAAAAAAAAGACCCGTCAGCAGTGACGGAGAGAATTTTCATTTGCAGAGAGTAGTAAACATAATATATATATTTTTTTGCTACATAAAATACTTTTTTGCTACATAAACATAATTATATATAATAATAAAGTTATTTCAAGATATCATATTTCAAGTTATTTTCATTTACAGAGAGTAGTAAACATAATATATATATATAATAAAGTTATTTCAAGTTATTTCAAGTTATCATATTTTGTTGTTTTTATGCTGATATAGTTTTTTAAATTAATTGAAGAATTGTTTTTAATAATATAATACACATTTATTATCTCACTTCTTGGATAGCCCAAAAAAAAAAAAAAACTTATAATTTTTCTTTTGTATGATCCAATTATTTAATTAATTTTACTTTTAACGAGATTGATATATTTCTAATACCTATGTTATGTAAAATATATTCTAAATTGATAATATTTTCAAGTGGCTTTATTTTAATACCTATGTTTTAAAATAGTTTATATTTAGTCATTTTTATAAAAAATAATGGTACTAAAATTTGATTACATAGATATTTGAGGTATTAAATATCAATAACATGCGTATTAAACTAAAACATTTTTATAACATAAGTATTAAATTAAAATCCTTTAATAATATAGTTAATTTGAGATATTTTAGTTGAAATAAGTATTAAATTAATTTTTTTCTAATAATATAAGTTAATTTAGGATATTTTAGTTGAAATATGAATATAAAAAAGTACTAAACCTATTTTTAAGTACTTAAAAATATATATATTTTGTGTTATAAAAAATATAATTGCACCACAATTTTTGAAAATATGTTAAAAAAATAATAACTTAAAAATATGTTATAAATATATATTTTTTTACGTTATTAAAAAATATATATATTCTTGGCATGGAGGAAAAAAAAAGAAAAAAAAATGACATTTATAACTTAAGCTTTTTACTAAGTGTAAATACTAAGTAAACAGACAAAATTGTAGCTAAATTCAAAACAAATTATAATTTGCTATAAATGGGAGGCATATAAGCCTCTTTTTATATATCTAATAAAAATAGAAATAATAAAAATTCAATTTTAGAATAATTATTATTTTTAGAGGCTGATGAGGCTCTAGAGGTAAATAATAGAGATAAAACTAATTATTTATATTTTTTATTATAATAATTGTAACAATATTGCACAAAAACTTGTAAGTGATGACGAATTCAGGCTCAAATTATTGAAGTTAGGGATGGCAATTTTGACACGATCTAATAACACGATTTGAATATAATACGATACAAATTTTTTTTAAGTAAGAATTGATTAATAATTTTTTCATAATCTTAAAATTTTTGTTATTTTTTACTTATTATAAATTGATAATATCGAAAAAAAAATGAGTAAATTTTTTCATGTATTAATTAATACAAAAAATTCGATATAAATAATATAAAATGATCTTAATATTAATATAAATAATATAAAATAAATATGATTAATATTATACGATTGTCATTCATAATTGAAGTTCGGGAGGTGGGTTTTCTTTTTCAGATTCTATAGTTTTCCACCGTTTCATGCCTATTCAAACTAGTCGTGATTTAGCCCAGCTAAAGAAGTTTTCATTTCAATCAAAGTTGTCAGTTCATAATTAATCCAAAGCAGAATAATAAGCATTTCTAAGACCATTTTGGAACAAAAAGACCAAGTTCATATGAGGTTGTCTTACTGGATTTTTGGACCGGGTGTAGTTAATCTTAAATAATGGCGTTAGATAAATTGTTGTGTCGTTTAGCTCATTTAAATTTATATAATTAAATTCAGCTTAAATTATTTTTAAATAAGTTGGACTAAATAATTAGGGAGCTATTTCGTTTACATTTTTTGAAAAATTAAAATAAATAAATAAATTATAATTATGCTTGATAATAAAAATATTAGTACAAATATTATATTTTAATTATATTTTTATAAAATAAAAATAATAATAAAAATGCAATCTTTTAAGTGCTTTTTTCTACATTAGCAAAAAAAAAAAAAGTGCTTTTTTCTATACTAACATTATAATAACAATAAAATTCTCAGCTATTATTTAATCAAGATATTTTGTTAAATAATTTCATGCTGTTGGGTAAATTAAACTTCTTCAATTAATTGACTTATTTAAACAACAAATTTAACTGTTCTAAACTACTCATTTTATACCACTATAAATAATTTATTGAATAATTATGCACAAAGATGAAAACGTCAAATGCATTAAAATGCACAAGATTTTAGCGGTACATAACACATGAACCAAGCACGTTCTTGGTATAATTTGAGATCTGCCGAGGATGCAATGGGAGTCCAAAGTTGCATAATTTTGTGTTATAAGTACCTCACTTTTGATAATTATATTGTTAATATAACAAAAATATTCATTTTAAATAATTACAATATTATTAGTATTATTTTATCATAATTAAATTAAATATATATATATATAAATTTATGTATTAAATATATTTTTTATCATGTTTGTATAATATGCTAAACAATATTCGACACGCTTATATAAACGTGTCAAGACATGAATTAGCTACGTGTTAGTTGTTGGGTCCTCGAATGTCTATGAATAATTTCGTCATAATAACGACAACAGGAACAACAGAATAATTTCCCAATGCTATAAGACATTAAGACTCCATCATTCATAGCCGCATATCCCATGTTATAATTGTCACTCACATTCATTCACATGCGCTCCACATTAAACAAATCAATCTCCATCCTTCATTTTTTTATGTGAACCAAGAAAATTCAACAGTATCAACGGTTTATAACAAAGCTTTCACCTAGTTGTATTAGAACTCCGTGTTACGAATGCATGATATTTGAACCTTCTCAGAAAGCAATATCGTCTATCGAACACGCTAACCTGCACCGATCTGGGAAGAGTATGGCAGGCTAGATGTCGTGATATCACATATGGATTGACCACTGATTTATTAAAAGCTTAAGGTAGTTTATTATTTTTCATTCAAATCTTACACTTTATTTATAATAATCACTTAATATTCTCCATGTGTTTAGGGTGTGCAAAAATTACTTAAAATTAATTTAAATTAAATAATCAATTATCTTATATTATGATGATATTTATTCGTAATAAGTTTATTAAAGAAAAATTTAAACTTCTCATGTTATAAATGTGCAAGTTACGAAAAAAACAAAACAAAACAGGAAGTTAATTATCGACATTAAAGTCAATTGTTGAGGATAAAAATGTTATTTTGCAATCAAATTAAGATTCAAAAATAACAGACCAAAAGTATAATTAAAAGCATATAAATAATTAAATCTAAAATTATAAAGTAATTATAAGTGATTTAAAAATTAAATAACTATAGTATTTTTATATATCATAATTATATTATAAGATGTGATAATTTTTATTAGATATAATTATAAAAATTTAAATATATTTATTAATAATATTATACCAGCCACATAAAATAAAAAATAAAAAACTATGTTAAAGAACATTTTTATTTATTTATTTATCAATTAATAAATTGTAGTAGATGTTTTTCAAATTTATTAAAAAATTATAAAAAATAACACCCTTTAAAATTTATAATAATTAAATTAATACTTTAATAATATTAAACGGATTTAAATTCTTATAATTTAATTTGAATGGCTTTAAAAAATATATATATATAAAAATGAAAAAAAGTGTCATAAATGTCCTTTTGTTTTGGTAAAAGGTGTTATTTAGTCACTTAACTTATAAAATGTATCTTTAAGTCAATTTATTTATGAAAAATATGTTTTTAAGTTATTCTACTTATAAAAAAAAGCATCATTTAGTATTTTATTTAAGTTTAATAAAAAAAAATTGTTAAAAATGAGAGTAATACATTTGATATATGTGCTATTTTTTTATATTTAACGAAAAATTGGATAATATATTAATTTAGTTCTTACTTGACATTTTTTTTACAGGTAAAAAGATTTCAAAACATTTTTTTTCATAAATAAAATATTTAAAAATATTTTTTATTTTATAAAATATAGTACTAAATAATACCAATAGATCTTCTTAGTTATTTATTTTATAAAATTATTTTTTAATTATAAAACATATATAATTTAAATATTAAAAGATGATATTTTTATCATTATAAATTTTAACTATTTTATTTTATTTTGTTTTGTTTTATTTTATTTATTTATTTGTATGGACATTTTCCTTCAAATTTTTTTTTCTTCCAAAAAAATTAATAAACTGTAGTTTCTGTCCATTTCTTCGGTCTCTCAATTGCGCTTAATGGAGAGTTCCAGTCCGAGAGAGAGAAACACACAAAATTGTAGAGAGAGATGAGTTGAAAACCGTGAACTGTTTCTGATCCTCTTCGTAGTCTGTGGATTGGGTCTTTTTACCAAATCAATAACTTCAAGTTTTTATTACTATATTTAGTGGCTTTTTGTTTGATTCTCTAGAAACTACAAGACACGCTCGGTTTTGATTGCCTGATCTGTGACTTCTCAGGTTAGTGTTCAGGTTTCATTCTTTACAATCTACACAAACATTCTTTTAAAGTCTGGTTTTTAGGAGGAATTTTAAATTGGGATTTCTTCAGACGGTGAGGTGAAGGGGTAGGGTTTTTTTTTTTTTTTTTTTCTGAGTGATGTTGAAAGTTTGAAAATTTTCTCCAAAAATGTTATCTTTGAGGGCAGATGTTATTCGACCACTGTTTGTTTCTTGTTCTAATTAGTCTTACTTTACCTTTGTATTTTCATTTTTTTTATTTTGGGTTCTCATGGGAGGAAAAAAAAAAATATTTTTGGGGTTTTCAGTAATTAAAATAGATCACTGTTTGTACATCCACTTTTTTTGACTTTTTGTGAGAAAAGTTTCCGTTCGTTACGCTATTAGCTTTTGTTGTTTATATTCTATGATTTCTAGCTTCATTTTTTTAGAAAACTGCTTGTGCTTTTGCAGAAATTCGATCTGAATGCTTCGATCTTTGCATATTAGTCGCCGATCTCAACAATTCTTAGTGGCGGAAGCAAAGGATCTCTGATTAATGTCCAGGTTGGATTTAAATCTTTTGCTCACTTCTACTTTATGTGATTTAGCAATCTTATTTTGTTGATTTAGAAGATGCTAATTTTGAGCACTTGATAGCCCCTTTGGTTTTAATACTCTCTTTTTCTCTGATGTTTACAATTTTCCCTATTTTGTGGAGCGAAGAAATCTTTGGGTTGGCCACTAAGCAGATTATTCTTTTTTGCAAGATTTTGTTTGAACTATTCTGAACCAAATTGAAAGTTACATTTTACTAAATGGTTATTTGGTTTCTTAAACATAAGGTTTCAAAATTCTCCAAAAAAATGTTTCTGATTCAAGTCTGTTACTTAGGTTACTTTACGTGATATATATATAATAACACCTATAATGTTTGGGTTAGGCTTTCTCTGTCATAAAATTTTTTGGGCGGTCATGAGAGTGCTTTTTTTGTGGTTAGAAGTTTTAAGGCTGTAATAAACGCTGTTTCTCTTTTGAGATTCTTTTTTTTAGTATATTCTTTTCTTGCTTTGTGCTTTCCTTCATCTATTTTCTCTTTTTTTGTTCCTTGGTTATTAAGCATTGAAGTGGGAATCTAAATGAAGTTTGGTTTATTTGCAGCAATACTGGTGCTTAAAAGTCTCAGGTTATCTTTCAATCTAAGGTGGAATCTAACCTGGCCTCCGTCATCTAAGATAACCTAAGGGGATCATAGTATATGAAATTCTGTTGAAGATACTGTTTACCTCTGAAGCAATTGGAAAATTGGAGTGAATGTCATTTCGTAGTATTGTCCGTGATGTTAGGGATGGATTTGGAAGTCTATCAAGGCGAAGTTTTGAGTTGAGACTGCCTGGTCATCACAGGGGAAAATCACATGGTTCAGTTCATGAATTGCGTGAACAACCTTTGGTCATTCAGAACAGCTGGTGGGCCAGTCTACCTCCTGAACTGTTGTTCGATGTAATTAAAAGATTAGAGTCAAGTGAGAGCACATGGCCTGCTCGAAAGCACGTTATTGCATGTGCTGCAGTATGCAGGTCTTGGAGGGAAATGTGCAAGGAAATTGTTAGTAGTCCTGAGTTCTCCGGGAAGATTACTTTTCCAGTCTCTCTTAAGCAGGTGAGAGTTTGAATATATTTATGATGCTTATTATGTAATATTAAAGGAAAAATATCCTAGTAGTCCATTATGTAAAAAATGAGCACTTTAATCCCGTTATTTATGAAAAATGAGCACTTCATTCATTCACTGTAAAAATTTGTTCGAGACTAGAAGTACCCATTTTCATAATAATGGAGCTAAAAAGTGTCCAACCTAAAAATTAAGAGAAAAGTGTTCATTTAAAAAAAAATTTGAACTTTGGTGCCTCGCATCCATTATTTAAATTTTAAGTGCATCCATGATTGTTGTTTAACACAGACATGCTTAAGATAGTGCTACAATTTAGCAATGATATTTTGCAATGTCTTGATTGGCACCGACATATTTTCTAATCTTCTTTAACATACAGCCTGGTCATCGTGATGGATCAATTCAGTGCTTTATCAAAAGAGATAAATCTAAATTAATTTATCACCTTTTCCTCTGCCTTAGCCCTGGTAAGCTGAGCTTATTGACTGAGTTATTATTTAACAGTGCTTGCTTTATTGTTGATGGGTGTTTAAACAACATAAATGCTGATAACGAAATTGTGTATGTGAATATGTTGTATAAAGCTAGCATCTTATGGAAAGTTATTGTTTCTTAACAAATATAAAATACTTTAATGCTAAGAGTAGGAGTTGCTCTATAGATATGAGCCAGCTAGTTGAAGTGTTTAACTCTTCTTCCATTCTAAGTGTTAAAATATTTCTGATGGTATGGAAGTCTACATGTTAACTCTAGTTAGGCCTATGGTTGACAAATTTGACATTGGCATACTGTCTCTTTGTGTTGCATTATGTTCTATTGTTCTAGCGAACATCCTCAAGCCATGGAATTTTGGATCAATATCGCTTGTTTCTGTGATGGTTTAGTTGAAAAAGCTTTTGATATTTTCTCTGCTAATATGGAGGTTCCCTTGCCTTGATATCTGATTGGCTGATAAGAGGTCTTTTAGTTTTTTTGGTTTAAGGGCTAGCTATTTGTCCTGATTTTCTGCTGGCCTGATGGACAAAACATTAGTTAATAAAAGGGATCGTTGAGCTATGTTGCATGTTGTTTGAGACTTGTCAGCCAAATATGGTGACAGGGAGCTGGGTGAGTTCAAGTTAGGAACTGTTGGTGGGAGGAGAGGTGCTCATTGGAAAGTTCATTTTATTGGCATGTTAACTGTATTATGATGGGTTTTGGGTAGATTTAGTTGTGTAATTTTACCTAGTGGACGCTTTAATACTTTAGCTATTAGGGTATATCTATTTAGTCCAAAAATTAATGTGAAATGTATTATTTTTTTTGTTTGGATTATGATTCTGGCACACTGCTAGCGTGGCACATGTTACATGAACATATTTGTTTAATGGAAAAACCTTACACTTTTTATAAAATTGTCCCTTCAATGACCCAAACTTAAAATTGCTGAATTAAAGTGTCAACTAGACATGTCAAGTGAAATTGGATAGCCCAGCTAAGCATGTATCATCCTTTTATGTGGCCCGGTATATTATTTTTGGGATGGGCCATACTTAGGTCTGATATAACAAACTCTTTCACAAAAGGGGCAAAATATATCAGACCAATTATCTTTGGAGGTTCCAGCTTCAGAACTCTATCGCCTTGTCAACTTCACCATTGTTGTCAAGAATCTGCTGCTTTCTCTCTCCCCACTCTCTCTATTTTTAGTTCCTTCCCTATCTGTGAATTGATAAACTAAAAAAAGGGTAATGACTCTCTTGTTTAGCTATAGAATATGATGTTTGGATCATGAGAAAATGAAAGACAATTGTTGGATTTTACCTTCAAAGTGTATCTAGAAAAAATGAAAGATTTTTTTTAAAGATCATAACAAAAAAAATCTGGAACTTGCTTTTGGGTGTAGGAAAAGCTTTCTTTTCCAACTTGCGTTGATCCTATGTTAAAATTTCATATTGAAATTTACAAAATGATAGTAGTATTCTTTTCTTTTGATTTGGGTCTTGTGAAGGAAATTGAGAGTTTTTATGTTCTTTACTGAGAAAATAGGATTTGCTTTGTTTTTATTTTTCATCAAATTTTTTATTTTTTTATTTTTTATGGCAAGTATTTTGCCTTTTGAATTAGTTACAGGATAACTTAGTTTATTAACAAAGAAGCCCATTAGTTAACGTAATAAAGCAAAGTCAATGCAGATTAAGTAGGAGAATGGAACAATAAAAAGAACACTAAAAACATGTACATGAGCTTATTAGGGCCGGGCTTAAACGAGGCAGCTTTAAATGACTTGCCTTAAATTTTCTACGAATCCTATTGGGCCTCTTTATGGGAAGCAGGGCACGCCTAAACAGCCCCATTTACATCTTTACAGTGAACTGGATAAAGTTAAAAATCCACACAAAACCCTATTATGATCTAGTGTTTGTTTTACTTTTCTAGCTATGTATTCTATGGTAAGTGTATTATGATCCAAGTGTCATGGTTACATTTCTAACTATGTATTATGTTTCTTTTAACATGTGGTGAGAAGCAAAAGACTTCAAAACTCTGTTGTTTATATTGTTATGCATGTAGGAACTCCACATAAATTAAATGCATCTTAAGTTAATTGAATGAGTTTTGAGTGCTTTTTAATACGTGTTATATATTTTTGAAACTGAAATTGGAAATTTTTTGTGCTTGCAGTACTTGTTGAAAATGGAAAATTTCTTCTTTCTGCCAAGCGAACACGGAGAACTACTTGCACAGAGTATGTAATCTCCATGGACGCAGATAACATATCTAGATCAAGTAGTACTTACATTGGGAAAGTCAGGTAATGATTTATGAAGAACTGAATTTCTAGTTGTACTTTTTCTGTGCTGAAAATTTGCAGCAATGTTTCAAACCTGACTAAAGTGATAAAAGCTACAAACTTCTTTGCAAAAAATGCAGGGCACCATCCCAATTGCGAAATAAACTGCTTGTTGTGATGAAAATCTAATTACAATCTTTCCAATTTGGACTGTTCTCGGAAATTTGAAACTTGTGTTACTTACATGTGTCCTTTTCTTATGGATGATACGTTTTGGGGCTCCTCTTTAACATGACTATGTCTCAATTTTATAGGGGCACTGTTTTCACAGTACTAATACGTTTTTTCAATAATGGTAAATCCAAAATGAGAAAGTGGTCATATTATTATTATTGGATAAAATTAGCATTCCTGTAATTACGTGAAAATGAGCATTTTAGTCCTATTATTATTACTTATGCTCATTTTCAAAAATTATGGAACTCATAGTGCCTCTCAGCTGTTTCTTTGATTTATGATGGAGATTACCTTTAGACAATGAAGATGATTTGGGGTTTGTAATTTTAGGCCTTGGTACTTGGCTTAGAGGGTTTGCATGATGGCTGACATCCATATATTTGACGTTTCAGGTCTAACTTCCTTGGCACCAAATTTATTATCTATGATACCCAGCAACCATATAATAATGTTCAGCTATCACCACCTGGTCGGAGTCGTAGGTTCCATTCGAAGAAAGTTTCTCCTAAGGTCCCAACAGGAAGCTACAATATAGCGCAGGTAGCTTATGAATTGAATGTGTTGGGCACTCGTGGTCCTCGTAAAATGCATTGTGTTATTCAATCGATACCTGCTTCAGCACTTGCACCTGGTGGCACTGTTCCCGGCCAACCTGAGCTGCTCCCTCGGTCCCTTGAAGACTCATTCCGAAGCATATCATTCTCAAAATCAATTGATAATTCAACTGAATTTAGTAGCTCTAGATTCTCCGATATTGTTAGTTCCCGTTACGAAGAAGATGATGGTAAAGAGAGACCTTTAGTTCTTAAGAACAAGGCTCCAAGATGGCATGAGCAGCTACAATGTTGGTGCCTCAACTTCAGAGGAAGGGTAACAGTTGCCTCTGTAAAAAACTTTCAGCTCAATGCACAGTCTGTTGCCAGTGTAACAGCATCGTCTCATCCTGCTCCGTCTGATCACGATAAGGTTATTCTCCAGTTTGGTAAAGTTGGCAAAGATATGTTTACCATGGATTATCGTTATCCATTGTCTGCATTTCAAGCTTTTGCGATATGTTTGACTAGCTTTGACACCAAATTGGCATGTGAATAGAGAACATAATCTAAATATATATTATGGTAAGAAACAGAGAATTTAATTGTCTTCTTTTTTTCGAAATAGTATGAGACTTTGTATGGTCATTGTATAACTGATACTATATTAGAGCCTTTTAGTTTTTTTTTTTTATTACCTTTTTTAATCCTCATTATTTTCGTGCACTTTTTTATTTTTATTTTTACGCCAAATGCTTTTTGGAAAATTATGAATTAGAATCGAATAAGAGAAAAGTTCCCCAAATCTAGTAGGGGTTTGTTCAATACGAGAACACAAGTAGTAAAATGATGATTATAGTTCCTTTAAATGAAAGTATGTAATTGGTACATGATAAGTTTTATTAAAATATTGTTCAAATAATAATTTTGAACTTCCTCATTTTTACCCTATAAAGCTAAACGACTTAAATGATAACTTGTAGTTCAATCTTATTAGGTCATAAAATAGAACTCTTACTTTACGTGAAGCAAAAATATGATCAAACCTTCCTCGAACTTTGGCGAGTATCGGCCTCCATCAAACTTTCAGGTGACTATTCCCAAAATCTAACAAAATTTCTGACAATCTTGTAGGATTTTGATAATTTTTCGACAACCTTGTAAGATTCTTTTGCATTTTAAAACGTGATAGAACTGTAAAAGTAATATTCAATGAGTAGCACAGCATTTTAATTACTTTATTTTTATAACTAGTGAAACACTTTAATCATTTTTTTTTTTGTCAATTTTAATATTTTTGAATTTTTTTAAAAGAAAATTTTAAATTAATTCGAATTAAATCTTATTAATAGAAGGCTAATATATTTTTGAAGAGAAGTGAGACTAAAATATTCACAGATTAAGTAATTAATATATTTAATTTATAAAAATTAAGTAACCATATGTGCACTTTTTATATCAAAAATGAGCATAGCAACTTTTGTAAAACTGCAACTAATAATAATAGGAAAATACATTTTATCACAAAACTTTGGCACATTTTAATTAGTTTTATATTGTACGTAGTTCTCATTTTGTTGCAAGTGTGCTCGACAATATAATATATCAACTAATCACAAAATGCTACTTCACCTTGAGATAAACCAGAGCAAATAATATGATTTCACGCCATTTCGCGTAATCATGAGGGGGCTATTCTCTTCACTCTCTCAAACTTCGATACACGTTGAAGTTCCGCAGTTTTGCTTGTGAAAAGAAAACCACAACTGACCAAACTAAAGAGACTAACAAAAGTACGTTTGTTATATTCAGCCACAATGGGCAGGCATGTATGGTTAAACATACCACAAATAAAATAATCTCCTACAAACCAATATTGGCTTCCAAGTTGAACAAAATTTGGAAGATATTTCCTCCTCAAACAAATGGTTGTTTGATTGCTATGCTAAGCCAAAATTAATTAAAAAAAGAAGAAGCAACGCACAAGTCCTTGCCTCAATGTGTAAGGTGACAGTTCTTCAGTTATGCAAATTGAGCACATTAGTCACATTTCTTTGAAATGGTGCACCAAAAGTGACTTTACTTTTACAAATTGAATACATTAATTATTTTTTGCCATTTTTTTTTTTTTTTTTTTCAATTTCTTTGGGAGAAAAAATAATGTGGAATGGATTTGAAACTTATTAGCATAGGACTAAAGTGGGAAAAAAAAATGAAAAAATAAAGTGACTAAAATAACAAAAATTAGCAACGAATGATAAGTGTCCAATTTGTGAAAAATAAAGTGACTCCAAGTAGGTGCATTGGTTTAAATCAAGGTGAATACTATGTCCGATTTATGAACGTAAAGTTAATGCAAATGCAAATGCAATTTTTCCTAACTCAATTGTCGATTGAAAAGGTAGCCTTCAATCTTTCAGCAAGGTATGACAGCGTCTTGGTGCTATCCTGAGTTGACTGCTCCACACAAGACTCCAAATCGTTGAGCGCATTGGTCTTGACCTGTTGCATCTTAGCAGTCTCAAACTTGTCTTGGCATACCATCAAAGCCCTATTCAGCCTCTCCTGCATAAGAGATTAACATTTTTAATGTGAACATAGTGGAGGGATACTGAAAGAGAACCAATATTATCTCGTCAAGAATTACTATTTGACACACTAAACAAAAAAACACAACCAGTCAAATGTTATGTTACTTGGCTTTCATTTTTTGCTAAATACCGTATCCAAGTGACATAACATGGGTGTAGGTGTGAGTACATTCTAATTTAGTGTAAGTTTTTTTTTAAAAAATAAATAATAATAATAAGAAAAATGGGTACACCATACACCTGGATATGTATCCATAAATGGAAAATTATTCATTTGTCAAGTAAGGTGATACTCTGTACTAATTTTATTGGTTTATTTTTAATAAAGTAGAGGCAATTGTATTGTTCAATAAAAGCTATTCATTTATCTTGCAACTTATTGGCATGGAGTACCAAAGAAGCAAGGACCAATCAATAATTTCTTTCCAGCATAGGTCAAAAGAACACAAATCAAACATCATGCAAGACCCAAGGTAGCTTCAAAAAATAAAAACAACGTTTCTGTCTTTGTAGAAACTAGAAAGTCATCTTATAAGTCATAATGAAAGAATGCAAGGAAAGGTTCTAACTTGAAACTTGGCCAGCTCATTTTCCACTCTCTGCTGGGCATTAACAACAGGAACACTGCAATGTTCAACACAACTGCTTATCTCTTCCTGTCTTCTTCTCCGATCAAAACACTCATATGCACATTTGAAGTACGCTTGCTGCAAAGTCGCAGTATGTTAAAATCAACTGAAGGAAAAACAGACAAAATAAAAAGACAAAGAAAATAAATTCCAATTTTGCTTGGTGTTGGAAAACACCAAAAGCTTATAAGCTCCTCATACACAAACAGCGACGAGATGATTTTGCCTCAGTGAGAAAAACTGAGAGAGATTGACATTCCCAAGTCTAAGAAAGTTACAAACTTTGCTGTTTCGCTGGAAATCCAAAAATTGCCCAACAAAGCCAACATTTTTGCAATTCTTTTCCTTCATGTTTTCAAAAGCTAAAATAAATATCATATCCAATGAAAGGTAAAAGAAAGGTTAAGGAACCCAAACTTACTTAACTATTTTATATAACTTCAATGTAGAGAAAATAGAGTGGGAGAGAGTGCTGGTTTGATGAGGATACCTGGAGGGTGAAATTGACATGGTCCTGAATGGGAGAGAGATTGGCTTGTGCCGCCAAATTGACTTCATTCAGTTTTTGCTTTATCCTCTCCGTTACCATTTGCTCCTCTGCTGCTGCTATGTGATTCATCTTCTTGTCCAATTTTCTCCCCTCCTATTGCACAATACTGGCAATTAGGGCTTTGCTGCTGAAATAAACGTCCCCAAGGGTTTAGGGATATTGTGTAATTTCTATTAGGATCTTCCAAGCTCAAGCAACTATATTAGTCAAAAGACTCAAAACTAAGGAATGTTGTATCATAAAATTGAGCAATTTAATATTTTATGATAATTTGAACCTCTATATATATATATATAAATAAATAATTAAATAAGAACAGTAAATAACATATGTATAAATATTATTTAACAAAAGAATTTGATTGTTCACTGTAACTTAAATGGGCTTATTAATTCAAGATTAATTCTTTGATTTTTTTTTCTTTTACAATTGTTTATCACGTGATATTCTTAGTTGTGATACTGTTTGATATTGCATTTTTAATTCTTCATTGTATGTTAAAGAGACAAAGTATTTTTTTTTTGTCTAAAATAATATCAGCATAACACTAAAGTAACAATGCTCTTTTTTAACAATTTTTTTTCTTTTATCTCAAATAAAAAAATATTTTTAAAAAATGTAAAATAATATAGAAAATAAATAAAATACTTTTTTAATAATTTTTTATGAAAATATTTTGATCAGTAAGAAAGTATATAAATAAATTATTATTTTAAATATAAATCATTTTACTAAAAATATTTATCATCAAATATCTTTATCATGTCAGTAAAATGTAAAACTAATCATAATACATTTTGATAGTTATTTATAAAAGTAAAATTATAAAATTATAGATAGTTATAAAATATATCACATTAATTTTTTTTTTTAAATAAAATTGTTATCAAACATTTTTTATAAATCAAAAATTAAGAATCAGAAATCAAATTTATCAAATATACCAAGGTCATATATAATAAAAAAAAATTATGCTTCATTTCTAGGTTTTTTAATTAATTTTTTAATAAAGTGTATTTGGTAACAACTTTTAATTTTGTTTTTCAAGTTTTTAAGTAATTAATACTAAAATATAGGATAATTTATAAGTCTTTTAAAAAAGATTTTTGAATTCATATTTTTTTATTAAATATTTTTTTAAAGGCTAAATAAAATCTTATGAATTTTTTATTTATGTATTAAGAGAAAATGATTAAAAATTAAAAACTTGTAAATAATAACTAAAACTTTTATTTATTTATTTATTTCGAAGGAAAAAAAAGTTATCAAAGTTATTTGTAAATATTTTTAATTTTTATTATAAATTATTAAATAAAAATTATTATTAAATATATTAATAATTATTTTTATAAATTAAATTATTATGCAACTATTTTTGGAATCACTTTATTTTTTACACTCGATATTTTTATATTAAATTTATACCTAACATGTGACAAATATAAAACTAATATGTAATAAAATATCTCTCCTTTCTCATCTATCAATTTTTTTCTTCTCTTCTATATAGCAGAACAAATATATTAAAAATAATACATCTTAAAAGAAAAAAAAAAAAAAAAGACTCAAAAGTTCAATATTTTTCACTCTCTTATTTATATTAATCTTTCTCACTATACTATAAACGAATGAATAACAGTGGAAGTTCCTCGTTTCACCCTTCTCGTTAGGGTTTTGAATTATGATTTCTTTCTAAATTGTTTCGATTGAATTTCCTTCACTCAGTGTTTTCAATTTATGGTTATCTCCTTCTAGTTTTGATCAAGCTACTTGTTAACATTTTCAACCACCTCCGTTGTCGCATCAATTTCAACCCAACCCTCCGTACAGATCATCGCCATCAAGCTCACCCATACTTCATCTGTTCTTACAGGTGCAGATCGGTAGCCGAAGCACTTCCACAAGATACTCTCATTCAACACGTCTCGTGATCCATCCTTAGCTCTCCTATTAATTCCATCAAACTTTGTGTTAAACCGCAATCATAACATCACCTCTCCACATGTCAATACCATTCCTCAATCTCTCTGGAAATGAAACATTTTTTAGTTCCCAAGATCGACATCATGAAGTTCAAGATTAATATTCAAAAGCCCCTTCAACTTCGTTCTATAAATTATACCCGATTAATATTTTCTACGCAGCTCTTCAAAAAGCCAAAAAAGAAAACCATTCACCTAATCGCATCTTTTCAATTTATCTCAGCTATGGACGCTACTTCTAAATATGTAACTGAGAAAGAAATAGGAGAACTGGTGGAAAAAACTCGACACTTAACTTGTGACATCCCTGTTCTTGAATTAGATGAAAACACTGAAGAAGCACAAATGGCAGCTTCAGTGATGTTATTAGGCAAACTTCTGTCTCGAAATCCAATAAAAAAACATCAAGTAGTTTCTGCAGTTAACAAAGCATGAGACACTAAAGGTGATCTTCTGGTTGCCACTAAGGATTACTGGCAAAACATTTTCTCTTTTACGTTTGAAACAGCTGAAGAGCGAGACTCAGTATGGGATCGCCGCATATGGCATGTCAATGGAGCACTACTTGTATTAAGAGAGTGGGATCACAACCTCACAATACAAGAACTGAAATTTGATACTGCAACCCTTTGGATACAGGCTCACGGTCTCCATTTTGCAGGTATGCGTTTGTCTAATGCCAAAAAATTTGCTGATCTTGCAGGTACTTTCATCCAACATGACTACTCGGGAGATGAGTCATTTATGGTTCGAAATTACCTACGCTTCAGAGCTAACATTGATCTAAACAAACCCATCATCACTGGCTGCCTCATTCCACGACGCACTTTGGATAACCTCAGTCTAAAAGCCAATATCTGGGTTGAATTCAAGTATGAGCGACTTCCAAATTTCTGCTCCAAGTGTGGATTATTGAATCATACCACTTACAACTGCAACCTCCAGTCAGAAATGAAATACAAAGTAAATGAATCCAAACTCATTCCTTTGTATGGCGAATGGATGCGCGCCAACTATGAGCTGCTTTCACCAACGTCACTTTACTGTTCTTCGTTTAACACTAAAACACAGAAATCTCAACTCAAATCCTCTGAATTTGTTGAAGCGGATAATTCAAATCTTTTGCTTCCCACTCACAGGGCATCAATTGATGCACGCTCTGCAGAACCCATTTTTGATTCTATATAAATGAAAGAGAAATTTTCAGTAAAAGCTGAACGACTGCATGCAGAGGTACAAGAACTTATTCAAATGATACATGTGCTAGACCTTGTAAACTTTACTACTTACTTCAATGACTGGTATTTTCGTATAAGTGATGACCATATTGATATGAACCTGCGTTTCAAGATGATAGCACAAGCCATCGGTATAGACATTGAATTTGACATGGCAAAAAGCTGGTTCAACTTTCAAACAACACAAATATTTCATATTGCTCAAGAGGTTCATCATGAGACTTATTTCACGACATCAGAGTTTTCATCTCACATCCTTTGTGAACTGTTCCAATTTCATAAGAGATTCCACCAACAGCTGCCAACGCCAACACCTTCCACATAGCCACCTTGCCAAAACCTTCCTCTTCAAAGTGAAGCTTGGTCTCCATCCACAGCTTTAAAGGCACCTCCCTCTGTCAATAGTTCCACTAATCAAAGTCCTCGCTCCAAAAGAAAGAACGCCGCCAAATATAAGACTACTGGAAAAGCCACCAAAGTCCTCAGCAAAGAAATCAAAAAGCGCAAGGCACAGAGTCTACTTCGCAAGGACTCCAAAAAACTTTCTGTTGGTAATTCTAACAACCACACAGCTTCTACCAATTCCACTTCTTTGGTCTGTCTGAATGATCGGTTCTCATATGATATTCCTACACAACAAAATTCTGCTGAAGGCGGGGAGGCAGCCTCTAATTTGCCCCTACTGAAAAATGAAGGTTTTAAGCTGGAATGGCCGGGGTCTGGGGAGACCTCGCGCCAAAAGAGCTCTGCGCTATCTCATACGTAGAAACAAACTAGATGTTCTATGGTTAATGGAGTCCAAATTAAGTGCAGATAGCTCTATTTTGTTGCAAAACTACCTTGGTTTCACACATAGCAAAGTGTTACCAGCTGAACGAAACAGGGGAGGGTATATTTTGTTGTGAAATGATAGTTATCATTTGCAGTTAACTGAAGTGGGAAACAACTATGTATGCTTTGATTTAAATCACCCAGTGAATCTAAATAATAAAATCTGCTTTTGTTGTGTGTGTATTCCACCTTATCATGCTTTAAAACAACAAACATGGCACAATGTACCAACTTTCATAAAGAATTTAAATAAACCATGGGCCTTAATTGGAGATTTAAACAACATCACAAAGCAATCTGAGAAGCTAGGTGGTGTGGTTTTTCAACCTCATCAGAATAACCCACTACAACAGTTCATTGTGTCCACTAATGCTATTGACATTGGCAGCTCTAGAACCTGATTCACTTGGTGTAATAATATGCATTCTTCAGACAGAATACTACAAAGACTTGATAGAGTACTTGCCTCTTCAGAATGGCTTGTTCAGTTCCCAAAAGCACAAGTTTTCAATCTTCCCAAGTTTACATCAGATCACAATCCAATCATATTGCATACTTCTGGTACTCGGGAACCTTATCGAATCAGACTTTTTCGATTTATGGCCATGTGGTATAGAGACTCATATTGCAAAATAGTAATATAGCATACTTGGGGCTCTTTTCAACCAACAATGGATCTTTCTTCCAAACTGCAATCACTATTTTCCAAATTAACCACTTGGAATAAAGATAACTTTGGCTTTGTACAACAGCAGATAAATACCTTGGAACAACAACTCAAATTCTTACAATCATGCCCTTTGGATGACAATCAGATAAAGTTAGAGAAACAAATCCAAGATCAATTGAATGAGCAGCTAGAAAGACAAGACTCATTATGGAAACAAAAGTCAAGAAAACTTTGGCTCACTGAAGGAGACAAAAATGCCAAATTTTTTCATACTTCCTCTATCATTCGCAGGCAAACAAACCATATTCCTCTCTTAAAGTTAGAAAGTGGAGAACTCACTTGGAATAGAGACAAAATTGAGCTTGCTTTTTCCAGTTATTTCAGAACGTTGTTTTCAACAACATCCACAATCATTGGAGAGGATATACAAGACTTATTTCCTACTGTGATAAACTCTCAACAAAATAATCAGATTGCCAGTATACCGTCTCCAAAAGAAATAAAGGCAGCTCTATGGGACATGCATGCTCTAAAAGCTCCAGGATCTGATGGTTTCTCTGTCTTATTTTATAAACAAAGCTGGGATACTATTGGAATTGACGTCATCAAAGAAATTCAGAACTTTTTTATTACTGGGGTTCTCAACCCCAATTGGAATCATACCTATATTACTCTCATCTCAAACGTTCAGAATCTCATACACGTCACTGACTTTCGTCCAATCAGCTTATGTAATGTCAACTACAAAATCATTGCGAGAATTCTAGTTAAAAGACTGAGATCTTATCTTGCAGAACACATCTCGCCTTACCAAGCCGTTTTCATTCCTGGTAGATGGATTGTAGAAAACACTCTACTGGCGCATGAACTAGCTCATAAAATCAATAAGAAAACAAGAGGAAAAGAAGGTTTGATGGGCTTAAAACTGGACATGAAAAAAGCTTATGATCTTGTAGAATGGAACTTCTTACTTCACATCATGACTCTAATGGGGTTTTCCCCAAAAGTTTGCAATCTCATTCATCAATGCATTTCAACAGTGTCTTTCTCCATCCTAATAAATGGCGCTCCACATGATAATTTCCAACCGCAGTGTGGACTCCGTCAGGATGACCCTCTTTCTCCTTATCTTTTCATTATGATCACGGAATGTTTGTCTCGGTTGTTGCTCAAAGCAAAAAGTCAACACCTCTTACATGGTCTCAAACTGACACCAGCTGCCCCTACAATCTCACATTTACTCTATGCAGATGATATACTTATTTTCTTGAAAGGAAATGCTAAGGAAGCACATCAAACGAAGAGGATTTTGGATACTTATTGTTCATGGTTTGGACAACAAATAAATTATCAAAAGTCTACTATCTTTTTCTCAAAAAATATAGGCAACTCTCAAAAACATATGATCTGCCAAACTTTATCTGTAACAAACATGGTTGGCAACATCAAATATCTGGGTCACTCACTCCCTCTAGGAAGGAAAAAAACTATGGAATTCAACAGCATTTTAGTGAAGATACACAACAAATTGGACAGCTGGAAATCAAAACTACTTTCACAAGCAGGTAAAATGACTCTAATTACCTCAGTGGTGCAGAACTTACCAATTTACTCCATGAGTACTTTCAAAATTCCCAGTAATGTTTGCCAAACTGCGGACTCCATAATTAGGAGATTTTGGTGGGCTAACAATACTCATGGCACTCATTACTACTCATCTCTGCCTTGGGATAATTTGTGTCTACCTAAAACTTTCGGAGGGCTTAGTTTTCGAAAAATGGAGGATTTTAATAAGGCGATGCTTTCCAAAGTTGCTTAGCAAATGATTACCCAACCTGAGAAATTATGGGTCATAATTTTTAAAGCCAAATACCTACAACGTCATCACCTTCTAGATGTTCAACAACGCACAGGTGATTCACATATTTGGAATGGTATTCTGTGGGCACGAGCACTCATAAAAGCAGGTAGTTACTGGAAATTGGGAAATGGCCAACAATTCAATTTTAAATAGGATGCATGGATACCGGGATTACCACACCAAAAGCTTCCCGCTTAGGCTTCTCAAAACTTACAACATCTACACCACATAACTTATCTCTGTCGTTGGCAAAATTTCTGGGTATGGGATCATAGCCAACTACGAAATCTGTTTGGACCAAACATGGCTCCTTTTATAATAAATATTAGCCCTCCTTCTAATAGTCCTGATGAACTCAAATGGTATGGATCTAAAAAAGGAATCTACTCAGTTAAAGATGCTTATTGGACTCAAGTTTCACCCAAATTATTCCCTTTCTCACACTCACTGTTGTGGAGGAAATTTTGGAAAGCAAAACTTCATGAATGACACAAACTCTTACTATGAAAAATTGTGAACAACTACCTTAGCACAAAAAAGAATATTGTCATTTTTAAACATCTAGATGATCCTTTTTGCCCACTTTGCCAAAAAGAACTAGAGAACTCTACTCATCTTTTCATCAAATGCGATATTCTTCGGTCTTGGTGGTTAACATGGAATTGGAACATCATATGAAAATTCCTGGAAAAACTTGATATCTTCTCTTACATAAACTTCGTTCTAAACCCTCCCAAAAAATGGCTACCAATAACATCATTGTTGAGGAATTCACTTTAGTTTTCACAATTATGATGGAGCAAATATGGTGGTTACGAAATGAAGTTTTATTTAAAAAGCAGGCTTTAAATAAGCAGCAACTTATACACAGACTCCATAATAGAATTTAAGAATTCAAATCTGCACTAGTTACACCATGGACTAGGGAAACTGCAGTTGGAGAAACTATTGTCATTCTTTCTAAATGACAACCTCCACCTCCACATGCCATCAAAGTAAATTTTGATGCCGCTTGGCAAAATGGGAATGCTGGCTTGGGATTCATTGTTACAGATAGCTATGGCCGCACAATTTATGCTTGGGTTGATGATGCACAAAAACTTGATAGTCAAATTTTGTATTTTATATAAAGCTCGCAAGTGCACGAATCACTTATAGTAAGCGACAAGTATACTCCCAAGATCGTCTCTCAAGGAATTGCGGTGGTTCTAAAACGTTATTTATTTTCTTATTTAGTCGAACAAACAATTCTAAACATTCTAACAGTTGTCAATTGAAGAACAGATCGTAAATTCGGAATTAAATTGAAAACTAAAATAAAATGAAAATAAAAGTGATCGCAACCAAGGGAGGATGATGGATGTAATTGGGAATATTAGTTTGCTATCCATTCAGGGCAAAAACAAATTAAGCATTCAATTAGAAGTTGGATTTAATGATTTTTTCGCTAAACCTAGAAAATCCCAAATCAATGGCAATTTTCACTACGATCAACTAATTAACGTCTTTGGCCCGGATCATTAACTAATCAATCGGAATTAGCTCAAGGAAATAATTCTAACCACCTAAACTAACACAAATCAATGCAATCAATTTTGGCTCTTGTTCATAATGCACAATTAAGCAAAGATGGCGTTTCTAATGCCTAATTCTAAAATATTCTTTCTAATCACAAACTAAGGTTTGGTCCACCATCAATTCACAATCAGAAAATAATAAGAACATGAACAAGAAATAAATCCAAATCATATATAATTAAATTACAAAATTGTTCTTCCAATCATTGGAAGCAATACTAACATCCCAAATACATATATTAGCCAACCATAACTAAATTGGTGTCAATCAATTTAGTCATTGAGGCAAACCACAAAATCAGAGAAGAAAAAGATATTACACTAAAAATACCCCAATGAATCTTCTAGCTCCAAATCCTTGAACTTGATTGATCCTCTTTCTCAAATCCTTGGAGTAGCTTCAACAATGGAGGGTCTCCTCTTGATTTTGGGTTGGTTTTTGGGTGGAAAACCCTTGCTGCAGTAGCAGCAGAGGTGGGAGAGAAATTGGCTGCAAAAACTTGTGTTTGGGAGAGGTATAATGTTGTATCTATAGGGGGAAGGAAGTGGAATACGCGTTTTAGGGTTTCTGGGCAATTTTGGCACCTCCCGCCGCGGCACAGGTTTTTCCCGCCGCGGCGCGTGTTGAATTTTG
The DNA here is from genome assembly GCA_029378325.1 of Elaeagnus macrophylla. NCBI lineage: Eukaryota > Viridiplantae > Streptophyta > Magnoliopsida > Rosales > Elaeagnaceae > Elaeagnus > Elaeagnus macrophylla. The sequence goes on along the minus strand of CM055640.1, from coordinate 13,842,742 downwards.
GCTCGTTGGTTCAAAACAGAAACATCCCCGCCGCGGCGCACAATAATCATGCCGCGGCGCGCCATGTTTTCATGATTTTCCAGGATCAACCCGAGAGCCTCTCTCCGCGGCATAGGTTTTGCCCGCCGCGGCGCGCCTTGTTTTCTTGCGCTGTAAATGCCCTTACATAGTATGTTGATTCTCGATGTAAGGCTTACGTTGCTAAGCCTTTGTTTGTCCCCCTTACATAGTGAATGACATCCAATGTAAGGCTTACATTTTTAAACACTTTTGCTTCACTTTTGCTCTCTTTTTCCACATTTCTTCCCAAACCTACAAAACACAAAAAATACCTTCCAAAACACGAAAATAATAAAATAAAAGATAAAATGAATGCTTAAAAATATAACAAAATATAGGTCAAAAATGTGTTCATCAGTTGACTATCGAAATACTACTAACAGTGAAGAAGCTGAAGCCTTAGCCTTTGCTGTAGCTTTCTTTTACTTGCAACAATTTTCCAATCAACTAGTATATCTAAAAGGAGATAATCAAATTGCCATTCAAGCTCTACTTGAAGAAAATCGGACCAACATTCATCCTTCCACCAAGCAGATTCTAACGAAAATGAATTAGCATATGTCATGTTTCAACATGATCTCAATCAGATGGATCCCTTGAGACCTTAATTATAGAGCACACAATTTGATACAATGAACTTTTAATAATAATAAAATAGGCGACATTACTTTATCTCTCCTACCTTTTGAATTAGCAGAAAATTCTTAACCTCAAAAGAATCCCCTTTTATAAACTTTTGTCCCATGACCAGACTTTTATTGTAGTGAAAAAAAAAAAGAAAAAATCTTTCTTGATTGAGTGGACACAGTAACTTAACTGATATTCGCTTGGGCAGGTTCATAATATCTAAGTGCTCCCCTCTTACTTCAGCGCTAGCAATGGTGGGTCCCACCATGGTCACCTTTTTCTCATCATGGTGACCTTTTCATTCTCTTTCACACGCACAGGCGTTAGCACATTTGCTGTGGTGATGCCGCGAGTTTACGCGGATGAGTAAGCCAAGCGATTCAAATCTATGAGATCTAAGGGCTTTCTTGAATTTTCCTTTTTTTATTGCTACCCTGACCCAAATTTTGTTGCAACTTAATTTGGAGCAGATGCATGTACATGTTTTGTAGGCTGAATTTTGATCTATCTGGGTGGGCATTGTTTTCGGATCCAATTCTCGAAAGTTGACATTTTTATTGTTCAAATTTATGGTTGTTTCACTGAGTTGTTAAAGTTTTGAATTAGGTCTCTGTAAGTGTCCAAGTTCTTAATTGGGTCGGTTTTTCTATAGTTAATTTCAAATTAATGATGATACATTCACTGGGTTCTGAGCAATTTGGTGCCGCATCTGTTGATGTATATGCAGCTTAGAAAGCTATTACTGATCCTTCTCTACTTGATCTCCTTGTATTGCGCTGCTCTCATGTTTGAGCGTCTGATATTGTTAATGATACTTTTTTTCACATTGTTCTTGAAGTGTAGTCGGCACAATAAATTTCAATAGTATTTTGTTTATTTGTAACTAATACGTGCCAGAACCTCAATATTATATGTAGCTTATTGGTTGTTCGTAGTTATGTGATTGAGTGGCAACTGCTGTCTGGTGACTGTGGAATTAATTCACATGGAAAAAAAAGACTCTGGAACTAATTTGTTCTTTTTTTGTCGTGTTGTTGTTGAGTACTTGATATTTTCTTAGTATGCGTTAATTGATATGATTCTGACTGCGTGAAATTTGTATATTAATGTTGTGGTTGCCATAATATCTTTTTGTTTTTTCAAGTGAAGTATGCAGTTTGAGAATGAATGTTTGATTCGGTTCTATGGCTTGCATCATGAGTCTTTTATGATGTCTTGGCCGCACTTGTTACCATCACCACGACGACTACCACTACCACCACAACTATCTCTCTCTCAGTCTCTCTATACATATATCTATCTCTGTCTGTATCTCTAATTTTCTTTTTGATACGTGAATGTTCATAGGCTCTTCTCTTGATTGTTGCAGAATATCCGTGCAATAATGTTTCATAAAATGGCGCACTTAAATTCAGAAGTTACTAAAAGTAGCTTATTTAAAGTCTGCCATTTTAATCTTAATTTTGTTGCTCCTGTGGCTGCTTCTGTTCTTATCATTTTTTTTTCCTTAGAGGCTTTTAATGAATTCTTACATTCTTTACATGTCATTAATGCAAAGGGAATTTTTTTTTTCTTGGGATCACAGGAGCGTTGTACTTTTTAATGAATTGAAATGGAGGATCTCATCTATATTCATGAAAATACAAATTGGGATTTCCTTTTATTCTCTATAGATTGTTGTCCATTAAATTTGTCAAGTTGATTAGTGTTTTTGGCTGTTTTGCTTTCTAGTGCTTGAAGGTATTTAAAAGTAATGATCTAGTTAGCTTGCCCTATGATTGGAGTTTATTATATTGTATTTGAGCAGTAATTTGATCTTCATTGTGAGCCTCCATCACTTTGTGTTACTCTCTCACCAGCACTACTGCTACTTCTGTTTCTGTTCCTCTTTTCCTTATCATCATCGTTATCATCATCACCACCACCACTCCTTGTCACTGTTATTATTATTGGCGCTGGTGCAGTTGATGGCCTTAGAGATGTTGACTGGCTTTAAATGAAGTTTTACTGCCAATGAAATATTTGTTTTGTAAATTCTGAGGGCGTAAAGTTTTATATCTCTTCCTTTTGATAAGTTAGTGAACAAAGGCGCAGTCTTAATACAATCTGATTTTTACATCTTATGACAGTCAATGCAAGCAAACGCTTTGCTTATATCTATTATCATGTAGTTGCTATTTGTTTTCTGTGGTAACAAGTATTTAGAAAATATTCACTGCTTGGTTTCCTTTGGAAATGTGTTCAAGTTGTGGCAATATATGACCTAATTAGAGATGTGCAATTATGTAAAAAAAAATAAAAAAAAAGGCTCATTGTTGTGCCCTGTTAATGTAATACTTTTATTTTTTATTAATCCCATTTATATGAAATTTGTTGAATCTTTTACTCCTGTGAAGTGCATCTCTGTTATTTTCATCCTTGTATCAAACTTCATTTCTAGTGTAAAATGTTCATATTAAAATCCTTCTGCCCTATGATGTTAACTATTATCTTATTCTAATTGAGCAGTGTTATCATATTTGTTTGAATCCTCCATCTCTTCTACCGTTCTCACCATCTTTCTTTCTCTTCTTTTCTTTTTTATTAGGGTTTTGTTTACCCTTTATTTTCTTGCTCATTGTTATCATTATTATTTGTGGCACTGGTGCTGGTGAGCAAGTGGTCAACTCGTAGGTGTTTACTGGCTTTGAATGACGCTGCATTGGCAATGAAGCTATTCTGCTTTTGAGTTCTATGAGGGCCGTAAATTTTGTTCATTGAAGCTATTCTGATTGTTTAAATCTTGGATAAGATTTATCTTCAGTTTATGCAGTTCCATCTGGGATTCACCCCCACTCTCTTTTTTGAATGGAATAAGTTAATTGAGAAATTAGCTTTTTCACCATAATTTTTTTCTAACATCTCCACTGCACTTGTCACCTCCATCTCCTCCACCTTTTTCTTGAGTCACTCTCTCTTCAGGATTTGTTAATTGAAGGTGTTGAGATTGTAATGATGTTACAAAGGTCCTACTGTTGATAACCTACTATAGCTATGAAGCCTGACGGCCATTGAGTGATCTTGCATGTGTTTCCTGTTATTTTCCCAGCCCGGCAGCTCCATTTTTTCTTCGGTATTTGTGATATCTCTGTTTGAGCCTTTTTTTTTTTTTTTTTATCGTTTTCCTATTTTTACTATATAACTTATATTAGCTTTCTGATTTTTTATTATGACGTACCCATAAGTTCACTTATTTATTTATTTATTTATAGAGAATATTCATTTTTAGGTGTTTCAGTTACATTGGATATGCAGGGTTTTGCAATTTACTAAATTGGAAAAGGAGATGCCAAAGTGTGATTGATATTTTCTCCTCGAATATTGGGCTATTGAATTTTGATATATGTAAGTGCCAAAGGTTTATTTCCCAATGATGTGGACTCATCTTCTCTAGTTGTTGCTGTGAATTCATTGTTAGTGTTAATCATTAAGTACTTTATGTGCCAAACTGCCAATTAAGAAAAGTGTTGCTCTTTTTCACTTGTTATTGTGTTGTTGCTGTTGTTTTATATGTTTGATGTTTAAAGGCTTTAAATGGAAGTCACTTCATTTGATGACATTAGAGCTGACATCTGAGGGCTCTAAATTCTATGTTAGTTAGGTGTGATGTTGAATGTGTTATGACTTTGTTCATCATAGGAGCATTTAGGTTACTAACAGCATCACATTTGTATGTTTATTAATTTGGTCGTGAAGATGTTATCTTTGGTTGTCTTGAAGTGACTTTTTTTGTTTCGTTGGATTTTATTAATTTTCAAATCAGTGCTCAACTTCCTCTCAATAAATTTTGCCTCCTTAAATTTTTTGAAAAGTAATGGCTTAGTCCAATGATGGGAATTCATTTAATTTGAGCAGTTCTTTGAGCCTCCGTCTTTTTTCTGCTGGTCTCACCAGTACCACTGCTTCTTGCTCATCATCACCATGATAATCTAGTTCTTCATGCTGCTAAGTTGGCCCACGTTGTACCCAATGATAATCTGTCATATTAGCAACTGTGAAAAATTTGCAATATAGAGTAGTGCTCTTTTTTCTATGTTAGCCCACCTTTTTGAACTTGGTCCTGGTGCTGTAGATGGCCAAGTTAGTAGATTCTGATGACTGGCTTAAAATGAAAGCCTATGCCAATTATTTGCCTCGGAAAATCTGAGGGCTCAAATTTTTTCCTGATATTTGGTCATTCTTTTTTTTTTCCCTCTTCCTTTTGTATTATTTTAATAATCATGCTGTTCTTTTCATGAATCTTGGATAATCTTAAGACATTCTATAATTTTTTATTTCATAATTTTCTTTGATTATGGGTTGATTCAATTTTGACATGAGTCTATGGTCTGACAATTGAGGACCCCCTACTGAAACCGAACCAAATATGGCCCATTTTGATTGTTTTATTTTGATTGTGATGAATTATGTAAATACCTTGATCTGCCCCTTACCATGCCTTTTTCTACAATGCAATAGGGAGCATTTTGATTGTCCAAATGTTCTTTAATATTTGATTTGTATTTTCAGCTTTCTTTGTTTGATTTTATTATAAAACGTGTTTACAAATTGCCAATATTGGGGGACCTAGGTATATATGTCTATCTTATTTTGATTAATCTGAGTATGCATGTAGATACGTTTCGCGGTTGTGGTAGGTGAATTTAGGTGAGCTACCATTATTATTACATGTAAATCTTCTTCCAAATATGTTAGATCTTAGGGATTAAAACTGTATTTTAGGATGCAGTACGACTGAGCAGTTCTTTGAGCTTCAGTTTGAGCCCTTATCTTTTTTATGATGCTCTTACCAGGACAACCAATGCTCTCTTCATCACCAAGATCATCTTCTTGTTCTTGGTTTTCTATATTGGCCTGCTTTTCGTCTCTGTTATTGAATTCATTCGATTTCTAAAATACAAAAGGTTTAGGAGTCGGTAACTTTTCAAGGAATCCTTCCTCGGTGGTTGTGAAGGGCTGATTTTTCTCATAAATTTCTTTATTAATCTTGATTTTGCCCAATGATGTGAATTCTTTTCATTTCCACAGTTCTTTTGCCCAGTTTTGTGCTGCTCTCACCAGGACACCCAATGCTGCTTTCTCATCATCTCCATGAACATCTTCTTGTTCTTCCTGCTGTTATATTGGCCCACATTTTTTTCTAAGTTTGCCCACTTTTTTAAACTTCATGCTGGCATTATAGATGGCCAAATAGATATTGACTGGCTTAAAATGAAGCGTATGCCAATGATTTTCGTAGTGAAATCTGTGAAACTTGAATTGCTTTTTTGATATTTAGTCCCTTTTTGGGTATTATTTTAATAATCTTTTGGTACTTGTCATGAATCTTAGTCTCTTAGATATTCTATAGCACTTTCTGTAATTTGAGTTCAGAATTCTCTTTGTTTGTGGGTTAGTTCATTAGTTTGACATGAGTCTATGGTCTAACAACTGAGCATCAACAACCGAAACCAACCCAAAATTTTATGTACCATAAATATTAGAAATGAGCCGACCATCCCAGATAACCTTTTTTCACTTGATTCGGCCTTGTCTTGGTTGGCTTCGTCATTTTTCGGCAATATATGTCCACCTGTAATGGTCTCTAATGTAATGTTTGACACAACTAGTGATATGTCTGTATCAACTAGAGTGCTTGTCATTTCTGATCCAATGAGTTTCAAACTTTTGTAGTTATTTTGTGTAAATGCTTTGTTCAACATCTTACGCTGCTCTTTCTGCATTCTAATAGGTAGCATTTTGATTGTCAAGGTTGTCATTTAGTTTGTACTATGATTTATACATATGAGCTTCATGTTTTATTTGCATATCAAACATGTTTTCCTTATGACTGTATTGTATATGTCTATCTTAATTTTGACTAATCTGAGTATATATATACATTTGTGCTGCCGCCATAGTAGGTGACATTTTGTAGCTTTTTATTACCATTAGTGCCAGTTCATGTAAATCTTCTTCCAATTATTTTAGATCTAAAAATATTACATTGTTTAATGCTTGTAAGCATTATTCTCCTTTCAATTGTTATTGATTGTTTGTTAATTTGGTCATGAAGATCTTTGGCTGTCTTGAAGTTCATTGTATTTTTGTTCAACTTTATGAATTTTCCAAATACTCCTCTATCATAATTTTTCTTTACATAATGATTTAGCCCTATGATGTGAATTTATTTCACTTGAGCAATTCTTCGAGCTTCATTTTGAGCCTCCATCATTATGTGCAACTCTCGCCAGTCACCACCTCACAAGTCACAACTGCAACTTGCTCATCGTCATCGTTGTTATCATCTTCTTCTAAATCAGCTCGCATTTTTTTAAGTTAGCCCATCTACTGCTGGTGATGTAGATGGCCATGTGGATGTTGACTGGCTTTAAATGAAGCTTCTGCCAACAATAATGTCATGTGAAATCTGAGGGCCTGATATATCATAACTGATATTTTTTCCCCTTGTTTTCGGGATAATTATAATATTATTGTGGTACTTATCATGAATCTCAAGTTATCTACTATACGGCCAATAATTTTATTTTCAGAATTCTCAAAGTTCATAGTTCGGTTATAAACTTGTGCATATATCCTGCCATTAGGTCATGGGTTTCATTTCTGCCACAAAGATCTTTCTTATTCTTCTCCCTGTGCACTCACTGTAGAAACCTAGAGTCAGTTCAGTCATCGCAGTTTTTACTTTATTTTTTACTTCTCAGGTTATTGTTTATATATTTATGCTTATTTCAGTTTTTAACAATTGTTTTAAGAGTAAGATGCCCAATGATGGACAATACAATATTGAAATTAGGCAGTATATTGGATCTTGTGCATCATCAGCCTTCAGTCATTACCATCCACAATCACTTATTCACCTCCTCCTCTTCCAGGTTTTCTCATTTTCATAAACACTCACACACACACACACACATTTGGTGGTGATGTGCAAAGGCTTTGGGAGATTAGATGAGTTACTCAAAGCTATGAGATCTCCCTTTTAGTAGTAACCCATAACCTTACTGCCAACACGTATCTCATTAGGATATTTTAGGGTTTGTTGATTGGGACCCAAAAGTAAGGATTTTTAACCCTTTTTCTTTTTCATAATTATCCCTTTTCTATATGTTTTAATTTTAACTGAAATTGGTGGTAAATTGTCTTACTTCTGATTAGGGTTTCTCATGAAATCCCATAAATTCTGGGTTTTAAGTTGGTTGATGATGATACATGCAATGGACTCTGAGCAGCAGTATACTATTGTCATCATTGATGGAAACACGGCCGCCTATAAAGCTATATCTGACTCATCTCTAACGTATTTATGTTCTGCTTGTTGTAATACCGTTTGGTAAAGGTTTAGTTTTTACAAGGTTCCTAGCAATGAAATCAGGCAAAAAAAGTAAAGGTCCATGAGATTCATGTAAACTCTATTAACTTTGGTCCCGAGGCTGTCATGATTCTTGCCACCACCTCCAATACTCTCTTTTATGTTTTTCTTTTTTGATAAGTGCAGTAGAAGTTGTTCAGGGGGTTGTAATGGGAATGGGAATACAATGGTTATACTGTTGATGGACTATTTAAATGTTGCTGAATCATTTCATTATCATTACTTCATTTCTTTACTTAAATAAAAAGCCGCTTAAGGCTCTATATTTATATCAATATTTAAATTTCTTTTTTTCTTTTCATATACAATTTAAAAAATATATAAGTAATATCTAATTTCTATCCATATTACCATGTCAATGTTTTTTACTTAAAACATGTTTTTATTTTATTTTACACTTTTTATAATTTATTATTTTTTCATATTTATTTCTTTATTTTAATAATATAGGCAAGTGTCGTAATTTTAAGATGATCCGAACACATTCTAATTTATATTATTTAACAATATATGAAATGACATATAATCATCTGATGTCAAGAACCGACTTACAAAAGTATCGTTACTCAAACTCGAATTTTATACAATACAAACAACGTGAATCAATGAGCTACTCTCTTTTAAAAGAAAAAGTAAATACGAAACGACACATAATATTTTATTAAATAGATCGACACAAATTGATTACATAAATCAACCCTAAGGTATTGTTACTCAATCCAACATTAATAAGGGCGTATTTAATTTATACTTTTAATAATATTTATGAAAATTTAAAATTTAAGTATATTTAATTAAAATTTTAAATACTTCTTAAAAGCTTATAGGTATATAATTATTATTTTATAATTTTTTTTTTAATTTATAAAAATTTATGTATATTTAAATACGATTTTGTAATTTTTTTTTTTAATAATCTAGTAGTATTTAAAGAGTCATTAATTTTAAAAGATTTTAAAAATTGATGAATTTTTAAGAATTTTTAGTTTAAAATATTAATAATAAAATTTAGACTCCTTTTTTTTTCTCTATTCTCAAGATTTTTATAGATTTATAAGGATTTTAAATATAATTTAAAAGACTGTAAAAATCTACAATAATTTTATTTAACTTTTGAATTTATAAGTTTTTAAAGTCAATGAATTTTTTAATTGAATACAACCTTCTATAAAAAAAAAAAAAAAAAAAAACTTAATAAGCCACTAATATTTATTAAATTAAATAAATAAATATATTTAGCATAAATATTTTTGTTGATAATTCCCGAACACAAACATTAATGCAATTATTATAGCTATTTAGGTGAACAAAAAGTTAATTAGGCGAATATTGCCAGAAATACACTAGAACAATGCAGAAAGGTATTTGTGTTGTAATATATTTATCAATTTTAGTTGCTTATATAGTTGGATTTTATTTATATCATCAAACACAAATTTTAAATGAATGAATTTGTATTTTCACAAAAACAAAAAACCAAAAAAGTACTCTTAATCGTCATTCGATTATTTCTGTCCTTTCAAATGGTCTGGGCCCTGATGCAACAATCTCAAGCCCAGACAACTCTTTTCCACACCCAACTGTGAATTACCGAGCCCTATTACCAAAGGGGGTATTATAAGAAATTTGAGTTTCTATATTACTATGAGCCATTTAGGGTTTCGTTTCTCTTTAGTCCACTTTTTCCCGTCTTCTTCCTTGTCATAGAAACCTTCAATAGTCGGCGACTTACAGAATCTTCTGAGACTTTTTTCTTTAATTTTTCATTTCATTTCTTTGAAATTTTTATTTCAAATGATTTTGATCTAAAATGCCCGATGATGGACAACCATAAATTGAAAGGAAACGGTAGAGTGGTTCTTGTTTATCTTTTAGCCTTTCCTCACCATTACCATTACCATCTCCTCCACCTTTTCCCCCCTTTTTTATTCGTTCATTCACTTTTTTGGTGATGGTGTGCAAAGGCTTTCGAAGAACGCCCACTAGCTTACTGTAAATGACTCTTTTAAAGCTATGAGATCTGAGGGCTTTTCTTCAAATTTTGTCTTTTTAATTATAATGCATAACCTTAATGGCAACTTTAAAGCTCTTATGTGTGTTTATTCTGAGCTAATTTTCATTATAGTTCCTTTTTTTTTGTTCATAGCTTTTCTTAATTTTGATTATGATTACTCATGAAATGCCGTAAATGTTTGGGTTTAAAGTTGATTTAAGATGTATGATGATACATGCACTGGGCTCTGAGCAGTTTAATATTGCAGTTATTGATGGAAACGCAGCCTAGAAAGCTAGATCTGACCCATCTCAAATGTGATTTGTTTTGCGTTAAGATTCTTTTGATTCAACGTATGTTTGATACTGAATAGTAAAGGTTTCGTTTTTAAAAGGTGCTTGATATGTAAGAAATATTTAAGTGCATTTCTTTTCGTTTTTAAAAGGTGCTTGATATGTAAGAAATATTTAAGTGTATTTCTTTGGACATTATATCATCAGTTGAGCCTTCTCTGCATTTTTCTTGTAATTTTTTTTTGTTTCTTTTTTGGTTCACTTGATCAGATACTTTTCATTTATGTGAACTCTATTATAAGCTACGTGAAATTTAAATTTGCCCAATGATTGGAATTTGTATAATCAAGTTTGAGCAGTAATTTGATCTTCATTTTGAGCCTCCATCACTTTGTGCTACTCTCACCTGCACTACTGCTACTGCTACTGTTTTTTTTCTTTTTTTTCTTTGTCATCGTAATTATCATCATCATCATCACCCCCCGTTACTTCTTATTATTGTTGGTTATGGTGCAGTTGATGGCCTTTGAGATGTTGACTGGCTTTAATTGAAGGTTTTTTTACTGTCCATGATATCTGTTTTTGTGAATTCTGAGGGCCTGAAAGTTTCTCTATTTTTTTTTCTTTTTTCTTTCAAGATCTCTATATTGTTTAATGGAAAAAGCGCTTGTCCATATACTTGTATGTGTTGAACGATCCCTATGTTTTAAAACATTTTACTCTGAACTTTACCAACTAAAAGTTTAAAAATATTTGATAGAAAATAAGTGAAGTATGGAAACCTTTACTTTTAATCATAATTCATAGATGGATACCCACTTGCACAATTTCATAGTAGGGTCTGAACCATGGTTTGCCTATTAAACTTCCGTTGTCCTAATCTTATCCTCAATTGCAAGCTGTTATCCGTGAGAAAACGCGACAGACTTGGTTGCTCGTGGCGATTCGAACGGCAGAAACCTCCATTCCATTTCCATTCGACGTCGTGGGACTTGGACGATTGGGATAGGGAGTTTGCTGGGCAAGATTAGGAATTGGTGATGTTTGCTTGTAAGCCCATGCCTAATTCCAATTTGAAAGATGGACATCTGCAACTGCTTCTCTCTCATTCTGATAGGTATGGATTTTGATGATTTTTTTTTTATACAGTAGATATATCGAGAATTGAGTATAGAGACTCAAATTCTATTACTAACATTCATCTTCTATTTGTACCTGCTTTTCTCCTGTATCACAATTTCTATACATAAATCCATATTATTAAAAAAAATCTCGATTTTGATCTTGATTACGTTATTAGTTGTTTCTAATCTTACACTCTGTTTTCTATAGTCTTTATGCTAATCGTGTTTTCTCCGTTTCCTAGCTATTTTTTCATTAAGGCAGTCTTGGACATGTTAGTATTTTGATTGGATATTAATTCTCCCATATTATGTGCTGCTTTTAGAATTGTGCATTTGAAAGCATAGGAGGCATCTCTAAATTAGAAATAGAAAAGTCTTTGCAATATATTAAAGCTTTTTTTTTTTGTCAAAATATAGTAAAGCTTTTGTAGATTAAAAAAAAATGTTAAAAGCTTTTACAATAAAGAAACAGGGAGAAAAACATTAAAAATCAAATTGTCCATTGTTCTGTGGTTCATGTCAGCAAACAAAGCTACAATTGTTCAGACCCTCAAAACCACTTTTTCCCATTTCTGGTTTTCTTATTTATAGCACTATTGCCTATTCTTTTTATTTCAATTACCCTTTTTCTTCCCATTTTGGCCAGAAGAAGAAAGCATTCTCCTTTATTTTTATCTTTTTTTCCTTCGTAACCTTGTGCTTAAGGTGGTGGTGGTGTTCTTGGGTTTGTAATTTTTTTGTTCTGGAAAATAATTAATTAAAAAACGTGGGAATAGTTAGAGTTGTGTCGAAGAGGATAGAGAACAAGATTAATAGGTAAGTTAAAAGAAGAGGTGGTTTGTTTAAGAAAGCTCATGAGATCTCTGTTCTTTGTGATGTTGAAGTTGCTTTGGTTGTCTACTACCCAAAACACACTAGAAACAGGCGAGAACATGGGAAAAAAAAAAACCAGAAACAGGCGAGAACAATAAAAATGGCGAGGACCGGCTATGGAGGCGATGCCTGAGAGCTGCAACAGAGATGGCCGAAAGATGGGTTTTAAATTTTGGCTGATAGTAGGAATGGATTGATTAGGTTTTTTTCTTATTTTCTTTTTGGATTGTGTTTGAGCTCAAAACTAGAATAATACATGTTTTTTGTTTACTGGAAACGAAAATGACTGACCTTTCTTAAAGGAGAGCAGTAGAATGATAATTTTATGTCTTTTAATAATTATTTTATTTTATTTTATTTCTTTGACGCAATTAAATATAATATGTAAAAATAAGTTTATTTAATTATTATTACTATTAAAAAGATTGTTTTATTGTTTGAATTATATGATTATATATAATCATATATAAAGATAAATATTATTTAATAATTAATTTTTTTTTTATTATTAAAATTTAAAATTAATTTATTATAAGATATTAATAAATTTAATATTTATTTATTTATTATTATTTTTAAATATATTATAATTATTTAATAATATTATATTTAAATATATTATAAATTAATTAACTCATTAATATACGTAGCACACACATGATAAATATATTAAATAAAAGAATTATTTATATAAAAAAATAAACAAATAATTAAGGTAAAGAATAAATAAAGAATTCAATTGGTAACATTAATAAGTTATTTAAGGCAATTATTCAATAGTTAAATTTTTTTAAATAAAAATAAAGATAAAATGTTAAATATTTCTATTAATTTGGACTATCTATTGTAATTGTTTAGGTTGCTATCACTTATTGTCATCACGATTACTTTGATCATTATTGGATCTAATTAATTTTTAGAGCTACACATCATGCAATGTGAAGAAAATATATGCAATAAGTATGCAATTTAATTAAAATATAATTTTAGGATAAAAATTTTGTATCAATAATATGAAAAATACACTCGATATAAATTGATAGGAAAATTTTACCTCGTAATAATAATACAGAAATATACTTGATGTATTGTTATTACGACAACTTCGTTTGATAAAATATTGTTAACAAATTCCACAATTATCTCGTATTTTAATTCAAAAATAACACTCAATGTATTGAAAATATATAAAAATTATTTTATAAATGAGTTTACAAATTTTACAACTATTTCGTATTTCAATACAGTAACAATACTCGTTGTATTAAGAATACGAAATTTCATTATGAATGAGTTTACAAATTCCACCACTTCGTAATTCAACATAAAAAAACACTCGATGTGTTAAAATTACAGAATTATTTTTTAAAATTATTTAAAATTCAAGTGAATAAATCACTTTTAATTTACTAACACGGAAACACACTCAACATATTAATAATATGAAAAATAAAATATTTATCAATTATATCAAAAGATATTTTCATACGTTTTAAAAATATGCGATGTGAGAAAAAAAGTTAAAGAGATAAGAGAAAAGATAAAAGATGTATAAAAGTGAGGGTATAGGTTATTTATAGATGATTTTACACATTCTAAGACTCTTGCTAATAACTTGCTGTGCACCCTAACAAATCTCCTTGAGATATTAGTGAGGTTCAACGAGTCATTGTTTCACCCTTTGCATACTAACGGACCAGACTACTTTGTCAAGCCACAGGAAAGAATTTTGCAAGACCTTGACAGATTATTAAAAATAAGTTTTTTTAAGGCAAAATTTTATTAAATAAAAAGCTATAAATACAACAAACTTAAAAAAATACATGTAAGTAAAATTATATTTTAATATGCAATAAATATGCTCTCAATCATCTTGTAGTATATATCATATAAATATACATTAATGTTAAAATCTACGTGAATGTGTGTGATACTAATCACAAGTAAAATACCGTACAAAAAAGTAGACAAAAATAAATAAAATTTATGTATTGTATACGATAATGCCAACAAAAATATAAAGAGACTTATAAAACTTACAGTTTATACTTAATATTTGAATATGTTATCATAAAGTTGTATATATACATGATAATTGTAATATATTTTATGTTTAATATTTGTATATGTTATTGTGATCTTATTTGAATTATATATAGAATGATTAGTTTGATCATGTATTATTAATATTAATATAACCTAAAAGTTTATTAATACTAATTAATAATATACATATTTTATATTATTAAGTATGTGGTTGCGTGATCAGTAAGATATAAGAGAGTTATATTTAGAAGGTTAGTTCTTGAAATCCTTAGAGCTACTAGTTTTTTTAGAAACGTTGCTCTGTTTATAAGGATAATTTTTAAGGAGGTCGTATCTTATAATTCTTTCTTTGGAATATTCTTAATGAGTATTATTGTATTTATGTCATTGATTAAGAGCTCATAGGCTACGATACTAACATAAATATATATAATAATATATATTTAGTATATCATGTATGCTATTAAGTAACAACATTAAAGATAAAATTGTCATCATAGAAACATTTATGTCATTTTATTAGTAAAATATGTTATTAAGGTGCAAGATAATTACTAATATATAAATAAGGGCATTTTGATTATATCATCATTAAAATAAATGTTATTTAATATTGATATTAAAATGAATATAATAAAAAAAAATATATTTTGAATTTCATTTATATTGAATATATTTGGACCATTCGAAGAATAAGCAAGTTTATTAAATAATTTTAATAATAAAATAATGTTCTTTATTAAGGGAGTAAAAATAAGATAATGATGTGAAATTACTTAAAATTCATCCATCTTATGGAACATAAAGTTACTCAATGATAGTAATATATATTGTTGATGCATTTATATAATAAAAAATTTAGCTACAAAAAGCTCGAATAATTATTGAAATTTTTATAAGGCGATGAAATAAAATAACAGTAAATATTCATAATTTATCTAAAACTTGTTAATTATATTAGTGTAAAAAAATAATATAGTTATTGTTGGAATAAAAAGTCTTAACACTAAAAAAATGATATCGAAAAAGACTAATAAATATTGACTTCTATAGAGTCTTAGGTACCTAATATAAAATAATATCATTTCGATAACAGGAGGAAGAAAATATTGTTATATTAATGTTGTACAATATATTTTGTTTTATATATCTTTTTAATAAGAAAGAGATAATAAAGACTCTTAATAATAATAAAAATTATTAAATATCGACAAAGAAAAGTATTGGTCAGATACAAAATATTACTTTAGGTAGACACATATTCATTCAATTATGCACAAAGTGAAATAGATATAGAATGAATACCGAAGATATTTATTAGATATTTACAAAGATTAGTTATCTAAGTGCTTAAAAATATAAAATGTGTTAAAAACATATGAATTTATATAAAATGATGAGGTTGTGAGATATAAATTTTTTACTTCTTTAAAAAATAAGATGATTTCAAAATGTGACTATTACTAACATAATATTAGGTTATATATAATTAAATTAATAATATTTATTACTTATAAATCATTTATTTTAAATGTTATATATTGTTATAATAATTTATAGGTATATATTATTAAAGAAATGTGAATAAGTAAATGAATTTTAATAAATATTTAGTGCATTCATGTTAGTATTAAAGTTTAATATTTTCACATGTTTCATAATTTTGTTATGGATACAAAATATTTTGCTTTATTTTATGTGCTCTTAAAAAGACAAAAATAAGTAATTATCTTAAAAAGAGATAAATTTATGTTTAATTTTTTTTAATGGATAAAATATATACACATCATATTTGATTGCACGACTATCTCATATTATTCTTCAATGTATACTCAGTTGCACTATTGGATAAAATAATTGATACTCAATATATTTATTAATATTGTTTATTGTTATTAGAGCATATATGAATATTGAATCTTACAATAAGAAAATGATGAATCTCATAAGAAATTAAATATATGAATTATCATTATTTTTATAGTATATTTTATAAGTACAAAGTTTATAATTAATTTTGTAATGATCGTCAAAATAAGCTATTTTGTAAAATAATATGTACCTTACAAATTAGTATTTAAATGTAACATGTTATCGAAGTAAATACAATTAGCTTACATCTATAAAATATGAAAAAATTGTACTATATATGAAATAAAGTAACAAACTGAACTTTCCTAAAAATATTTTAATAAAACAACTTAAGCCAATTTCATGAGAATAATGTAATTTTTTTTTCTTTGCTAGTTTTTGTCTCATTAATTTTTCTAGCAACATTTTTAATTTGGCATATTTTCTATGTATTTGATATCTAGAAAAAATATTATAATTTAGATATTAAATTTTAAATATATTATTATCTCTTTTATAATTAGATTTTTTTTAATAAATATTTATTTCTATTGTATTATAAATTTGTAATTAATTAGATATTTAATCTCTATCTGATCTTAGATTCAAAATTTATATTGTATCTTATAAATCTTATAAATAGAATATTTAATAGTGTATTGTGAATATAATAATTAATGATAATTATTTATTTTATTTTATTTTTATTTATTATTTTCACTTATTTTCTTTAGGTTTATAACAATTATATATATATATATTTACTTGAATTTTTTTTTATTATTTTTTGATAGACTTTTATTATTATTATTATTATTATGTTAAAAGATATGCTTTTTAATTGCATAGAAATACAATAATAGATCATATAAACTTTATTTTTTCTCTAAATATTAGTGAGTTGGTTCATTTTCTATTTAAAAAAATATTAAAATTACATAAATTTTATACATATATTGGAACCCATATTATTTATAAATGATGTGTATAATTTTTTTTGAAAATTAAATAAATTTTTTTTTCAAAATTATTTGACTACTTGTCTCAGCATAATTAATATAACTATAATTTTAAGTATAAATTTATGTATTTTTAGCATTTTTTTTCTTCTAATTCTTTGTTTTTTGCATTAAAAATATTTATATAAATAAGTATTAATTCCTTATTTTTTATTTATTTTGAAATGATATATAATAGTTAAATTAGTTATTTTTATGATAATATTATGTATTTTAAAAATAATTTATTGAATAGTAAAACATATTTGACATAAAAAATTAAAAAAATTTAATATGAGATATATTTTAATATTTTAATATTATTTTGTTTTATATTTTAAAAAATAGATATGACTTAAATTTAATTTAAAATTACTAAAGTTTTGTAAATGCGACTGTGAGTAGCAATTATTTGAATATAAATGGTAAAAAAAATGCTAGATAGATTTTTTTGTTTTCAATATTATATTATAGATTATAAATGTATAAAAATTATAGGTATAATAAAAAAAAATAGAGATAAATAGAGGGATATTTATTAGGAAGAAAAATGTGTTAAATCTTAAAAAAATAAAGATTATAAAATTTAAGTTTATTTTTATTACTAAAATGTATTTATTTTTTAACCTGTTGTATAAAAAAAATTGCTTGAGGGCGATGTGACACAAAATGAATTTATTTAAAAATAGGGGTATTAACTCTATCTCAATTCAAATTTAATTCGAGCTAGTAAACGTAAGCCCAAACTCAAATCAAATACAAATAAGCTAGCTCAAACTGGTCCAAATTAGCTCAAATTGTTAATTATATATATATTTTAGTTAATATGATTTTTTTATTAAAAAAATATGTTTAATGATTAAAGCTCAAGGAGCATTATATAAAACCAACAAAAAATATAAGAAAAAATTAATTATTAAAACAAAAAGTTAATTACTAAATTAATTACGTAGTGGGTAAATGCATTAAACTACACTTATGTAAAAGTTAGAAGTTGTCATACCCTTATGAAAACTCACATTTAAAATAAAGAGTTCTTAAGTCTAAATAAAATTTCTTCTAACTATTAAACAAAATGAATAGAGATAAGTAGATTAAATAAAGATACTTACTAAAAAATGAATAGTTAAAGTAAATTAAAATGTTATACGAAAACATAACATTTTTTATATACACAAGAATAAAATTTTGAATATTACATAATACATAATTCTCAAGACAATGAATAAGTGGAAAAGAGAATGCCATAACACAAGTTGATAAAAAATTAAAATTTTTACTTCAAAAATTAATACCTAATCAATTTAAAAATAAAAACTTCATAATACTAATTGAAATTAAATATGAATATTTTTTTTTTTGTATAAAGAGTTAAATAGATTTAAACGCTAAATGTATAAACATAAAAGAATATAGCATAATATTGTGATAAAATGAATAAATTATAACTATTTACTCACTATCAGGTTATTTTTCAAAAGAAAATGGAAGAAAAATAACTAATATATCATAAAAGAGAAATACTGAAAGAAATGAAAGATTATTTTAATTTTAATATAATATTTTTAAAAATTTTTATTTAAAATTTAATTTAATTTAATTTCGGATTAATGGGCTGGTCCTAACCCAACTCATTTTTTTTGTTATTCAAATTGGACCAAAATAAACCTAAATTTAATTTGAATCATGTTTGATTTAATTTTTTCATTTAAATTTGATTTAATTAATTTAAATATGATACAAATTATTAGGGGTGAGCAGCGGATCGAACCGCCTGTTTTTCACCAATCTGAATCCGATCCGATCCGAAGTAAATTTGAAGATCTCTAATTCGATTTGATAATGTAGTTAATCCTAATTCGATTTGATAATGTAGTTAATCCGAATTCGAGCAGATCAGATTTTTTAGATCGGATAGGTCGGATTGAGATTATAATTTATTTTTTATTATTATGATATATAAAACACAATATATACTAACATTTAAATTTTAAATTGATATATTTTTAGTAAAATTTATTTATTTATAGTCACAACTTATATAATCAAAATAATAAAAGTATACTGTTGAATATTATTAAATTATTATAGAGAATTTAACATTTTTATTTTTTTAAAACTAAAATAATAATTTAATGTAATTGTAGTATGTATAATATTTAAATATAACACATTAAAAATAAATATGCATTTATTTATAATTTTAATAATAATTCAGTCTGGATCGGATTACAGCGGATTATAAAATCTGTCAATTTTAATAGTAATTCAATCCGGATTGAATTGCAGCAGATTATAAAATCTGTTAATCCGAATTCAAACGAATTGTATACTTTTTAATCTGAATCTGATCCAATTATAAACTATATTAATTTAATTCGATTTAAATTCAATAAATCAGATTAAATTTATTAATTTAAATAAATTAATCAATTATTTGCTACACCTATTCAAAATTGGGTGTAAAACGAATGCTCTCCCTATTATGTAAATATCTCCCGACTAAAACAAAAAGGTGTATCTATTTTTCTTAAAATAACATAAAACTCGGTCAAAATTAATCTCTCAATATAAAACTCTGCTATTGGTCTTAGGGTTTCCGACATCCATTTCTATTTCTGTTTCTCTCCCCTCTGAGACGAACACAAAGCTCATTGAGTCATTGCTTGGTTTCATTCAATTTATCACTCGGATTCCGAAACCCACTTCGTTTGCAATTCCGTTTTCAGTTTCTATGCGATAATGCCCGCTACGGACTATCAAGGTTCATCAGCAGGATTTCCGATTGTCGGTCGTTCGATTCTTAGCTTCGGACGAGATCATCAACTTCATTCAATGGAAGCTATAGCCACTGTTCGTGTTTCAATGTCTTTAGAGGCTGAGCTCGATTTATTTCAACGGAAAGTTACCGACCGGTTGGTAGACTTAACCGGGTCGGGTTCCGATATTGAGTTATTATCGGTCACTTGGGTTCGGAAACTTTTGGATGTTTTTCTTTGCTGTCAAGATGATTTCAGATCGATTCTGTTCAATCACAAAGATTTAGTTGGTAAACCTCCGACGGATCGAATGGTATCTGAGTATTTTGAACGGAGCGTGAAGGCTCTAGACGTTTGTAACGCGATTAGAGATGGGATTGAACAGATCAGACAGTGGCATAAATTGCTTGAGATTGTTGTTGTTGCTTTAAATAACAAACAACGCGCTCTCGGTGAAGGTCAATTTCGACGCGCTAAGAAGGCGTTGATTGATTTGGCGATTTCAATGCTTGATGATAAGGACTCGAACAGTCAAGCTGGATTGGCTCATCGGAATAGATCCTTCGGCCGGAATAATAATCGGGATCATCATTCTCATAATCATCACAACAGGCAATTGGGTGGGCACTTTCGATCTCTCTCTTGGAGTGTTTCGAGGTCTTGGTCTGCCATGAGACAGCTTCAGGGGATTGCTGTCAACATTGTGGCTCCGAAAGCCAACGAAATTGCAACGACTTATGGGCTTGCTGTTGCCATTTACACAATCAATTCGGTTTTGTTGTTTGTAATGTGGGCTTTAGTGGCGGCGATTCCGTGCCAAGACCGTGGACTTGCTGTACACTTTTATGTTCCTCGGAGCTTTTCTTGGGCCGGACCAATAATGTCGCTTCACGAGAAGATAATGGAGGAATCCAAAAAGGGTAGGAAGAATGCTTGTGGATTGTTGAGAGAGATTCATCAGATTGAGAAATTCTCGAGGGTTATGAGTGAATTGATGGATTCAATTGCATTTCCATTGACAGAAGAGAGGGAGAATGAGGTGAGACGAAGAGTGAAGGAGGTTTCGGTTGCTTGTGAGGGTTTAAAAGATGGGTTGGACCCTTTGGAACGACAGGTTAGAGATGTGTTTCATAGAATTGTGAGAAGCCGAACAGAAGGGCTCGATTCTTTTGGAAGGATGAATCATTATGTGTAATTGTTTAATGAGTATTGTCCAAAATCGAAGGAGGTTGCGGATATGATTGAATTTTTACAATGCGTAAAGAATAATGAAGAGGATGAATGAAGACCTGTTAGCTACAAATAAGGAAAAATGGTAAGGAAGAAGAAAAGCTCTTTCTTTGTATTTTAATTCAGCATATATTTTTGTAAAAAAATTAGGATTGTGCAATGGACCTTCTTATTGTTGCTGATGTTTAATTTTGTTCATTTGGGTCTATGTCGTTGTATAATCAAATTCCCAAGCATATTGTGCTGATTTTAGGGCTAATGATCATATAGTTTTTTTTTTTTGTTGCTCTTTTTGGCTTATGCTGCTTCAAATTCATCACCGAATGAGCAATCAAATTGATATTGTATCCTCTGATCTATATATTTATTTTAATGTAAATTTTTTTTTTTGGGATTGTTTTGGTCCATATCTATATATTTAATGAATATTGTCCAAAATCGAAGGAGGTTGCGGATATGGTTGAATTTTTACAATGCGTAAAGAATAATGAAGAGGATGAATGAAGACCTGTTAGCTACAAATAAGGAAAAATGGCAAGGAAGAAGAAAAGCTCTTTCTTTGTATTTTAATTCAGCATATATTTTTGTAAAAAAATTAGGATTGTGCAATGGACCTTCTTATTGTTGTTGATGTTTAATTTTGTTCATTTGGGTCTATGTCGTTGTATAATCAAATTCCCAAGCATATTGTGCTGATTTTAGGGCTAATATCATATAGTTTTTTTTTTGTTGTTGCTCCTTTTGGCTTATGCTGCTTCAAATTCATCTCAATGAGCAATCAAATTGATATTGTATCCTCTGATCTATATATTTATTTTAAAGTAAATTTTTTTTTTTTGGGATTGTTTTGGTCCATAACTATAGTTTGCAAAAGTGCTTTTAGCTACTTTAGGTTGGAACTTTTTCTTAATCTAGTTTTTATCCTTTTATAATAAGTATTTGTATTTGCTTTAGGAACGACATAAAGTGGCAAGCTTTATGGCGTGATATTACTTTAAACTCGGTGGGGAGAGTGGAAATCGTTCAAAGTATAAAACTCTCAATTCCCACACAAATGTTTGATTAAATTTATACGAAAACAGTTTGCTTTGAGTAGAAGTGGACGGCTCTGATGTTCTTTATTTTAATTTACTCTTTCATCATATATATATTGACCTTACTGTTTAACTCTGGCTGTTTCTTTCTGAATGCTATTTTATACTTTCACGTGGGAAATATACATGTTGTGATTAGAGATGATAATCGGTCGTTTTGTCCGCTGTTGAAATTGAACTGAATTATTTTAAATAAAATAGATTCGGTTCGGTTAGGACAATATTTATGGTTCAAAAAAAAAAAAAAACAGAACCATTAACCCCCTTTTTTTTTTTTTCAAATGAAAAAAATAGTATATTTTTTAATGTAATTAAAGTTTTTAGTAAATAAGTAGTCATTCGAATGGTGTCTCGGATCAAATTAAATCGAACTGTTTTAAATAAAATGATATATTTTTATTCAAACTGTAAGATTAAATTACCATACCTAGCTGTGATTCAACTATTGGACACGTAATCAGCCAAACGCAGAGGCAGTATAGTGATTCGCTCCTCTTCTTGCAAAGCATCGGTTTTGCTCGAAGTAAAATTAGTGGTGTTTGTCTCATATCCTTTATTTGTTTTAGTGATGACTTAAATTATTCTATTCAACAATCTTCTACGATTGATCAAATTATAGATTAGGCTCGACTTTGGCCAAAAGGCCTCAATTTGTGGGAATTTTAGTAGTGGCTCTGATTCGCTCCTAGAAGAAGCAGTTCTTTTGATGGTTTGATATTTGGCAATTGCCACAGTTTCTTTTTCTGTAGTCTGCAAATTATGATTTTTTTTTTTCGCCATTATTTGGGTTTTGACTTTGACTATGAATTCTTGCGATGTGCGTGCATTCTGACTTGAAAGATGAACTTGCGTTTTTGAATGAAATTGTAGATTAGCTTTTTTATTACTTGGAGCTCTAACTTGTTGACTTTGACAAAATTTTATTGACTGCTTATTTTTCTCAATAATATTAAATGGAAGAATGAAACAGGGTAAGCACTTCTAGATACGCTGCCTGTCTGCCATACAGTTGGCAAATTTAAGTTCCATAGCTCTTTCCCCCATTTTCAAGTGAGACGAAGTCAATAATAAATGCATGAACTATTGAGTTATGGAGGTACACCAAGATCCATTTTGACTTTGAAACGGTGCATAATATATCATTATTCACCTAAAATAACCTAATAGGTATGATATAATATATAGATAATTCGGATAAAAAAATTGAACATGTGGATCATAAATATCATTTTGACCCTTTCTTGTTACTTGTTGCTCTAAATAAAAGGTAAAATTACTTCACCTGCAAGAGTCAAGCACCTGTCAGTCCTTTGGATTGAAATTTGTTTCTTTGTTGGTATCCCGTGCTTTTGCCCGCATTTGGTTACTCTTTCTTACTCTGTTACGGAATTGAGTAGTTCTAATTTGTTTTCATCAATTTGTATGAACAGAGATGTGGTCCAAACTCCACAGTGGAAGTGATAACTTAGGACATTTTATCCTTCTAGGTATTGTTGAGATTTATTTTAAAATAAGAAAGTAAATAAAATATTAATATGGTAGAGATTATTTCTAATATGGTAGAGATCATTCTCAATATGGTAGAGATTATTGTACTTAATTATTATCCTTTTATGTCGTCTTATTTCTATTATAAATTAATGTAATCTGTGCAAAGTAATAAAAGTCAGTGAAATATTCAGAACCAAATATCACTTTCTTCTTTTCTACATGGTATCAGAGCCAAGTTAGAATTCTGAATAAAAAAAATCCCACAAACACTACAGACAATCACCACCACCCAAACCAAACTTATCAAACTCGTCAAACCACCAATAGAAATCAAACAAAAACCCAAAAAAAATCAAACCGAAATCAACCTCAAAAATCAAACCCAACAGAAATCAAAACCCAACTCGTAAAGCAAATCCATAGCCGCTATCAACCCAGAAACTCGATCACAACATTTTCAGTGATCTGAAACAGATAAACCACCGACATATCAACCATAAAAACAGATCCAATCATATCAACCATAAAAACAGATTAAAAAAAAAATCAGCGATATGAAAACCGGACCACCCCACCAAATCAGCGTCGCGCCACGCACCAGATCCACCAGACCGCATCCCAGATCCACCAAATCAGCGTCGCGCCACGCACCAGATCTACCAGACCGCATCCCAGATCCACCCAATCAGCGTTGCGCCGCGCCGCGTACCAAATCCACCAGACCGCATCCCAGATCCACCAGTCAGCTTCGCGCCCATCGCGCACCTCCCGCCGCGCCGTGCACAGCCCCTTCGTGGCCACTAACGCCCTGTCCCAGCTCAGCCTCATTGTATTTTAATTCCTTTTTTTGTTTTCTATTTCTTTCTATTCCATATATATATATATATCTATTTAAAAAAACAAAAAACAAAAAACAAAAAAAGAAAAAAAAAAAAAAAGGAAAAAAAAAAAAAGAAAAAAAAAAAAAAAAAAAAAAAAAAGGGAGTGATTCCATTGAATCATCTGAAACCAAATCAGTTTCTTTTTTTGTTCAGTCTGAAAGTCCCTTTAATGCTGGCATTTTACTTACTCAAAAAAAATTATAATGTGTGATCTCAATTAAAGGAGATGCATATTGTTGAACGAGAAAAGATTTCTTACATCAAAGGCACATTCTGTCGCGCCACCACAGACCACCAAAACAAATCCGCCAAAACAGATCCCACAGACCACCACAAACACAGACCAAAACAAATCCCACAGACCAAAAAAAACAGATCCGCCAAAACAGATCCCACAGACACAGACCAAAATAGAAATCAGACCAAAATCACACCCACAAATCGCGCCACTCCTGAAAACCCAAAACCCACTTTTACAATAGCAAGCAAATTCACAAAGTCTATGAAAGAATTTGGCTATCAACAAAGCAATTCTCATCAAAGCATTTTTCAAATCGAGTGTTCTTAAAGTTTTTTAGACAAGTTGGGCATGTGAGACATGTATGCACCAACTTGAGGGGGAGTGTTGAGATTTATTTTAAAATAGGAAAGTAAATAAAATATTAATATGGTAGAGATTATTTCTAATATGGTAGAGATCATTCTCAATATGGTAGAGATTATTGTACTTAATTATTATCCTTTTATGTCGTCTTATTTCTATTATAAATTAATGTAATCTGTGCAAAGTAATAAAAGTCAGTGAAATATTCAGAACCAAATATCACTTTCTTCTTTTCTACAGGTATGTTGTGCTTTAATAAGTTCATGCAATTCCATATGGACGTTGCTTTTGAAGGTAGTTTACTTGGACTCTAAATTTTTTTGTAAGTATTCATATCCATGTGATATGAGTGTGAGCAATGGCAAATCCTAGATTTTAATTCAGGAGGGGCATCATTTAGCAAAAATATTATTACTTTTTTTTTTTCTTTCTAATTACTACCTAGTTCTATGAAAAAAAAGATATTATGTGTATCTTATTTAAGTATTAATATATTCAAATTATTTAGTTTTTTTTTTAATATGATTTTGAGTTATTAAAGCTTAAAAATGAAAATCTAAAGGGTCACATACTCATTTTATGTATATAATTTATTTACAATTTCATAGATATTACGATTAAATTTTTCGTTATGAAGACTAAGAAGGTTCGATTTGGCAGTAAATGTGAGTATTTTGAAACTCCAATTTAGTATAAATTTATAAAAATAGGCGTATTTAGTACTATATTTAAAAATTTACTATTGGTAACTTAAAAGAGTCCACTTTTCCTTTTGTCCTTTTCATATTTGTAGTTCAAAATGAGACTACATCTCTTTCACAGACCAATCTGGCTAATTTTGTAGAGGTATTGGTTATTTGATTTGGAGGTTCATAACAGTTATCATTTTATATCTTGTAATTTAGGCTTTATTGGTTTTTTGTTTAGAGGAAATTCATAGCTGTTTGTTGTCTCATCTTGAAATTGGACAAATAATATAGTTGGTGGCATTAAAACGTCACCTGCAGCCCATATCTACTTTGGAAATTGGGGACCTCACAGAGAATTCGCCTGAACCCTCATCATTAACTGTTTTTTAGCTGTTATTCATCTTATCTTCAAATGCTAAAAGCTGTTTCTTGTCTTTTATTGTGTGAATTAATTGTGCATAATGTGTTAAGAATTGTTTTCAATAATAAAAAAAAAAAAAAGTGTTAAGAATTGTCGTGAGCAAGCAGGTAAATTAAACCTTCTAGTCATTAAGGGTAGACAAGTTGACTTATTCTTGTGAGGTATGCTTTTAAATAGACAAACAAGTAAACATTTAGCCTTTGGTTATGCAACTCACAAAAGCTATAGTTTTGAGAAGAAGAGTGAATGTTTTCGTTTGAGAAATGGTAATTGCTTCTTCAACATTTTGACTGCTTTTTTCAGAGCATTCAATTTTATTTGTTACATACATTAGATCATTGCTTGAAACTTCCACTAGGATTAAGTCAGAGCCATAAGCCAGAATCCGTCCTATCAGGGGTGAAGGGTCGTCAACACCTACACTTACTATTACGAACACAATTTTAAATGCAAGTGAGTCGGACCCTACTTTGCTCGTCAATTTTGAAAACCCCTGTTTCTGGACACTGTTTTATTGATTTAATGATTGGCAATAAGCCATAGGTAATAAATTTGCACATTTGATCCTTTATATTTTTTTTTTTTACTTCTTACCTTGTTCATTTATTACAAGCATTACAAAAGTTATAAACATTTTAGGCTTTTTTGAAGGGAATTTTTCCATTTTTACAGAATCTTCATCACTTTTTTCATTCATAGTTTCCCCATTACTCTGAAATTCTACCTCTGCAGGATGCGAAATTTTTGATTGCTTAGCTACTTGTGTTTGCTTTCTAATTGACTGTTAGAAAATTTATGGGTTGAAACTAATATACAATCAAAGTAAAATTGAGAGAATGAAGATAAAATGGACACAAGTATTTACGTAAAATTCTTCTTACTTCTTGATTTCGATCTACCATAATTTTGACTCCCACTAGAGCCACGTTTTGTTGATCTTCCTCTCATCACCGTTAAAGCTTCTGCTTGTTGCGAACTTATTTGTCTGTCTTCTTTGTTTTTACGCCGCATTTTTTCTTCCAAAACAACAGCTGTAATTTTATCAAAGATTAGATAGTCCGAAAGGATGTTGTTCGTCAGGTTGATGATGAGTTGATCATACGAGTCAGGTAGATTTTGAAGTAGAAGCTTCGCACGTTCAACTGTCTCTATTTTGTAACCTATTGATGTAAGTTGCAAAAATAGAGTATTCAAGGTGTTAATATGGTCAGTTACCGATGTGGATTCTTTCATTCAAAGAGTGTAAAGTCTTCTCTTTAAGAAGATCTTGTTGTGACTTGGCCTCGTACTGTCTTGTTAGAGTATACAAAATCTCCTTTGTCGTCTTCTTTTCTGCCACACTAGATAACACTCCATCAGCTAGTGCTAAGTGTAGATCAGCAATTGCGTTGCCATCCATTTCGTTCCACTTGCTATCATCAATTATTCCAGCGAGCCTATCTCCAATCGCTTCCAAACAATTATCCTTCCTCAAAATTGCCTTAATCTTCATTTTTCACAGCGAGAAATTGTTTCTGTTGAACTTCTCAACATCAAAGTTTGTTGTCGTCATTTTGATATGCTTCTCACTTGAATCGGCTTCCACTATTACACATAAACAGTAACCGTATATGTGAATAGTAACTGTATATGTGAATAGTATCTATGAACAGTACCACAACCAAAGCTCTGATACCACTGTTAGGAAATTTATGGGTCGAAGCTAATACACAATCAAAGTAAAATTGAGAGAATGAAGATAAAATGGACACAAGTATTTACGTGGTTCACCCAAAATGATTACGGGCTACTCCACGGGCAAAGGCTGAAAGGAATTCACTATATCGAAAGATTTACAACTTCCTTCTAAATACAAGGAAAGAACAATATACTTCTCTCTCTTATAATAGGAGAATACAATTAACCTCTCTCTCACAATGAGAAAATAACTATTTTTAAATAGGGAAGATTTGAATGCTTAGAATATATGAAATTTTGGAATGGGATGATGGAAATGAACAAATGATCTCTCTATTTATAGAGAGGAAAATGTTACTATTTGGAGAAATGATATATGCGCTTACATATGTCTCTTCTTACTATTTGAAGAGATGACATATGTGCTTACATATGTTTTCTTCTCCCATTTTCAATAGTAGGTGAGCAACCATTGAATTGCAATAATATTCCATTAATTAAGCCATCTCTTTTGACATTTTGAAAATGGCTACACACTTATCTTTCATTGAAGAATTTCCTTTATGTTGTGTCTTTCTTGAACTTGATCTTGTTGTTTACAAGGCACCTCTTGGACACTTGTTGATAGTTCACTGCTAATATCTTTTTCGATTTTTTGATGCTCTTCATCTACAACCTCATGAATATTCTCATTTTATAAACTATTTGTTAGCATATCAATATGTGTTACACTAACTTTTTAGTGCCCAACTTCCATGTACATATTTATATTATGTTACTTGGACATAACTATTTTATGAAAAATGAAAAAATCAAATAATATAAGTATTTGTTGCAACGTACATGTTGGAAGAGGAAATAAAATAATTTATTATGGTTTCAGTAATATTGAGACCTAATTCTATCTCCATTAGTGATTTTATTAAACTAGGCTACATTCTGAGTGGCATTCTAAATATTGTGTAAGAGGAGAAAATCACTTATTCATTGCTTGCTAAATGGTATTTGGGAAATTTTGCGTTGGCGGGAAGCTAAATTTTTTCTTAGATACCAAAACATAGAACAGGTCAATCCCAAAATCCTCTTGTTGTACATGAATGCTTTCATTCTCTTTGTTTTAAAACAAGTTGAAAACGGATTTGACCTTCAAGGTTTTATTTCCTTTTGATAGATGAAACATGAGCGCATTTCGAACCTAGTAGGAACTATCGTATCTCCTCTTCATTATGCTAATTGATAATATTAAAAAAAAAAAAAAAATGGAAATGGAGATGCAACAAAATGTAGATGCTTTAATAATTTATGATAGGCTATGATGTGAATTTTGATGGATAAATTAAGTTGCATTGTAAAGCATTTAGCTCTCACATGTGAATGACGTGATAGGCCTGGGACAATGTACTACATATTCTGTCTATTCCTTCACGGACAAAGCATTCACACAATCAATTTCTGGTCACGTCATAGATAACCCAAGAAAATTTTAAAATATCAAAAATATTTTTCACCATAACATATTTATATATTTTAATTTAATTAATTTTTATTAATAAAAATTTTTATAATTATTTAATTATAACTTATTTTTAATTTTATATTTAATTAATAATTAATACGTTAACATTACTCTCAAAACATATACCATGTACTTAGGAAATTTTTAATAGATGCATGCACATAGAAATTAGAAATTTAGAATTAGCCTTAATTCTACTCGGCCACATTATCGGTTATGTTTTTAGCATGGTTATATATCATAATTTTGATAAATGTAACATATATTAGATATAATTATATGTGATTAATTATACTTTTTACGGGCTTCAATACACTCACCAAGAATACAACACTATTTTATTTAAAATACATTATAAATTTGTGTTATATTGTCTTTTCTTTATGTTTTGGGCGTCAAAAGTCATGTTAAAGTTGTTAGACTAGCCTACCACTCACTAGCCATTACTCACTAATTTTGTGATAATTATTTTAGTAATAAAAATGGTGTCACACAACCTTAAAGTTTCGGGTTCAAGACATGTGACATTTTCTGCATTTTGTACTACACCGTAGGGTTGGTTTTAGGCACCCGTTCATGTACCTTAAACTAAAATAGGAATAAAATTGATGGAAAAAAAGTAAAATAAATTTATTTCTATCAAAATAAATAAATTTGACTACTGGGTCTTTTTTTTTTTAAGTGAAAATAGGTATATTATTAATACAAATCAAATTCATTTATTATTTTTATGTTAATTTTTGTCGACGTTAATAATTGATTATATTTTTCATTGTTGTGTACTTATAACATAGAGCACACTATTAAAGCCTCAAGCCATGGAGTGTGGTGTCTTTAACCTTTAAGGAGATTAGTGTCTCTCCTTGTAGTCCAAAGAGGTGAAGAGAAATTTTAGAAAAATTGCCTCTATGTGGTATTTTTTATAGAAATTTGAGGAAGTTTACTATGATGTGTGAAATAAGCATAGTAAATATATATATATATATAAAATATAATATATATATATATATATGAAAATTTATCTATTGATGTTTCTTATCTATTGTAATATATTTATTCTATTATTTGAGTTATCTTTCTGTAATTTTTTTTTATTAAATAATTAATAGATAATGACCATTCAGTTATTCGGCTAGATATTTATACAATAATTATGTGTAATTAAGTGAACCAATTGTTGATCGTGATATCTAATATTACCCTAAGTGGTATGGATTAAATTTAATCCCAACAATTACTAATGGGCATTGCGACCTACATAGCATGTTTATTTGGTCTTTTATTTTGGTTACCGATATGCTTGATTCACCGACACATTGGCCAAGAAATCACTAATCATGGAATGACAATTTTTTTTTCTTTAAAACAAGAGACTTCAAACCTCGATTCACCATAGAAAAGAAAGAAAACAGCAAAGCCATAGGAGAGGGGAAAAAAGTAGTTTTGAGCTATTGATTACAAGGCAATATTAAATAACCAAAAGTGCCAATGATTCTAAAGTAAGGTCTAAAGAGCATCACAAATAGATGATATAATCATCATTCTTAAAGCTACTTTAGACTCTAACCACACTACTTCTACCTCTAAATACTATCTACCATATGACCCATGTAAAATATTTTCATACATAAATTTCTCTCGCTCCTTTTTCTCTCTCTTCATTTTACAGCACAACCAGAGCCACACAAAACAAAGCCATTTGAACTGCAAATAACCCCACCATTACCTGCAATGCCACCCAACTTTGATATGAGGAAGACACCAAGAATAATACATCAAAGCTCAAAACTTATTAAAGAAAAAAATCTTGACATATGAAACTTAAGTGCGCGTGCAAGAATTTTTATAGACACAAGCGTTTTTTACAAGTTTAGCAATAAAATCAAAAGATTTTTTTAATTTCTATGGGGCATATATTTATAACATAGAAATGAATTTTTTTTTTACACAAGTACCATTTATTTCTAAAAAAAAAAAAAAAAAAAACCTTTTTTTGAACCACTTCTATTAAAAGCGCTTTAAGATTCATCTAATCTAATGTAAAAGTGTGTGCCTAAACCTTCATAGTCAGTTTGTGCTTGAACTAGGTCCAAGGTTCAAATCTTAAATTCATGTCTCACTCAAAACGAGTGTTTATGTTTGAACTTAAAAGCGTGTGGAATTCAAAGGGTAAATGAGCATCAAGAAAAATTTCAAAAATTAAACGTTTCTATGAGCAAATTTTACTATGGACCTCAGTTCTTGTACAAGATTCCACGTACGTCCTATCTATAGACTATAGATATAAGCGAAAAGAATAAAAATGAGAATGTTACATGGATTAAGTTGTTATGGGCATGGAGTGACGTTGATGTAAATATAAGACAACATACTAATAGTAATAGGCACCAATATAATACGTGTATGATCAAAAGTATTTTTCATAAAATATAGAAAAAATTTATACCTGTTTTCCATGGCCAGAGGTGGGCAAAGGACGAAAAGTAGCAGAGTCAACTTCACCAGTAGGTAGAGGAACTGCAGGGTTACTGTTAATAAATGGTACACCACCACCTTTATCTGATACCATAGAAGAAGGTTGTGGACTTGGTGAAGAAACTTCTCGAGGCTGAGTTGGCCATGGATAAACTGGAGAAGATGAAACTCCTCCACCAGAAATTGGACCTGGAGATGAAGATGCCACTGGAGGGTTTTGTGGAGAAAGGGCTGAGCTTTCTGGTGCTTGTGATGTAGAAGTAGAAACCTTTATAGCAAGCTTCTTAGAGTCTTGGCACGTTTTGAGAGACTCATTGTTGAAAATGAAGTAGAATAATCCAAGGCGTGATGGGTACCACTGTTCAAATCAAGAAAAATTATCCTTACAAACATTCAAAGTTTATTCGAGTTTGTATGCTTGTGCTTTTCTTAAAAGTAATTTCAGATGCAAGCAAAAAAAGTGTTTATGAGCCTTGAAAAGCGCTTTCACAAGGTCCTATAAGTAGAAGTAAACAGGCCATAACATCGATCAATTTATGGAAAACCCAAGTTGAGAAACAGCAGATTTAAGTCAATTTCAGGTCTCAAATTCGAATCTTTAATCTTTTCACAGAATGCACAATTTCTGTTCCTGTTTTTGTGTTAAAGAAAGGGAGAGAAATGAAGAGAGTACCGTATAGGTGGAATTTTGTTTGCTGAGAAGCGTGGCTTGAGTAAAATTACATAGATTGAAGGCTCTTTGGTTCTGAAATATGTAGAGATTGTAGTGAAACTTGTGCTTGAAAACTGACAAATAAAAAAAAATAACAACAACAATGTCAGTTGGTAGCTAAACTATAATATAAAACAGAGCAATATTATTCCTTAATTGCTGGGTTGAGAGTACTCACTAACAGTGTCTCCTACATGAACAGTTGGCTCTCTCCACTCTGAAACTCCATCAACAAGTATTGTTGTGGATTGAGAAGGTTGAACAAGTAAAGAAAGAAGGCTGAAGAAGATGAACATTGGGAACTTCATGAACAACTTCTCTGTATTCTGTGAAATGCCAGAAAATAAAGAAGAGTGGTTTTTGATTAAAGACGTTTCTTTCTTACTTTGTATTAGAGCTGTCAAACGGGTGGGTCGCGTCGTGTTCGGGTCGACCTGTTTACGACCCGACCCATGTAAGATTGACCCTAACCCAACCCATTTATTAAATAGGTCAGAAAGTACAACCCTAACCCAACCTGGGTTGACCCATTTAACCCGTATAAATATATTAAATAATATATATTATATTTTATAATATAAAAAATCAGAGATATTATATCGAGTATCAACATATATTTATGTCACCTATTAACATTATAAATTCTAATTAGACTCCAAAAATTAAATTAATTTAAGCATTATTTTAACAAAAAATGTAAAAATATTAACTAATATAAAATAAAAATAATATCACTAATCATAAATATTGTGATGCATCAAATCTAATATTTTAAAGTCTTAAATAATAACAAAAAAGTCTAACAAAAATATATATAATAAATTCTTTGTAAATAAAAACTTGTTTTAAGTCTAAAATAAATAATTAATAATAAAAACTTACAAAATTAAACTAAATAATATATTATTATAAATTGATAAAAATAAGAAAATAAAATATGAAATGAATTTAAACATCATCTCAAATTCTCAATAATATTTCAAAGTATAAACCTACAAAATAATTAAATAAGAAACAATTACGTACATACTTTAATAATTTTAGTTATTTACTTATGTTACTTATGCGGGTTACCCAATTAACCCATTCAACCCTGTTTTTTTAAATGGGTTAAACGGGTCGACCTGTTTACAACCCAACACATATAAGCTCAACCCGGACCTGACTATTTCGTGGGTGGGTCGTGTCGAGTTCGCGGGTCGTGTCAAAAATTGCCGGCTCTACTTTGTATGTAGCTTTATCACTGGCCTCTCTGGCCTAGCTCTGGGACCTGGTGGTTGGGAAAAAAAAAAGTGTGTTTTGAAAAATGTGAGAAAGAGAGTGTGGGCTTAGAGACTGTTAAAATTGCCAGTCATTTCTTGGCTTTTCATGGGAAAGAGTTTGAGATTGGGGATATTAATTTGGATTATATTAGATCACTTTCGATTCTTGTTTTCATTGTATACCAAAATTTATATTATTTTTCATTAAATTTTGCATAATTTTTTATCTTTTCTAACTCACAATACTAAATATTACACTAAAAAAATATATTCTTTTATAAAATAAAATATTTTTCTTTATTTTTTTAATTATTTTCTTAAAAATTATTATATTTAATCAATTAATTATATATTACTATTTATTAATTAATTAATAATAATAAATTTTAAAACTTTATTGTTAAGAAAAAATTCAAAATTCACAAATTAGAATATCATATTTACTATATGAACTAAACATTATATAAATTATTGTTGTTTTACCCGATTTATTGAAAATAATTTATTAAATTATTATTTTAATTTATATTATATTTTTAGCTCTATGTTGTATTTTTTTAAAAAATAATTATGTATCACATATTTAATTTTATATCATACATTAATTTTATAAAAAAAAAATTAAAAAAATTGTGAATAGTATTTTTGTGTCATGAACAGTATTGCAACAAATTTGATGAAATAAAAAGTGTCACACTAAATTTAATACAATATTGTTCATTGCACTAAATTTATAGCAAGAAATGTTGCTGGATTGAAATAACAAAAAACTAAATTTGGTGTTTTGATGCAGGATAGAGATGTCAATAGAGAACAAACACAACTATAATTAAAATTATATATAATTATTTTGTAATGTTAAAGATGAGTTTTTTTTCTTTAGCAAATGGTATTTGATGTCAAACATTTGACACAAAAAATACGAGTATAGTTCTATCATTATACTACTAGATAAATAAAATAAATATATATTTTAAATATATAGTATCGTTTGTTTCTTTGTAAATAAAATTTCATCTTTAATCTTTTTTGGCGCACTCATGTTTAACACATATTTAAAAATATGGTATACATATGTTTTACTTTTTTATAAAATAAAAATATTTGAAAGATAATGTATTGTATATTTTGGTTATGATGAACATGTAACTTAGTTTAAAATAGTTTAACTTTTAATAATATTAAAATATATATATATATATATATATATATAAGTGAGGGTAAAAATAATACGATTTACGCATGAGAGACTTTACAATTTGTATATTGGAGATTCATTTCATTATTTGAAAGAGAAAGTTAGAATCATTTTGTTTGTGGAAAAACATGGAATATATACATTTTTAACAAGAAAGGGAGAGGGTTAAAAATATGAGTGGTGGATCTCGTGACTGATGATGGGGATTATTATTCTAAAATGATTACTTCTTTGAATATCATAAAACTTATTTTAATCTCTTTTTTTTATTTTTTTCTCTTGAGAGGAGAGGAATCTAAAGTTGCTTGCTTTCTTCTTAATCATTTATTTATTCTTTAACTTTTCATGTATACATACTTATTATATTGCAGTATTTTCAATAATGCTCATACTTTGGTACATGAGCGAATAACAAGGTATAAATTTATTAATCATGATTAAAATATATAATAATTTATTAATTTTTAGTAGAGTATTAAAAGTTCAATAACTATTAAAAAATGCACAATAAGTCTAAAATTTATAAAATTGTCAAAATTTTGTTCACGTAGATAAATTTTTGACAATTTTAAACTTTTAATACTCTTTTTAATGTTATTAAAGTATATTTCATTCAAAAATTATTTAACTTTATGCACTTCCCACTTTCAAAATTATACATTTCAAATGCATTAACTATATAGTTCAACATCTTTTTCCTAACAAAAATATATTTAAAATAATCATTTTTTAGCACCCGATGAAAAGAGGAATAGATCTCTAATAAAGAAACATAAATTAATTAAAATAGTGTAGAAATAATGATGTTAATTATAAATATCAATTTGCATCACTCACTAAAGTTAAGGAATGATTTTTCTTTCCAAGCAAATCATGAAACTAAAGATGTTAGTGTATAATTGAATTTCTTCTTCTGATTTATTTCGTGGACATATAGAGAATTTTCTTTTGATTGTGCATGATATAATCGCCTAAATTGAATTCAAGAAAATTTCCACCATATCCAATTTATATTTTTTCAATTTATATTTATTTTATTTAAAAAATTTGACATTACAAAAATGTAGTACTCTTGTCAATTATACGTTTGAATATTTCGAACATTTTCAATTAGGGTGAGTGTATTATTAATATATGATAAAAAGAACCAACCGAACCAAAATGAGCAATTTTGGCGATTTTTTAGTGGTTCTTTTCAATTTCTCAATTAACCGATGATGTTTTTTAGTCCAATTTTTAAATTATAAAAATTGATAAAATTGACCAAATGATAGGATACTAGTTATGATTATTTTTCTATTTGTAATATAAGCGTATGGTTACTTTTTCACATGCATACAAATGATGGGACAATGTAATTCTAAAACTTTAGAATTCATTCTTTTTGATTTTTTTTTTTTTAATAGCAAACATGAAACCATTCATTAAATATAAGTCTCAATTAATATTTCAATCCATTATTATTCTAAAAAATACATCACAATTTCACATTTTTAGTCAAGACACACAAACAATTGTATGTCCAATAAATTTATGAGCGAATATAGTATCTATATATTACAATTTATTTTAATGCATGACTCGATGATTTAAAATAGTGAGAACATCAAAGTAATAAAAGTAATACTTCGAGAGTAACAAGTGATAACATCAATAAAAACACAACAAGCATTATCTGCATGTTTATAAACATGCCAAAAATAACAAGATATACATTAAAACAACATTTAAACAACCAGTACATCTGAAAAACCTATCCACCCTACCCTTCACGGAGCTCGCCGAAAACAACCACATGTTGCCTCCAATACAACCAACGACAAAAGCTGTCCACAAAAATAAGAACTACCCAGATTCGAGGATGCAAAATTTTTGGCATTGGAAAACATAACCTCCATACAATGACATCTCTTTGCCGTGGAATGCAATGATGGTCACCCCTAGTCACCAAAACTTGAGCGCCATAGAAAGAACAGAAATCACAACAAAAAAATCAACTGAACAGAGGAAAATATGTACATGGGAATAGAGAAAAGGGCTGACCCTCGACCAAATGGTCAAATGATCCGTCGATGGCCACCAAAAGCCAACGAAAAACAACTCTAATTTTAGGAGAGATAAGCGAGAAAAAACCTAAAGGGAAAGTCAGAGAACTGTAACTCAAACTTTAGATTAAATTATGATTTTTTTTATTTAGTTTTGTTTTTATATATTAATTTGTGAGATGAAATTTAACTCAATATAATAAAATATGTTTGTTTATATGGTAATTGCTATAGTTTTTATTATTATGCTAACAGCCTTACAAAGTATTTTTTGTTTGTTTTCCCTTTTTTTTGTTTTGTTCGTTATCTTAAATTAAACATATATCATTTATTTTTTTCTCATTTATCTTGTCATCACTTAAAGAGGATTAAAAGATGAAGATTAATTGAACGTGAAAAAAATATATATAATCAAATGATTTAAGATTTAGTGGCTACAAACCGAATAGGCAAGATCTGTTTGGTTTTGTTAGCAATTTAGCATATCGACTATCGGTTTAATTAGGTCAATTTTTTTTTTTTTACTAACATCATCTACTTATTTTTGTTTGTTTTTTAAATTTAAACTATTATTTTTACATCCAATATATGTAATTAATTTAAAATTATTAATAAAAATAATGTTTTAACCTTAGATCTAATATAATATACATATAAAATCAAAATTATTACTATTGTCATTTGTCGAAATTACTAGACATCACTTACTACAAAAAAAAAAACTAATAATTCCTTGTAATTAAATTACATCACATGATAGGTTGAGATCCAAAGATATTATTTCAAAGAAACTACGAATATATTTCAAATATATATATATATATATATATATATATAATACTAATAAATTATCTTAACTATAAAATAATCAAAATCAATAATATGAATGGTATTATATTTTAAAATTTAAATTTAATGAATAACTAATAAAATCAAGAAAAAATCAAATGAAATAAAAATACATATTAACCGTTGAATTAACCCAAATTAATGATTGAAAATGATTTGTTCAAATCGTTTGTTAAAATCATTTGTATGCATAACGGTCACCTATATATCTTATTACTATATATTTGTCAATATGTTATTTACCATTTCGAATGGTTTTATCCTTAAATATTTGCTTTAATTATTAAATTATTATTATTATAACAAAATCAAACATTGTAATAAACTGAATCAATTACATTCTCTATCCTATTACAACCAACCAAACACAACTTTAATGTTAATGATATTCGAACTAATTATTCATCTGAAAAGAAGGACTGTGATGCAATGGCTAATTAATAAGTTTTGTTATTATT
This sequence comes from Elaeagnus macrophylla, assembly GCA_029378325.1. Classification (NCBI taxonomy): domain Eukaryota; kingdom Viridiplantae; phylum Streptophyta; class Magnoliopsida; order Rosales; family Elaeagnaceae; genus Elaeagnus; species Elaeagnus macrophylla. The sequence continues at coordinate 13,804,105 of CM055640.1, read as the reverse complement.
TAGTTATTCATGTATTGTCGTTTTTATATTTCTATTGTTGTTTCCTCTAACGTGTAAATGCCTAACAACTTTTGTGGTGAGCTGCATTTTTGCCGTTGCTCAGCTAGTGTTTGTGGGGAAGTCTATTAGGTGTTAACTTACATGCACAACAGACACCATTGCCATTTTCCTATTGTTTTCTTTGTTTTGAGAGGAGTAATAGTATCGATACAAATGGAGTAACAATCAACTAATTGCTTCTTGTTCATTGTTAATTTCAGAAGCTTCTGCACAAGGTTTTGAATGTGACTTATGAGAATCTTATCTGCCTAATCACAAAGTGAAACAATGCGCCGAATCGCGTGTGATACAACTTATTCCTTTTTTTTTTTTTGCTAGAGGCGATGTTACGAAAACGCTTGTATACAGAATTAAAAATATTTGATAACGAAATTATTCAAATATCAATTTCATTAATGTACATGTAAATGCATAAATAGATAAAATCTTAGAAAATACTCTTCGATATTCATCAATTTTTAAGGATACTTGCGTCTAATTTTGGAACTTGGCCCTGAAATTACGAACGAGAGAATTTTGGCTTGTGCAACTTCAACGAATTTGCTTGGAAAATAGCTCCTTCTCGGCTTAAACTACTTGTTTATTGAGTTCTTCTCCTCCACCTTTAACATTTATTATTATCATTATAGAGATAGCTAAATACATACAAAACTCATATTATTCATGTTGTAATATGTGTTAATATTATCTAAAAAAAAATCAAATTATTTTTTTAATTTCCAAAATAATTATGTGACACAGCACGATATAAAAAGTGGGGTGCAAAAGTAGGTATGATATTAGCACTTTTCAATTTGGAGCATCATAATCACATATTAACTAGTCCCAAAATAATATGTTTACATGCACAAAAATATACGTATTTATTTCATTTACACTTGAAAAATTATGTATAAAGTACATACATATATGTATATGTTATTACAAGTGACATTTGAAACTAATTCAATTATTTGCATGCTATTTAGTATCGGGACAAAGCAGTTCTCTAATTTCTATTATTTTTGCTATAGTAACATTATTATTATTATTATTATTATTTGGTTAAATTTGAACAAACAAAGTAGATTTCACTGATAAAAAAAATGCATTTTGTCATCAGTTCAGGAATCAATTAAATACGCATTGTGCACCTCAGGTAAACATGATATGCTTTTATTAATTTTTGATATAATAATAATTATATGTTTTATTTCACATTAAAATGATATATAAAACCTTAGCAATACCTAAGTAGTTGCATAACTAGCAAAGATATGAACACAACACCATGCGCGTTAAATATCAAAAGATAAATATACTACTAGTTCTAAATTCCGCATCCTTCCATTCCCTTGGCATAAACAACAGGGGAAAAGAGGATTAAAGTAGTACCTCAAATCTCCCTTGACCAGGTCCTTTCTTTGATTTTAGAATAGGATTTTCCCCTCATATATCAGGCTGCAATCTCTTTGTTCTCTTTCAATCCAAAACCGCTTTTGCTTGCTGAGAATACACACTATCATATGTCAATTTACAAGATCAGACTCCCTAGGCAAGGAATCAAGTACTCAAGTCCAAGGTTAGTGCTTGTTTTCGATGTCGCAACCTGTGACCATTCTAATTTCTACCACTGCAAAGAGCGAACCCTACGTAATGCAGGTTTTGGCCTTTGCTTCTCCTCAATAGGAATAATTTTTTCCATCAACTGCAGCAGCAGAAATGAAAGTTGGTTAAATTCTGTATCTAAATATAATAATCATGTTAACCATGATCTTCAGTACAATACTATAAAAACCAGCTTCTGCAATAAAAACATGTAAAAAAAATGAAAGGAATGATGCCTATATCCAGCTTCGGCAATAACCCTTATGCAAGATTCAAGATTAGGCAGAGATAAAACAGGAAACAAGGGAAATCATTCTTGATCATTAGTTGTCTAAAGCTATAAATGCATTAGCATTAGAACCTGTGAATAGAGATGTTTGGGAGAGCACTCAGTCATCTATAGTGGTTATTCGTTCTTGCTCACTTTCTATACAGTGGACATCCGATTTTGAGGTTGTTCTGTTCGGCTAAAAGCAGACTGCATGAGCAGGTAAGACTCTCTGACTAATTTTCTGGTGGATATGCACTTTTATTACATTGAACAAAAGTTGAGTTTAAACTTTTAATTGCCACCCCACTTCAACTACTTTCAAATCCAACCCACTAATAAGAGGCTAAGAGCCGCTTTGGGATTGTAATGACTTCAACTAAATCACTTTTCTTAATTTTAGCACTTTTGGTGTTTGGCCTATTATAATTTTAGGGATGGTTTGGGTTCAAGGCGGAGGATAGTAGAGGCTGAGAGAGGCTGCAACTCTAGTCAACTTTTTTACAAAAAATTAATTACGTGTATTTTTTAACATTAAATAAATATTTTATTTGAAATAATATATTATGTATAATTTTTATGTACATATTTTGGAATGTATTAACAATATTTAATAAATACGTGCATACAAATGATATGAATTGTAAATAAAATGGTTATATATATATTATATATATATATATATATATATTTAGTAACTATTAATAACAAAAATAAAATTGTAGTCATATATTATGTGAAAATTCTCCTTAAATGTAATAATAAAAAAAAAAGTTATAATATTTAACTTTAAACTCAATATTATAAAAATAAAATTAAAAAAATAAGTATATGATAAATTTCATATTAAAATTTTTAAGTTTATATTTATCATGTTTTATTTCAACCAAAATTTTAACTTTATCTAATATTATGTTATTTGACATTTTATTTTAATAATCTTTTAGAATTTATTTGAAATTTTTTTATATAAAAAATTTATTACTTTTATTATTATTGGTCAATGTTATATTATTTATAAACATATATTTTTAAATATATTTTCAAGCTTAAAATTCTAAATCATATTTTACTTTTTATATTTTCATATATTTATTTTAGATTTAATAACTATAAATTTTGGTGTGTTTAATTGAGCTTTCTATTTGCTTAGATTTTTTAGTTAATACATTTATTTTATTTATGAATAATACAATAATTATTAATTTATTATATTTATGTTTAATTTTTGTTATAAGTTAATTATAATGTGTTAACTTTATATTTTTTGAACTCTAACTCTATATTTCTATTATAATATGACATAAAAAATTCAATATTAAATTGAGTATAATCTGTTATAACTCTTATTGTTTTTTACTTTGTATAAAAAAAAATTCAGCTCTCCAATTATTGTTTTCTAGCTCCACCCCTGTTTGGGTTGTTTTATGGCTGGCAAAAAAACTGTTGTTGCTGTGTGGTAGAAAAACAAATCAGCTATAATAATAAATAATAAACTAGGTTTGTGGTAAATATTAATTTTAGAAGTACTATATTTTAGCATTTGGTAAAGCAAGGTTATGTTTAATAAAGATTCATATGATTAAATAATTAATTTTTTAAAATACGATTCTTTTGTAAAAATAATCACTGATATATTTGATAATAATTTCTACTTAGTAATTTTCAAGAAAAAAATTGGTATTGATTTCTTTTCTCTAATTTTTTTAAGAAAAAAAATTGGTTATTATTTATAAATTTTAAGTTTTTATCATCTTATTTCAATAATTGTACCTAAAAAAAAAGTCATAAGACTTGATTTACTCTCTAGAAAATTGTTTTGTGAAAATGAAAAAAATAAAAATCTGATTAAAAAAATATTATTGTTAAAGATTTACCAATTACCCTATATTTTGGTAGTTATTCCTTAAAAATAGAAAAATCAAAATAAAAAATCATTATCAAACATATATAATTAAAAATCATTCAAAAAAAAAAAAAAAACAGGAATCAAAATTATTATCAAAACACCTTAAATTTTAAGTTGTAGTGATCATTAATGACTAAAATAAGCGTGGTATTTATTTCTTGAAGTTATTGTAATGGGTAAAATTGAAAATATCGTAAATTTTAGTTAACGCAAATTTATACTGAAGCAACTTTTAAAAGCTACATCGTTGAAGCTTATAAAAATTAAAGTGTAACTATAATAAAATTACAAAACAATGTCTATTTTGAGTAGCTTTATCAAACACCAAAACTTGGATAGGTTTGGGAAAAAATGAATTCGCCAAATTTTGATGTCAACTAAAACTAGTCAAAATATCTATTTTGAAAATTTATGACAATTACACAACTTTTAAAAGCTATAAGAACCAACTTTCATAAGGCAGTTAGAATTATTTAACTAAAATTGTAATATTTTCAATTTTATCCATATTAAAATTAAAAATAACTTATACAACTTCCCTACCTATTTTAATCATTACTAATTCCAATTTTTATACTGTTATATCTATTTTGAATATTAATAACCGCCACATCAACCCACTGCTAATTTATCAATCATTGAAATTTTTCTCACTGCTTAAAGTACTGTTAAAAATCATACTTCTAAAAATCAGTTTAACCAAACACCATATTGATTTTTAAAACATCTTATTTTTTCAATAGCACAAATATAGTTTATTATTTCAAAAGTTAAAGCAATAACAAACCCAACATAAGGTTCATTGGTTGTTCTTTTATCCAAGGACCCAAGGCCTTTCTATAACTTCCAGCATTCTATAGCATCAAATGGAGAGAATGACAACCCACTTTAAGCCTAACCAATTTGGAATACCTAGGAGGAACTTATCTCTCTTCTGAATGACTGAAACTACAAACACTTTGGTTTGCTCTAGTCTAGAAGAAGTAAGAAACCTAAGAGAATAGGAACAACCTTTTCCTTCCAAACGATAACTTATGGTCGTAGATGTAAAGCATAAATAAACTTATGTTATGTGATCAACAAAGTGACTAATAAATGTGCCCATACAAATCCAATGGCAGATAAACTCCAAAGAGAGCCTTTTCTAATTTATACTTTTATTCTATAGAAAATCCATTATCCTGCATTTTATTTCAAAAGCAAAATGCAGAAATTTGACAAATTAAAATAGAATTACTAACACCAAAGCTGAAAAGAATACCTGCTTATATCTTTCCTTAGTTCTCTCTTCCTGCAACAGAGAAACGTTCGTTAGAAAATGAATTTACAATAAACTAATGCTTCAAGTGAAGCACAATTAACACCAAGATAATATTTGGCAGTCTTCAAATAGTTGAAAGAAATAGACTTTGTAATGAAGACATATAATGAAAAATCACAAACAATGAGGGTGAGATACCAATACTGCGCGTGATTCTGCTACCATATTAAAGTTAAAACATGTAGAAATTTGATCTTAGTATTTTCCTACTCACCAAAAAAAGTAATAAGCATTTGTACATATACAAAGAAAGAAAATTGATAATGCCGTAGATAGAATGAACATGAGCCACAAAAAATTGCTAAAAGCATGCATCATGTGGTGCTTTAATTTAAACCAGACGGGTGAATAAACTATAACAGTATATCATGTGGCACATTCTGAAACAAAATTTATATGTAAGCTGTAATACAAGGAACAAAAAATACAACTGCTTTAGGCAAAGACACATACATGCATACATGTCATTAAGTCCAAAACTTATCAAGTTGCCGTCTGCAGCAACAGAGGATATGACAATGTACAACACATATCTATGTCCAAGAAATTGAAACCATGACCAACAGTGGGACAACAAAACTTTTAGCTAACATGTTTTATCAAGTTGCCGTCTGCAGCAACAGAGGTTATGACAATGTACAACACATATCTATGTCCAAGAAATTGAAACCATGACTAGCAGTGGGACAACAGAACTTTTAGCTAACATGTTTCCTTCAAAAACGAAGGAAATAAACAGCCTTATGATTCAGCATCTATCTTGCAGCAACATATTCATAAGGTGCCACAATGTCAATATAGTCGAGCATTGTTGATGTGCATTAATTAAATGACAGATCTGAGTAAAGGGAGTATGGAGTTAGAAGAGTAAAACAATTATGCAGAACACTGAGATTTTGTTATCATCTAGCAGAAAAATGTATATAATATTAGTACAGGAGTTGAACACATCATAAATCATGACCATAACTGCAGACCCAAATCTTATAATATACAAGCAAAATGCTCAATATGCAAAAGAAAAAAAAAAAAGAAGAAGACAAAATCAGCACCTCTTAACGTTAAAGTTTCAGAAACTTAAAAAGAATGATAAGGGATTTGGATTTAAATTGTATCTAGAAAGAGAGAGAGGAAAACACATATAAGGAAAATAAACATCAATAATGCCAAATAAATTTGACGTCAGAATTAATGAAAAGTTGAAGGATAGAAAGCACAAGTATATAAATCTTCAAAGTTATGCATTGAAGTTTTCGCCCAGATATGCAGGATGATATACAGTTACTGATATGAAGATAACTCAGAAATACTATTCATGCAAAAACAAATGGAATATTAAATACTATTCGGTGAAAATAAAGTGGTATAATTCAAATATTGCCAAAGCATAATTAAGAAAACAGAGAATAAGCAAAAAAAAAAAAATACTAATAATAAATAATTGGTTTTTATATCATTAATATTAATATTCTACGGAAATCACATTGAAACAACAGTACCATCTCTTGCAGCAGTCTAGCGTTCTCCTCCTCAAGTCTAACAGCTAATGTTTCCAGCTCAACTTGGTATGCCTACAATGAAAAACCAAAAATAACAAATAATAAATAAATAAAATACTGTAAGTCAGAAGAAAATAAAAACAACCAATATGCCAGAATTTCAATTCACCTGCTTCCTTTCCCTGGACCTAGCAGCGGACTCTCTGTTCTTGATCATCCGCCTCTGTCTCTGCTGTGCAGCCTTATCCAACGGCTCCAAAATGGCCCGACCTCTCTTTCCTCTCCCCCCAACTCGAATTCCACCTAATCGAGGCGTTTCACCTCCTGATCCCATCAAATCAATCCCATTCCCAAATCCAATTATAGACCCCTCAACCTTATCCAAAGCCTGTAATGGACTCGGCGGATTAGGATCAAAGGTGAAGAAATCGCTACTCAATCGTTCTGTCAGGGGTGGTGGCGGGACGACCTTAACATCCTCCTCTTCCTCAGCAGATGCAGCTCCAGCCCTTGCCAGAAAGTCCTCCAGAGTCATCATTTCATCGGGAGCCTCTTCTTTGCACTCCTTCCTATCGCCTGCAACGATCTCTCTCCACACATCATCAACCGTCTTCGGAGCTATAGATGAACTAATGCCACCGGAATTAAGCAAACCACAATCGCCGACGCCGGAGATTGGAGCAAGAGCAGTATCAATGAAGGTAATTTGAGCATCAAGGAGGGTGGATTCAGGGTTGGGATTGGTTCCATAAACGTTTCGGAGTAGGCCATCGACGGTCATGGAGCTATTACTGTTGTAACTGTTATTGTTGTGGTTATTAGTTTGATCAGCAAGCGACGATTGGAGTTTTGTAGAAGATGAAGAGGAAAAAGTTCGACGCTGTTGTAGATCCGAATTTATCGAATTGGACGAAGACGCCATCACCGTCGACGACGCCATAGCCGATTCTTTAGGATTCTTCTTTCTCGGAGATTATATCTCCTTCTCTTTCTCTCTCTAACACACTCTGACTCCTTCTACTACTACTTTCTCTCCTAGAAAGCTCAATTCATAATTCCCAAATTTTCCTTGTCTTTCTCTAATCTAGGGTTTTGGGAGAAATTTTGGGGTTTTGATCTGTTTTGTCTACTCCTTTTCTGTTTGCAAATTGGGATCAGATACTTTTGACAAAAAAAAAAAAAAAAAATCGAATTGGATCAGAGACTCTACCAATCCAAAATCGAGATTATAAATTTTCATATAAATAAAAACTAGAAAATAACATGTACCTTTTGTATTTACCGGTTAAACAAAAGTTACAAAAAAAAAAAAAAATTGTGAAAGTTGGGATCGTGTATGAAAAAGATTGATCAAGGTCTAATTTATCGTAAGGTATTTGCCAGTTGCCGGTGCAATTTGATTTGACTACTTTGACGGAAGAAAGGGGCCTACTAATGTGACGGACCGCTGAAGTAGCTATGACGAACCGCTAATAACAGATAATAGAATTTTATATTTTATATGTCTAAAATATGTTAATTTTGGTTTTAAAAATAAAAAAATTAATTTATGTATGATCGGTTAATATTTTAAAATTTATAAATTAATATTTAATTAAATTGAATAAATATATATATATATATATATATATATATATATATATATATATATTTAATTTTATAAATTTAAAGTATATATAGCAATATGTTTATAATCATCTAATTTTATTACAATTTTTGTACGTTTGAAAAGAAGAAATAACTTATATTATAATACTTTAATATTTATTTTATAAATATTAATTTTAATAAAAATTTAAATTAAATTCTGTTCTTGAATTTTCAATAATATACTTATTTTAAGATTTTTTCTTTACTTGAAAATTGATGCATAATTTTAATTTTAATATTAATATACAATTTTTTTAATTAAATTATCATTTCTTAATTTAAGTTTATACAAAGTAAAAATAATTTAAAATTTAAAAAATAAGTAGTTCTAAATGTGTTTAACTTTTGTTTATATTTCTAACATAACTTCCTCTACGAATATCCAAATTATGTGATTTATAAATATATGCATAGATAAGAGATTAAATTACAGTCATATATTGAATATATTTTTCAAATCAATCATATTTAAGTCCTAAATTGCATTATTATAATCGGAAACAACAAACGGTGTTACTTAAATAATGCACTCCTACCTTATAAATAGATGTGGTATTCCACCATAGGAGATCATAATTGCAAGTGTACTCTTTCTTTCTTCTCTCATTTTTTTTTTTTTTTTTCGTTCTATAATTTATGAGAATAATTTATTAACAAGCTAAGTAAAAGCAAAGTTTTTGAAAAAAGCTTAATTGTTTAATTTTTCTATTGTTCTTCTTTGATTGTCATGAGTGTTATAATTTATAACTTTGTTTTGAAATAAATACTTTGTTCATCATTAGCTTTATTATATTCTAGAAATTATCTTCTTAATTTTTCATATGATTTTAGCCATGTTTTTTATGTGCAAATTATTTGATTGTAATTAATGTTGGTAGTATCCATTTTATAATAAGTTGATTTTCTACTCTAATATTATCAATATTATATAGCTTGTAAGAATATAAAATCATTGTTCTTTCATGAAAATATTTTTTATTTATTATTTTGTAATAACTTCTTTTGTTAGTTTATTTTGCTTCTATATGGGAACAATGCTTAAAACAATGCTATGATAGAAGCTTAGCTAATTAATGTATTAATTTTGAGTGTAATCATTGACTCAATCCTCCTACTAATTCCACCTATTAAAATTATTTGACGGTTTGATTTCTAACTTGAATCACAACTTAGAGAATATGCAAAGAAAAATTGTGGAAAAAAGTGGCTGAACAACAATACCGACATAAAAATAGCAACATACTATTTTTTAGTTGTGAAATGGTGGTCGAAGAATAATAACATAAAAATAGCAACATGTTATTTTTGATGCTATTTGTGGTTTATGGTTGAGAAGAAAAAGACCAAAAATAAAATAAAATCCATTTTTTGGACGATGGTTTAAAACTGATGATTGCTATGGATTAGCAAATAACAAACATACTATCTATAGTCATGCTTGCGGCTATATAAACACCAAGACCAAAAAGAGAAAATAATTACTTGAATCATCATCAGAGACATTAGAAACAAAAGAAAAGAGAGAGCTATAAATTCAATAGAGATAGTGGTGTGTCTTCTTTGTGGTAACACTTTTTTGCTCTCTTCTTGGAACGAACTTGTGGCTTATGCAAGTCGTTGATTTATTTTTTTTATACAGTGGATTTCTTTCACCCCAGGATGTAAGCAACACCAAACCTCGTTAAATCTTGTATGTCTGCAATTTTTTTGTATTCTCTATTAGTAGCTAACTTTCACAATGACTCAACAATTGATATCAGAGCTAACGTTGAAGTCTAGAGTGATAAAGCTCTGATTTTGAAGATAATGACTTCTACTAGTGGAACCGTCAAGGTAAGAAAGTACGAAATAGAGAAATTTAATGAAAAAAATGATTTTTTTCTATTGGAGGATACAAATGAAAAATCTGCTGATTTTGCACAATGCCTTGGCGGGGATGGAACAAAAACCCAAAGATGTGAAGGATGAGGATTGGGAAGAATTAGATCTTAAAGCACAAGCGGCCATCATCTTATGCCTTGAGAGGGACGTTGCATTCTTGGTTAATGAAGAAGCAATGTCAGCCAACGTGTGGACAAAATTAGAAAGCAACTTCATGACAAAGACTCTAACAAATCGTATCTATTTGAAATCCAAATTGTTTACATGCAAGATGGAGGAAGGCACCTATCCGAGACTATGTCAACAAGTTTGATAGTATATGAAACTTAAAGGATATAGATGTTAATGTAGATGATGAGGACCAAGCACTCATGCTATTACTTTCATTGCCAAAGTCCTATGAAAATCTGGTTCAAACTTTGATGCTTGTGGGTGAGACTCTAACTATTGATGAAACTAGAACGTCACTTTCAGCGGAGATGTGACCTTTGATGAAAGATCCATGGTAACCTTGTCAAAAGCTATAGTGCCTAATGATAGTGATATTTGGACTTCAAGTACATAAGTCATTGAGGTAGAATCTGTGAACCAATCTAATTCTAGTCATGTTCAAGTGGAGCATCATGGGCAGGTAAACTTGGTAGAATAGGCACTCTCGATGGAGGATGATGAATTGGTCACCTTTAAACAAGTCATCACGGATATTGATAGAGAGAGTTGGTTGGTTGCTACGAAAGAAAAGATGGAATCTCTCCGAAAGAATAAGACATGGGAAGTAGTCCCATTGCTCGAAGGAAAGATTACTATTGGTTATAAATGGGTGTACAAAAAGAAAGTGGATTCTTTTCAAGTAAACGATACAAGGTACAAAGCTGGACTAGTGGCCAAGGGTTTTGCACAGAAAGAAGGTGTTGATTACAATGAATTTTTTCTCCTGTGGTGAAGCATACTTATATTCGGGTGCTATGAGTCTTATTGCTCATGGTGATCTTGAGCTGCAACAACTAGATGTTAAGACAGCTTGTTTGCACGGTGACTTAGAGGAGGAAATATATAGGTCTCAACCTGAGGGATACAAGGTTGAAGGTAAGGAACGTCTTGTATGTCGCTCGAGGAAATCACTTAATGGATTAAACCAATTTCCATGCCAGTGGTACAAACAATTGGACTCCTTCATGCTAAAGCATGGGTTCTCCAAAAGTGATTATGACTGTTGTGTTTATATTCAAAAGTTGTGGGGGTGATTATATTTATCTTCCTTTGTATGTGGATGACATGCTTATTGCTTCAAAGAGCAAAGTGGAGATAGATAGGTTAAAATTTCAACTTGGTAAATAGTTTGAAATGAAGGACATGGGAGTTGCTAAGAAGATACTAGGTATGGACATTAGAAGAGAGAGGTCAAACCAACAATTGTTCTTGAGTCAGAAAGGCTACATTGAGAGGATTATTACAAGGTTTGGGATGGAAGGTGCTAAGCCAGTGGTAACACCATTGGCTCCACACTTTAGACTCTCCAGTAAACAATCTCCTACTTCAAAAGAAGAAAAGGAACACATGGATCGTGTACCTTATGCTAGTGCAGTTGGCAGTTTGATGTACGCTATGGTGTGTACACGTCCAGATATTTCACAAGCGTTCAGTGTTGTCAGTATGGTTCATGACAAATCCGGGTAAGGCACATTGGGAAGCAGTGAAGTGGGTCCTGAGGTACTTGAAGGGTACTATTGATATGGGTTTATGTTTTGATGGAGATATATGTCAAGTAAGCGGGTTTGTTGACTCAGACTATACGAGTGATATGGACAAACGACGATCAACTACTGGTTGGCAATCAATGTTATAGCTTATAGGCTACAGTGGCACTTTCCACTACAAAGGTTGAGTACATGGCTATGGCAGAGGGAGTGAAGGAAGCACTGTAGCTGAGGGTCTTCTATATGACTTGGGCATTAAGTAGAATAGTGTAGATCCTATGGTGTGATAGTTATAGTGCAATTCATTTGGCTAAAAATCAGGTCTATCATGCTCATACCAAGCATATCAACATCAGGTATCATTTTGTCCGAATGTCATAGAGGAAGGTGATGTTTCTCTCATAAAGTTACACAGAAATGAAAACCCTATAGACATGTTAACCAAGGTTGTGACAGGTAGCAAGTTCCAACATTGCTTGGACTTGCTTAATATTGGACCATGTTGAATTGCCCATGAGGGCATAGTCCTTCGAGACGGTTATGGGTGAGGTGGAGACTATATGAAGGAGTGATAAAACTACGATTGGCTTGATCCCGATTAGAGGGTACGTAGGCAGCCATGGTTAGAATGGTGCAGCCAATTGGTGTTATAGATCACTATTGTGGATGTCGTAGATTATTCTCATATTCATCCAAAATTTGAATTTTCAAATTGTGTACGAGGTGGAGAATTGTGGAAAAAGGCGGTTGAACAACAATACCAACATTGGTGCTATTTTTTAGTTGTGAAAATGGTGGCTAGAGAATAACAACATAAAAATAGCAACATGCTATTTTTTATGCTATTTGTAGTTTATGGTTGAGAAGAAAAAGACTAAAAATAAAATAAAATCCATTTTTTGGACGGTGGTTTAAAACTGATAGTTGCTATAGATTAGCAAATAACAAACATGCTATGTATAGCCATGCTTGCAGCTATATAAACACTAAGACCATAAAGAGAAAATAATTACTTAAATCATCATCAAAAACATCATAAACAAAAGAAAAGAGAGAGCTAGAAATTCAACAGAGATAGTGGTGTGTTTTCTTTGTGGTAACACTTTTTTGCTCTCTTCTTGGAACGAACTTGTGGCTTATGCAAGTCGTTGATTTATTTTTTTTATATAGTGGATTTCTTTCACTTTGAGGACATAAGCAACATCAAACCTCGTTAAATCTTCTGTGTTTGCAATTTTTAACAAAAATATATTTTAGAAACAAGAAAAACCCAAACATTAATTCAAAGAGTGGGTAAATAAGCTAAAATTAGTGTAAAAGAGAAAATGAATAATCAGTTCATTTCAATTGTTGCTTGTTTTCAAGCATTAAAGTAAGACATTCAAGGCCAAGTGTAAGAAAAAAATAGTAATAAAGAGAGTACACTTGCCTCTTTTAGATTTGTTTGTGTTTTGTAAGAAGAAAGGTGAGACTTTGGTTTCATAACAAATAGGTTAGAGTTTACACGAGTAATCCAACATTTTCAACCTTTGATTCTTGTGTGGTAAGGTTGAATGGTATGGTTCGGCTTCACAGTTGTCAAGTTTAAGGGTGGGTGAAGGAAGTTAGGTAATATTTTGATTTTACCTAAAACATTAAATGAACCGAAATATATTAGTTAAGTAAATCAAGAACAAGAATTTTATGTGTAAAATTTTAATTAGAGACATATATTAGACTAACATATTTAAGTCGGTTTGATATGTTCAGCGTGCAATTTAGACCAATTTATTTTTATGTAATTTAAAATATTTTGACTTTATACTAATGGTAAATGAATAAATAATATTTAATTCAAAAATTTAATTCAAAAATTGCATATTAGCATTTGAATTATAATTATGCACCAATTTTCAAGCAAAGAAGAATACAATAAAATGAGTAAATTATGGAGAATTCGAGAACAAAGATTAATTTAGACATTTATTAGGTATAGTAAATATCTATAAAAATTAACACTATAAAAGAATAATAAAATTTATTTCACATTTTTAATTCACGTAAAAATTAACACTATAAAAGAATAATAAAATTTATTTCACATTTTTAATTCACATAAAAATTTAACTTAAATTAGATGATCATAAATAATTATATTGTTAGTTGAAAAAAAAAAAACATATTGTTAAGGTAAGAGCCAAATGTATTTATATTTATATTACTAAAAATTAGAATAAATAAAAAAGAGTTATTTAATTACTTGCATATATTATTTATTTCACTAAATAAAATGTTTAGAAAAATTATTATTGGCGTTTGTTTAAACCCAACATAATATACCAGAGGATTAAATTTAAATAAAATAATCTAAATAGTCTTATGACTAATAATTAAAATTATGATATTTAATTAGATTATTATGATTATATCTATTTAGAATGAAGTAACCTTAATTTAGAGATTATTATTTGGAGACATCTAGTTGAGAAACTTTTGTATAATAGTATTAGTAGGTTATATAAGACCGATTGAAATCTTTTTAAAACGCTATTCAAGATCTATTTACATCATAGCAATTTCAATATATCAATCAATTGCTGTTTATATAATGATCTTAATCTTGAGTGTTATAACTGGCCAGTAGCAGTATTGGTGGGCTAAAATAACTTGTATTCTGATATTATATTGTTATGGTTGCTCTTGCTGGGATGTTATTTCACGAGGTGAGGAGTTCACTTCATTTATTTCAGATGTTAAATATTAACCCATTGTTTACTGTTTTAGGATAGATATTTATTCTATATGAATCATGGGTACCCATAAAAAATAAAAAAAGAAGTAAATAGTAGAGCTGGTAATTTTTGACACGATCCGCGAACTCGACACGACCCACCCATGAAATAGTCAGGTCCGGATTGAGCTTATATGTGTTGGGTTGTAAACAGGTCGACTCGTTTAACCCATTTAAAAAAATCAGAGTTGAATGGGTTAATTGGGTAACCCGCATAAGTAACATAAGTAAATAACTAAAATTATTAAAGTATGTACGTAATTGTTTCTTATTTAATTATTTTGTAGGTTTATACTTTGAAATATTATTGAGAATTTGAAATGATGTTTAAATTCATTTCATATTTTATTTTCTTATTTTTATCAATTTATAATAATATATTATTTAGTTTAATTTTGTATGTTTTTATTATTAATTATTTATTTTAGACTTAAAACAAGTTTTTATTTACAAAGAATTTATGATATATATTTTTGTTAGACTTTTTTGTTATTATTTAAGACTTTAAAATATTAGATTTGATGCATCACAATATTTATGATTATTGATATTATTTTTATTTTATATTAGTTAATATTTTTACATTTTTTGTTAAAATAATGCTTAAATTAATTTAATTTTTGGAGTCTAATTAGAATTTATAATGTTAATAGGTGACATAAATATATGTTGATACTCGATATAATATCTCTGATTTTTTATATTATAAAATATAATATATATTATTTAATATATTTATACGGGTTAAATGGGTCAACTCAGGTTGGGTTAGGGTTGTACTTTCTGACCTATTTAATAAATAGATTGGGTTAGGGTCAATCTTAC
This sequence comes from Elaeagnus macrophylla, assembly GCA_029378325.1. Taxonomy (NCBI): domain Eukaryota; kingdom Viridiplantae; phylum Streptophyta; class Magnoliopsida; order Rosales; family Elaeagnaceae; genus Elaeagnus; species Elaeagnus macrophylla. The sequence continues at coordinate 13,788,638 of CM055640.1, read as the reverse complement.
ATGGATCGGATCGTAAACAAGTCGACCCGAACACGACACGACCCACCCGTTTGACAGCTCTAGTAAATAGAGAAGTAAATGAATATTCACACCTAAATTTAATTTTGGACTAGTTGCAGTGGATCGGTCTAAAAGTAATGGCTATATCAATATCTTAATTACTCAAGTTTTGGAATTTAGTAAATAAGGTACTTTTAGAATTCATAAGGTTAACAGTTATAGTTTAAGAGATCAGTGTCAAATTTGAAAATTTATTAAAAATAACACCCTTAGTAATAAAACTAGCACATTCAATAATATTGAACGTTTAATTTAAACATGAAATATTGAACATTCAATATTAAACGGGTCTAAATTGTCATCGTTTAATTCTAATTAAATGGGTATTCAAAGAAAAATGACATACTAATTATTATTTTTAATTGTGAAAATATAAATTTGAACACAAAAAATATTAATTTTATTATTATAAATTTATGGGATGCTAATTGTATTATTTTTTCCTTCCAATTTTTAGTGGAGTAACTTTAGAATCAATAAGATTGATATTTCATAAAAGGGTTGGTTAAATGGCTAAGTTTTATTTACCTTGAACTCACTGTTACATCGATATTCTCAAGTTTGATCTTTAGTAGAATAATGATTGAACTATGTTGTATACAAAGAATAAATAATTAGTTATTTGAACAAAAAAAAAATATATATATATATATGAACATTTTATATAAATATGTAAGGATAAAATATATATTTTTCTAGCCACATATTTAGTCCTGTGAATTAATTAGATTATATATTATTTAGTTGTATTAAATAATTAACAAATAAAAATACCAAAATAACACAAGGTACGCATGTATAAAGGCTTGTTGGACAAATAAGAATATTTTGGTAAGTTGCCAAATTAGAATTAATTAGAAGATAAATATGAAATTTAATTTAATTAATTATTGGATTAAATTGGACACTCCTTAGGGAATAGTATACAATCAGCTATCTAGATGCGTAGCGTTTATTTAGATGGGAATGTGATTCACTTGGTTGTGACCAAAATACCAAAGTCTAGTGATTTTAGGAGATTGATTCCTACTCAATTTGTGCCAGCTAAAATCACCCAATATAGACATTATTTATGCACCACATATAAGGAACGAGATGTTGGAAAAAAATTGGTAAATCTTCATAATCAAAGCATTAATAAAAAAAATAATACACAGAAAATTTTACATGATTCACCCTAAAAATTAACTGAGCTATTCCACAGGGCTACTGCAACTCACTTTCACTATAGGAGATAATATTACAGTGTTTAAATAGAACACTCAAACTCACAAACCAAAACCCAATACACCTAAATATTTCTCTCTTTCTTTTTTCTTCTTTCTTTTTCCCACTTTAACTCTCTGTAAAGAGTTTTCAAAAACTCCCTAAAAATCTCTCCTTCTTTTATGTTTTTCTCTTTGCAGGAATGCTCTGCTGGGATGGTTTTTCTGCTGGATCTTCTTCTTCTATTTATAGAAAAAAAAAAATGGTTGTTATTGACATATGTCATGAGCTCAACAGCTCCATTATTTTTTCTTCTCCAACTGGTGCTAACTACTCCATTTATTTCTTCTTCATTTGCAACTACTGTGGCTGTTTTCTTTGACAAAAGAAAAGCCACTAAGTTTGACAATCTCCCACTTAGAAAATGATTTTAATCACGTTTCTACACATGATCACTGCAATAGCTTTCACGGGTTGGTTACATTTGCAGGCCAACTGAAGTTGAACACAACTTCAGTTTGTCAATGGTCACCGTCTTTGTAAACATGTCAGCAAAGTTCTCATTTCCTGTATCTTCTCAAGCTTGAGGACATCTTCTTCTAGAAGCGGCCTGATGAAATGATACCGTAGTTGTATGTGTTTCATTCTGGAATTAAAAGATGAATTTTTTTGCAAGATGGATAACACTTTGACTATCGCAATATAACACATTGCTTTCCTATTTCTTGTCTAGTTCTTCCAAGAAATCTTGCAACCAAATCATCTCTTTGCTGGTTTCCGTGATTGCAACATATTCAGCTTTAGTAGTGGAGAGAACAACAATCTTCTGCAGTTGAGAAACCCAACTCACAGCTGTACTACCAAGAGTATAAACAAACCATGTAGTGCTCTTTCTATTATCAACATTACTGGCTAGTCAGCATCCACATAGCCTTCAAGAGTCATATCTCCACTTTTGAAGCACAGTACCAAATTTGTGGTACCTCACAGATATTTGAGAATCCACTTGACAGCTTCCCAATGTGTCTTACCTGGATTGTTCATGTACTTACTTACAGCTCCCACTGCATGTGCAATATCTGGTCTTGTACAAACCATGGCATACATCAAACTTTCTATAGCTGAAGCATATGGAATATTTTCCATATTAGCATGTTCTTCTGTAGTTTTAGGTAACTACTCCTTGGAAAGTTTGTAATGTACACTTAAGGGAGTGCTTACTGGTTTTGCATCCTTCATATTGAACCTATCAAATACTTTGCTGATATACTCAGCCTGTGACAACATTTAGGTTCCTGATGACTTATCCCGATTGATCCTCATTCCAAGAATTTGCTTTGCAGCACCTAGATCTTTCATTGCAAAATATTCTGACAATTGTTGTTTCACATTATTTATCTCTTGCATATTTGACCCAGCAATCAACATATCATCTACATACAAGAGTAAAATAGTATAGCTATTGTCGAACTTCTTCACATAGCAATAATGATTTGCCTGGCATCTGGTGAAGCCACTGCTACTCATAAAAAAATTAAACTTTTTGTACCACTGTCTCAAAGCTTGTTTTAAACCATACAAGCTCTTTTTTAACTTGCATACCAAGTTTTCTTTGCCTGCTATTTCAAAACCTTGTGGTTGCTCCATGTATATCTCTTTCTCCAAATCACCATGAAGGAATGTTGTCTTTACATCTAACTGTTCAAGATGTAAATTCTCCGCAACTACCAACTTTAATACCAGCCTTATTGTGGTCAACTTCACAACTGGAGAAAAAATCTTAGAATAGTTGATCCCTGCTTTCTGTTAGAAACTTTTAACAACTAATCTAGCCTAATGTTGCTTGCTCCCATCATGCTCCATTTTCACTCTAAAAATCCATTTATTATGAAGAGCCTTCTTGCCTTTTGGCAATTTTACAAGTTCCCATGTTTGGTTTAACATGAGTGAGTGATGTGTTAAAATGTGTACTCGCAAGTGTACGAATCACTCGTAGTAAAGTGATAAGCAACTTCCAAGGTCGGTCTCTCAAGGAATTGCAGTGGTCTTAAATAACTAACTTTTTAATCTAAATAGAGTTCTAATGAAAATAAAACACTAATTAAATAGAGTTCTAGTGAAACTAAAACTCTAAGTAACTAGAATCCTAAAGCTACTAAAACTGTAAAAATGTTATTTGTTTTTGTAACGAGAACAATCATACGACAATCAAACAAAAACAAGATCGCAAGCAAACAATCAATTTAAATATCAATGGAGGATGTATGGACGTTTAGCTTGGTTGATCATGCTTGCATCGAAAAGGTATGGTGAGATAACATGAACGTCCTATATAAACTAAACTACCGGCTTTCCTTTTAATTACGAGACTCCTTTTGGCGGGGGTAGGTCTCTTTATTGATTAACTAATTAATTGCCTTTGGCGGGGGTAAATCAAATAGTAATCAAATTATGCACAAGGAAAACATGCCAATCAAATTAATGCTATGACTAAGTCACTAACTTGAAGCTTCGATTAAGTGTTTCGGAATAAAGTTAAGGTGACGTTCCTATAACTAAATTTTCAGATTTTTCAACCTAACTACGAACATCAAATGGGCCCATGATAATTCATAATCAAATATCTAAACATGCTCTTAATCAAAAAGTAATTCGTTTATTCCAAATAAAATACACCATATACAATTCTAGCAAACATGGCAACACAAACTAAACATCCATAATTAAACTAGCCGCTCATGTTCATATTAATATTCATAGACAAATAAAATATGATCATATACTTTAACAAAAAGAGAAGAGGAATTAATTCTATAACAACAAGAAAATCCTAGATCTAAATACCGCTTATGGATTGGATAGCGTTCTTCTCTGTAAGCTTTATCTTCGATCGTCGTTGGCTTCCTTGAATCCTTAGAATAGTGTCTTTCGCTTCGTTAGAGTGTGGCAACGCTCTCAAAACTGATTGAATGTAGTGTTTGGTCGCAAAATTGTGAAATCTAAGAGTTGTTTACGAGTTGGTCGAGTTCTGTTGTAAAGGGGGTCTAAGGGGGTGTTTATAAATGTAAGGGATTCCTGATTGCAATAGGAATAGGCGCGCCGCGGCATGCATTTTTCCCGCCGCGGCGCAACACAAATTCTGGAAATTGTGTAAAAATCCGAGAGCTCCCCGCCGCGGCATGACTTTTCCTCGCCGCGGCGCGCTTTGTCTTCAGTTTCTTCACATGTACCCCCTTACATATGTGATGGCTCGTTATGTAAGGCTTACATATTTGTCTCGTTTGGCCCGTAACTCGTGATCCGAGCGCCATAAGTGTTCCGTCTTTGCGTGTTTTCATTATTTGACTCATTTGACGCTAAAAACACCTGAAATACACTAAAATATACCCGTGACTCCGAATGGATAGATTTATGAAATTAATTGAATAAACAATAATAATAAATCTATATATCAAACAATTAAGCACAATTAATCACGAAATATTAGTGCTTTTCGAGCACTCATCAGTGAGTCCATTTCATCTTTCATAGTAGACTCTCACTTAACAGAATCATTCATTTGCATTGCTTCTTCATAAGATTCTGGTTCTCCATCGTCAGTCAACAATAGAAAATTTTGGGAGGGTGAATAGCGTTGTGTTGGTTTGTGTGGTCTAGTGGTGCGTCTCACTCTGGGTGTGTGTGGTTCCCTTGCTGTGGAACTTTTTCTTATTCTTCCAGTGAAACTTCATTCTCTGGTTCTGGAATAACTTCATTTTTTGAGTTGCTTTGGACCTTACGATGCACTTCCTCTTTAGAGATATCCTCTAACTCAACTTATTCTTTTGTTTGAGCATCAGTTTCAATGCCACCAGATTTTACTGTTGACCTGTCCTTATATACAACCTTCTCATTGAATATAACATTTCGGCTTCTAATAACTTGTCATTTTTCATAATCCCAAAAGCGATAACCAAATTCATCATAGCCATATCCAATAAAGATACATTTCTTGGACTTCAAGTCAAGCTTACTTCTTTCAGCAGAATCAATATGAACATATGAAACATAATTGAAAACCTTTAAGTGTGAAAGGTTTACCTCTTTACCACTCCAAACTTTCTTTAGCAATCTTTCATTCAAAGGAATAGAGGGTCCACGATTGATCAAGTAAGCTATTGCATTGATGGCCTCAGCCCAAAACATTTTAGGCAAGCCAGCATGTATTCTCATGTTTCTAGCACATTTATTCAGAGTTCTGTTTATGCGTTCTGCCACACCATTTTGTTATGGTTTCCTTAGAACAGTCTTTTCCACTCTGATTCCATTGCTTATGCAAAAACCTCTAAATCTTCTATCTGTGTACTCTCCTCTATTATTAGACCTCAGGCACCTTATTTTCAAGCCAGTCTCATTTTCTACCATAGCTTTCCATTTTCTAAAAAGATCATAGACTTTTGATTTCTTTTTCAGAAAATAAACTCACACATTCCTTGTTGAATCGTCAATGAAGGTAACATAATATGATGAGCCTCCAAAGGAATTAATTGGAGCGGGTCCCCATACGTCTGTATGAACCAACTCTAACTTTGGTGTTTTTTCAACTTTTAAAAAGCTAACTTTCTTTTGTTTGTCGAGAATGCAGTCCTAGCACAAACAAATGTCCACCGACTTCATATATGGTCTTCATCCCTTTCTCGCTCATATGACCAAGCCTTTGGTGCCACAGATTTGATTTTTCATCTGCATCCATGATTGCTATAGTGCTCACCTAATTTGAGGTTATATAAAGGGTACCGACTTTATTTCCATGAGCTAAAATCATAGCTCTTTTTGTTATCTTCCACGTGCGATCCGTGAAGGTTGTTGAATAACCTTCCTCATCAAGGTGTCCTATTGAGATTAAATTCCTTTTAGGACCTATAATATATCTCATATTCTTCAGCTTCCACACAGTCCTATTTGGAAACTTCACTCGAACATCTCCTTTGCCCACAATCTTCAATGGCTCATCATCTGCTATATGAACTTTTTGTGAAATCACCACTAGTATAATTTTTCATGATTTCGTGACAGGAAGTAGAGTGAAATGATGCATCTGAATCCAAAATTCAGGACTCAATTGAATTGTTGACCCTCAAGATGATAGCATCACCTATTTCCCTAGCAATATTTGCGATTTCTTTAACACCATTATTTTTCTTCGTGATCGACAGTCTCTTTTGAGATGTCCTTTTTGTCCACAATTCCAGCAATTTAAGTTTGCTTTGCTAAATCTTGACTTACTTCGTCTAGACTTAGACTTTCCTCTACTTGAGCTTCTCTCAAACATTCTTCCTCGAGATTTTGTATGTAAGGTAGAAGATGAAGCCTCACCAGATTCTTTTCGATGAATTTTGTGGCTTAGAATCAAATCACGAGCAGTATCTCACTTCATCATCGTGCATCCTGAGAAATTGCTTATTACTATCATTGTGTCATTCCAGCTTTCTGGTAGAGAGGACAAGAGAATCAAGGCTTGAATTTCGTCCTTGAAATTAATGCCTAATGAACTCAACCGTGTTCGAGTAGAGTTAAGAACATTTAGGTGATCGATAACTGACGCTCCTTCTGACATCTTCAAATTGAATAGTCTTTTCATTAGATGTAACTCTATTTGAGAAAGTTGGTTTTCCGTACATATTTGATAAAGCTTTCATCATACCTATCGTCGTCTTTTCTTTTGTAATGTTGAAGGCAATGTTGTGAGACAACGTTAACTGGATTGTTCCTAAGCGCCTACCTATCAAGAAAGATCACAATCTTCTTGCTTCATACTTTCTAGTTTTATTCTTGATAGAGGTTTGTGCATATTTTTTTGGTACAAATAATCTTGCATTTGCATTTTTTAGAAACTAAAATCTGACCCATTGAATTTCTCGATCTTAACTTTTCTTTCGACTGCTACCATTGCTTCCACTCAAATGTGACGACTATAAAATTACTTTTGCAAAATAATGATGTGTGAATAGTAAATTTACTATTTAACTTTTGACTTTTACTATTTACTTTTCCTTTAATTGTTTGCACAGTAATCGTTATTATTTGATGAATAGTAACATTTATACGATGTGATTTTTTGTACAATGACTTCAGAACCTTGTGCTCTGATATCAGTTATTGAAAAAAAAATTAGTAAATTTTCATAACCTAGATTTACGGGGGAGCAAAACAATAAATAAAGTAAAATAGGAATAATGAAATAATATACAGAGAATTTTACATGGTTCACTCCAAAAATTAACTAGGCTACTCTACAGAGCTACAGCAGGTCACTTTCACTATGGGAGATAATATTTTTCTCTTTCTTTGTTTCTTTTTTCTCTCTTTCTCTCTCTGCAGAGAGTTTTCAGAAACTCTCTGAAACTCTCTCCTTCTCTTATGTTTTTCTCTTTACAAGAATGCTCTGCTAGAATGATTTTTATGCTGGATCTTCTTCTTCTATTTATAGAAAAAAAAAATGGTTGCTGCTAATATATGTCATGAACTCAACAGCTCATTTTTTTTCTTCTTCTTCTCCGGCTGGTGTTAACTGCTCAATTTATTTCTTCTTCATTTGCAACTATCTGTAGCTGCTTTCTTTGACAAAAGAAAAGCTACCAAGTCTGACACGAGAATTCTTGAATTTTACATTAGAATTTGGGAGGAAAATTCAACACTCAGTTGAAACCCAAACACGTGAGATTTGTTAGACAAATTTGTGTCAAGGTTTTGTGGTGTGTTCTTGTTAAAGAACACTAGAAGTGTCGTGTTCATCATCTTGTTAGGGTACAATATTGTGATTTATTTCGTCTACTTAATCCATAAGAACGCCCATATATTCTGTTCGTGACCTTTGAAAGAAGATCTTTGGAAAATTATGATATCAATTTATTTCTCTAGCATCAAATATATCAAGTTACTGATCTTTAAACTAATTAAATTATTAATCTCACAAGGATACTTAGTTAGGTAAAATTTTTGTAATCTATCTATACCAATTTATTTTGCGGCTACACTAAAAATTCAAACTTTTTTTATGAAATTTTTTTCAAAACCAACACACACACACACATATATATAATATATGTATTATAAATATAAAATTAAATAATGAATATATGCATAAATAATATATAGACCAGTTTCGATTTAGTGTCTGTTCACAAATATTATAATTTTAATCAATCCGAGACAAGTTGATTTTTTTATTTTCTAAAATCAAAATCAATCTAATTAGACCTATAAAACAAAAACTATATTTGATTCAACTTGATTTTTATAAGATTAGTTGGTTTACATGTTATTATACTCACATCTAATGAGAAAGGTCTAATTCTGATAGAGGAAGTAGAGAGGTATAATTAGATATTGGGGAGAATGAAGGGTTTTTGGTTAAAATAGTCTACTTATAATTATAAATAAGTGACACATTAATTTTGTAATTATTTAAATGAATAGATTTAGTTCAATAATTTTTTAAAATGGTCCAATAAATCTAAATTTTCAATTTGGTCATATCTTCTCTTTTTGTTTATTGTGTGCTTGGAACTTCACTAAAGGGTATAATTCATGGAAGTCTTCTGAAAGAGACTTTCGAATTGTTGAATTCCATCTTTCCTTCTTACTTCATTTTCGGAAATATTGCTTTGAAAACCCAATTTTACCCGCTGCAAAAATTCTAATATTGAATGATGTCCTTTACCAAAACTACAAGGTTATCAAGTTTAATTCAATATTCCAAGCATATAGTAAACAAAAAGAGAAGATATGACAAAAATAAAAAATTTGAATTTATTGAACCATTTTTTAAATTATTGAACTAAATTTACCCACCTAAATAGTTACAAAATTAATGTGTTACTTACTCATAGTTATAAGATTATTTTAACCCAAAATTTGAAAATAAACCTATATGTGAAGTTTAAAAAGTTTAAAAGTTGAATATCTAATTTAAAAGTTTAAACATTTATGTATAAAATTGTTCAAAATTTAAGGATTAATGCATTAACTAAGTGTTTTAGAAAATATTTTTTCCCAAATTATGATGATCTCAAGCCATATGACAAAGCATAATTTAGCCCTAGTAAATGTCTCATACTTTGTGCTGTGCCACGTTCTAAAGTATTAGCCAACAATAATTTATCATCTACCTTATTGAGATGATCCAAACATGAGTAATAGCATTACTTTAAGGGTTGATTAACATAAATTTTTAGAACTTATCAACTTCCTAAACCCAACCCAACCTATAATGGGTTGGGAAGTAAAATGTCTCAGTTCGGATTATAATTGGACTTATCGATGGAGTGTCGGCTAAAATAATATTAAATGAAACCTAACTAAGTCGATCACACATAGGAGTGTTCAATAAAATTGAATAATTCAAATCGATCTAGTCAAGACCGTACAGTTTATCATACTAAACGATCCAACTCAGATAAAAATATATCAAATCGTTTCTAACCTCATTAGATTGTTCCAAATCTTTTTTTTATTATTATTAAAAAATATATCTTCAATATAGGAACTCCTTGCGAACGTCCCTCACCTCTTGATTATAAGCTTACCCTTTAACCATTTTGCAAGTAGGTGATATGCCCTAAAACATACCTGGCATATATATATATATATATATATATATATATATATATATGTCTACAACATGTGTTGTGAAGAATTATAGTGCCTAGAACTTGTGTTGTGAAACATCTAATACACGTTGATATTAGAATAATGTAACATGTTTTTCTCTTTTTTTAACCAAAGGATAAGATATTGATTTTATTTAATTTAACAACTCAACAATCGATCGTGATTAATACAAATAGTAAATAACCAAACGAAACACACAACAAACCACTAATATTTAAATATTAAAAGGAAACACTAGCTAAGCAAATCACACGACTTGAATTAAAGTGCATCTTATTAAAAATGAGACTATTGTGTCCCTTCCAAATATACCACAACCCATTAACAAAAGAAGAAATAAGTTGTCAACCATGCAATAGAATTTTAGTCCATCGTGACAAAGGAAACAAACTAATAGCAAAAGAATCATTGAGTAATTGTGTAACCTGTATATGCATGAGCAAAGAACATCCCAAATTGGCTCAACTTTATCACAATATATAAAAAAAAAGTGGTGACTTGTTTAGGTAGTAACAAAGGTCAACACTTCTCAACCATGCATCGCTTACCACGCAAAGCATCCCGAACAGGTAGTATATCATGTTGACAATGCCAAAAGAAATATTTAACTTGTGGTTGTACCTTAAGTTTCCAAATCCTAGATAGAGAACTAAACGATGCAATAGAATTAAGGTAGTTAAAACAACAACATATCCCGTCTTACCAGAATAGTTACCATGTGACAAAAATATGTCAAATCAATTTATCTTCTCCACAAATAGAAGAGAGAGTCAAGCTTGAAATAGTTCTTACATCTTCATAAAAAATAATAAATTAAAGCCCAAAAACCTTTCGAATAAAAGCAGCTCAATGACATTTATAGCCTAAAACAAAACATAAAAATGAAGTATCAAATATTTTTTATAAATTAAATTTTTATTGGTCGATAAAAATTAATTAATGATGTTGAATTATTTTTTGTATCAAATATAAATAATAAATTATTAAAATTAAATTAATAAATATGTATGTAAAAGTTAATTTTTTTATGCATTCATTTGACTAGGAAATAAATTTATTTTGACTTTGATATACTAGAATTAAGAGTTTTGAAACTTTCCAATAAAATAAAAAGTTTAAAATTATCTATAAAACTAAACATTTATGTATGAAATCTAAATAAAACAAATATATAAATATATAAGTTTTGAATTTTAAGAATAAGAAAAGAAACAAAAGAAAGAGAAGAAAACTATCTATAAAAAAACATTAAAAAAATAAAGAGAAGACGACGACTACATTTTTACGATGTTTATTTATTTATTTATTATTTTTGCATAATCTCAATTAATTAAGAAGAAAATTAAGGATTAAGAAACTTGAATACATACATTGATTTAAGAAATGTAAGATTTTTTGTTCTTTATATATATAAAATTAAGAGTGAATAATTATTTATCTTTCTTATTATTAATTAATAACATGTATATTATTTATAAATGATAAATTTATCTAATAATAATTTTACTAAATAGTAACTCTTTATAAGCAAAAAATAAATAACTTATGTATTATTTTGTTGCAATAAAAAATTGTATATCAATATATACATCTTAAAAATATTAAATTAAATACAACATTTCTTTTAAAATTAATATATTCTTAAATGAATTAATTGGATAGTGGCTTGTAAATTAAATAAAATGCGTACCAGTTATTGGCTCAATTCTTGTGAATATTTAGGCCCAACAATTCCATTTATCTTAATTGTAGAACGTTCTATAACTTTCTTTTTTAACAATAGAACGTTATATAACTAGTTTAGCAGTTTTAAAACATATTAAATAAAGTTTTTTTTTTTTTTTTAACATTTGTTAGTGAATGAATATACAAGTCAATTATATGCCAAATGTAGCAAATGAGATATGCATGATCCCTCTTCACATGTTGAACTTTACACGCATATTCAATTATTGTATCTCGCTATACATGAATCTCTTTGAGGAAGTTCATGAGTAACTTGCATTAGGGTTTCAATAGTACTTTCTTAAATACATGGGCTAGCTTCTCTCGCATTTAATATTTTTACACGTGTCATCGTATTTAATGTTCCACCTATATAAAGAGAATTTTTTTTTTTTTTTAAATAGTGATAAATAGAATCCTTAATTAGTAGTATATGACGTTATTCATGTGAAGCACAAAAACAAAGAAGTTCGGAAGAAGCTCTTTCTTGAGAATTTTTTTATATGACGAAATGTAAACAGATTATGGGTATAATAAAAAAGAAATAAAGACAAGTAGAAGAATAAATATTAGAAAAAGAAAAGTGTTGAATTTTAAAAATAAATGGTCAAAAATTCGAGTCTATTTTTATTCTAAGATATACTCATTTCTCAATACTTCGTTGTATGGAGAAAAAAAATTCCTGAATCATTATACAAGTGTATGCATTAGGTGGCTACGTACCAAACTGCCTTGTTCAACCTGAAGCCTCTAAAGGTCTCCTAACCATAGTCCAAAAACTAATCTAAGATTCTTCATTTAAACTACTTTTATGCCTTTTATTTTTGCATTTTATATATCTTTTTAGGGCCACGTAGCTAGTTTTCAAAAGTTTGGTGAAATATGATAAAATTATGAGTTTTATCAATATATAGATTATACACGGTTATGTAGAGACCATTAAAGTTATAAATGAGTTATTTAAATTGTAAGTATATGTATATGTTGTACATATACTACAATAAATGTAGCATTTTGCAACATTAAAGAATATTGTATTTAACAATGCAGAAATTAACAAGTCACTTATTTATGATATTTTTTATGTCTATTTTTAATAATTCAAATAAAACATAACTTAAAAGAAGTAAATATTTTTTAACAATAATTTTTTATACGAATATTGTTGTATATGATAAATGTGTTTTTGTTGCAACTTAATAAACGGCATTTCTTAATGCAACAAAAAGTAAAATTTCTTACGATAATATTTGAATTAACTCAAAAATAATATATCAATATACATAGAAAGACATATTTTACATATACATTATACATAATTTGTATATGTACATAGTGCACATGGAGGTATAAGTATGTATAAGCTAATTAATATATTATTATGGTGTCATTTTAACTGTATGCAATATATATGTATTATTTTAAGCTTCAAAATTTTAAACAAGAGACATATTATTAAATAAAATAAACTTATATTAAACTGCCAATATTACTATAACTTAATTTTATTTTGTGAGTTTTCTCAATATAAAAATATGATGTTTGAATAAGAAATATATGCTATATAGATCAAAGTATCAAACAGAAATTATTGAGTTAAAATAAACTAAAAATGTTTTATCCACCGTATTATAAAGATCAGTATATCGTGCTATATTGTATTAGTGTGATACTAGTATACTACTTGGCTAGCAATTGATAAGAGGTTGCTTGGAGACTACAATAACACATTAATTGAGATTAGGTATATGCTCTCATATGCATTGACCATAAAGCAATTAATTTGGTATAATATTAATAATTCTTTAATGCTGCTTACACCATTAATATGTGGTATAATTATATTGCAAATGTAGGAACATGGATGAAAGATATACGAAAGACCAAAACAATTATTGATGATAACAGTGGTGACAATGATAGATTGCTAATTTAACTAATTATATTTAATTTTGGATAATTTGGTGTTAGTAAATATGAGAAAAAGCCTATAAATCACGTAGAATATATGCAGTGTGTACAATATGTACGAATTGATCGATATATATTTACATGCTGTTTAGAAAACCTTTGTTTTTATACTAGCTATGCCAATTATGCGCAAGAGATAGGTAAGTTTATGAGCTCAATTGTCCATTTACATAACATTATTTGCAACAAATATACCGTAAATATTTTTGGTCTTGTTGACGATATTTTTTTATATTAAAAATGATCGATTTTATTGATCGATTTATTTATTGGGAGAAGTGTTAATAATATTTTTTATACATTTATCACTCTTTAACAAGTGTTGGCTTTATGCACTATTAAAATCAAACACAAAACTTATAATTCAATAATTGAGATTACTGAATTTTGAATACAAGATCTTGATAGAAGTTAAAAAATCAACTCTCCTACAAATTTAAGTTATTAAAAGTATGAACATTAATATTTTAATACACTTATCAATTCCAATTGTTTTGTTGCTTACAAATACTTAAACAAAAATAACCGAAAAAGATGATTTTTATTGCATAAAAAGTAGATTTTTGTCAATATATTTACCAATTATTGATGGGCAAATAATCACTTATTTAATTTTAGATAATTTAGTTCAATTTTAGGATTTTATTTTTAGTGTTAACATTTCAGGGAATAAATTTTATTATCAGAGTTGATATTTTATACAGTATAATTTATTGATTTTATATAATTGTTTTGCTTATTTTTTAAAGTATTTTCATGTATAGCAGCGGTGTTAAGTGGTTTTTTTTTTTTTTTAAAAGAGTTCTAAAGTCCTCTTTTTTTTATTAATAAAGAGAAAACACACTCATATATTCAATTAAGATTTGAACTTTGGTTCTTAGCAGGAGGATTGGGACTCGTACCACCTGAACTACAAGAGATTTCCTGTTCCAAAACTTGAGTAATTAAGATATTGATATAGCCATTAAATTTAGGTGAGAATATTCATTTACTTCTCTATTTACTTCGTTTTTATTTTTTATGGGTACCCATGATTCATATAGAATTGTGCTCTGTTGGTTTATAATGTATATTGGCAAATATTTAACTTGCAGGAAATTCAAGCCTCCTTGATGTGTACTCCTCTTATGCTTTGCAAATATACTTATAAGAAAGTTATATAAGTTAATATATATCTTGAAAAAAAATTAATAATGAAAAAATACCAAAAGGCAAAAGGAGAAAGGAAAGGAGGCTAACAGATGACAATAAAGTTCATCAACAAGGAAGGACATTTCAGCAAATCCAGCCTTAAAGCTTGCAAACAAATTGAACAAGTAACTCTTAAATCCCTCTCATATCTTTCTTTCCTTTTTTTTTTTTTTTTTCCTTTCTCTTCTTCTCTCTTTGTCAAAAATTCACAAATGATATCGGTGTGTTTTATATATAAGGCAAAGATAAAATCAAAATTGATCATAAAACAAAACTATCAAGTTGAGTTCACTACAGCTCATTTTTACCAAAGCTGTTAATTATATTCTTTCTTATTATAAGTTAGGATAAAGAAGCTTGAGTAATTGCTCCAAATACAGTTTAGATTTCTCTCCTCTCTTCTCTAGCTATAGCCTATAGTTATTGAGAAATAGCTTTCTTCTACTTCCAAATAGCAAGTAATAGTTTAGAATATTAATTAGTTGTTCATAAAGTATTTTTCTTCTAAAATAATCAGATCTCTAGTTAGCTGATCAAGATGTGGGCAAGATTAAGAGCTTCTAAAATTCAAAAAGGTATGCTATATGTTACAAAATATATATATATATCTATCTTTATTTCATGTATTATCTTTTTCTTTATATTTGTTCTATCTCTTTCATTTGTTCACTGATGTTATAACCTGCATAATGATGCATGTACAACATATATGCAATATATAAAATCTCGAATCATGAGAAGTGCCTTTTATACAATAATGGGATAGCAAGCAACAAATATGCATCAAGTGAGTTAGACGTGATTATTTTAGAAGTAATTTCAAAAAAAGTGGTTTAAAATTAATGAAGTGATTTGGTTAAAAGTGATTTCAAGAAAAGCATTTTTGGAATGGAAATGTTATAAGTAGTTTGAATTTGCACTTTAATAATAAATTTTAGGATAGGAGCATACATTTAAGACTATTTTTCTAAAAGTATTTATTACTTATTATTCTAAAAAAAAAACACAAATAGTTCTTCTAAAATTTTTGAAATCATTTCTTATAGGGATTATTAAAAACTCTGGAAATTGCTTTGATATATTTGAAAGTGTTCTTAACCAAAAAAGAAGCGATTTCAAATGAACCTTAAGTTCTTTTATGTCACAATATATGGGATCAAAATTTGCAATTTAATTATTCCAAGTTTAAAAAATATTTCACTTGTCATTTAATATGCAAGCTTATTTACACAGTCGTTGGTAGTCAACTTTAGACTTCCTTCCACAAAAATTATTTAAATTAGTTTAACATGCGATTTAATCCTAAATTTCAAAAATTTCACTCACGAGTCTTAATTTTGCTACTTAAATCTAAACCTCAGTCACAATTATGCTTGTCTGCTTAATTAACACACCTAATTACATGGCCGGGTAATTATAAAAGTAATTTGCGATCGAGATTTGAATGTTAAGTACAAAATTAGGAGTATGTCTATTGAAACTAAATCATGCAAAACAAATTTTTTGAACATCTATGTGTGAAGGAGCTAGGTTGGAGTTAGGGGACAGATTGTGTAGTAAAACCTAATATATGCTAATCTCGATCTCTTGATTTCCCAATGAATTAGCATATTAATTTATCATAGAAATAAATTTCTAGATACAAAAATTAAAACGAAACGTTAGTAGTTTAAAACTAAATTATGGGGAAGAAAAATAGTTTGATCCTATGTATGCAAACAAATTCAAAATTCGGAGACAAATAGTGTAGTTAAATGTGCAATTCTACTACGGGTTTTTACTTTGTGAAAGTGTTTCCTGACCAAACAAGAAAAAAAACGGTCAGAAGCGTTTTTAAGGTTCAAAAAGCACAATATATTATGCTTGTTGACATAAGCAGATATAATATGGATATGTGCTTTTTGAAACTGTTTTTTTTTTCTTCCTGATTGTACTTGAAACCACTTTTAATATAAGCACAAACAAACGAACCTTATGTTTCTGAAAGTTTAAAGCATACTTAGTTGACATTATCAAATTATTTTATAGATACTATACAATAGATTCTCAATTTGTTTAACAAATTTTTATGCATATTGATTTTCGTTTCAGTTGGGAAGGACATGAGAGAAGTTGGGGAAAAAAGCTGCAATGTAAATGAAGAGTACCTCAATGCCTTAAGAACAAAATCTTATGCTGATTTCTTCAACAAAGCTCATCATTTACTAGTAAACCAACACTCCTTATCTTCTCCATCTTTTTGCCAACATAATTTCTCAGAAATTCTTTTAGAACCTGGTCAAGATTCAATACCAAATATTCTTGAATCAGGAATTTTCTCAAATGTACCAGAACTCAAAATCCTTATGCTTAAGTACTTTGATATAAGTGCTGAGGCTTCAAATATTTGTAGTCACCTTCTCAAAAGCATAAACCAAATTCAATATAACTATAAGTTCATTCAAAAAGCACTTGATGGAATTGAAGAATATTATAATTCTCCTGAAAATATCAAATTGATTATTTCAAATTTAAATTTGTTCACTTTCCGAACAAACCCACTTTCCAATTTAATCAACAAGCATGATTTCAAGCTAATTCATGATAAATACACAGTAGTGTTAAACCACTTGAAATTAATGAGAAAAAAAGTAACTAAGAAAATGAGGATTATCAGATACTTTAAGAAGGCTTCTGGAATTTGCATAACAATCGCTTGTAGTGTAGTTGCTATTGCAGCAATTGTTTTAGCAGCACATACTCTCACTGCCTTAATCATGGGTCCAGCAATTTTCAGCTTCCCATTAAAGTGCTTAAAGAAAAAGCTCTCAAAATTCCCATTTTTGAGATGCGGGTTTCTAAGAAAAGTTGGCGATCAACTTGATATAGCTGCTAAAGGAACTTATATTTTAAAAAGGGACTTCGATACAATGAGTCGACTCGTTACTCGGCTTCATGATGAAGTTGAACACAACAAACAGATGATACAATTTTGTTTTGAAAGGAGGGATCAAGACAAGTTTTCTTTGCAAGTTGTGAAGGAGCTTCAGAGAAGTGATAGTGGCTTTAGAAAGCAAGTTGAGGACCTTGAAGAGCATGTGTATTTGTGCCTTGTGACTATCAATAGGGCTAGAGGATTGGTAATCAAGGAAATTACAACATCTTGTGAAAAAGATTTAGGAAGTTAATTAGTTAAGTGTTTTATTAAAAATTTATCATAATTAGTTGAGAATTGTACATATAGTTATAGCTACCCATTGTGCGTAAGTCATGATTTTCTCTATAGGATGATATTTTGTTTTAGCTTATGTTATAATATGGAGGTTTGTATTTTGTATCAAAGCTTCTATAAAGATTAGTAGATTACTACTACTAGAGAGAACAAAAAGGTTACTACTAATCTATTTGCTCATAAATATATAACTTTACATATTACTTATTTTGCAGATATTGTTTCAAGTTGAACTCTTTAATAAGAAAAGACAAACTTCCAATGTAAGTTTTAATTGAGATAAAATTAGTAACAAAACATTAACTTCAATTATTGTCATATATTGGCTTACCCTTGTTACTACTTGTGAAATGTTTGGTCTTATATATGCGATGAAAAATATTAAACTTTTCACTATTGATGCATACAGCACTTAGAGACATTTATATCCTCTCTAGTTCATTTATGTACACATATGTGAAGCAAACTTGTAGTTGACAAAAAGTTAAGGTAGAAATTGGCTTACAATCTTACGTAATAAAGTGCCATTAGACTATCTTTAGATAATTCTTTTAAGAAAGTCATATCTTTTTTTCTTGAAAAATTTACATTCTTATAATCTTGTTTACTAGTCCTTCACATCAAGCTTCCTAGCTAACAGAATCTGCTACTAATATGTCATCTATGTACAACAACAAGATGATGAAATTAATTTATTTAAATTTTTTGTAATACGTATAATGGTTTAAAACTAAGTATATTTTATATCAGGTTAATAATAAAATAATTAAATGATCTCTTGTACCAACATCTTTGTGCTTGTTATAGGCTATACAAAGATTTTGTTAACCGTCAAACCAAGGTTTATCTTCCCTTTTTTCAAAACCATTATGTTGGAGCATACAAATTTCCGGTTAAACTTCAAGTTTAACATGAAGCAAAGCAGCTTTCAAGTCTAACTGTGAAAGTCCACACGAAGTACTCATAATCTTAGAGGGAGGTGAAACGGTCACCTCAAAAGATTTATTGCTTACAACGTAAACATATAAGAAAAGCAATAAATAACCATCAACAAAACAACCAAAAATAGGAAAAGCAGCAAGGAAACAGAAACATTTTCAATCAACTAAAAACCTTACGTATATAAACATATTTGATAATATAACTAATTATTTTAATTCAATATAGGATCATACACAACATATAATGTGGTAAAGCTACATAGGATCCATCACCAATGTGATAACATCCACATTTTGCATTGACAATCGTTGACAACAATCAATACACTAATAAAAGCAAATCAACAATTCATAACTAAAAGAAACATAAACTTTATACCTCTATTAGTCAAAGCACCCCACCTCAACTGAGCCCAGCTGCTAACATTATCTGAATAGCACCTTATCAAAGTCGATCCAGCTCGTCCTCCAAAACTCCAACACTATGTGATGTGGCTAATCACCAACAATTCAGTATAATGAGAAAATTACAACCTAGACTAAAGCAACTCCCATGCTCAAGAAAAAATGCCTTGGTTTAACTCCTTTTAATTAAGCCTCCAAAACAAGTTTGACTTCTCTTTTCTTCATTCATTTGTGTATTCACATTTGAAATACTGACTTCTGTATCCGCTTCAACTCATAGTTGTTTGCGCTTGACATTACGACAAAACCATAAGGCTTGGAGAGGGAGAGTCCAAACTCCATACGAAATGGAAATTGAAATGAGAGAGGTCCATGCTTCAACGCAAGATTGAAAATGCGACAATTTTGATGAAAAAAATGGTAATTTAAAAACTAGTACGCCTTGTCAAAGGAAGATAAATCACACATGTACATTTATTAGTCGTCGATCCTTTTACAAATAGTTTTAATATTTTTTTTAAAATAAAATATATGATTTAAACATTATATTAATATTTGCATAGTACTTGAAATTTTTTAAATTTGAGTTATTCTTTGTCACTAAATTCAAAAACTAGTTAATTTATATTTGAGTAAATTAACAAATAGAATACCAAATTATCGTAAAAATTATAAATATATTATTTAATTTTATTGAGTGATAAAATAACACTTAAATATAATTATTGGTACAAATATATTACTGTATTATAGTTTTTGTTATTTTTGGCCGTAGATTTTGTACTTATAATAAAATAAGATTTTATCACATATAGGTTCTAAAATTTTGATTCACAAATATGTATTTTAGTAGTCAAGCTAGAACCTATATGTAAAATTTTAAAAATTTAAAAACTAAAATTATATGATTTAAAAGATTGGATCGAATACCCTAGGAGTCGCTTTGCTTTCACAAATAACACATAGGTTACTCTTACTATAAAAATAAGACATTTTAGTCACTTTTTAAATAGTAAAATATTATTTTATTAATAAAAAATGTTGAAATAATAATAAATATAATTTAATGAAAATAAATTTGTTTATTTTAACAATTTAAAAATAATTTTAACAGTAAAATATTTTATTTTTTTCATTTCTTTGGTCAATTTTTTTTATAAATTTTATATTTTATATAATTTTTTTGTATTTTTTTGAGCATTTTGTTGTATCGCATTTTTTTGTAGATATCATTTTTGTATAGAAACTGCAGATTTTATAAAATAAAAAATAAGGGTTACACATATCAAAAAATTAAAAAATCTGTAATGTTTGAACCACACTGATGAGTTTTCTCTAGTCTATTATCTTCAAAGAGTAGTACTAGATATTAAACTATGCACCTCCACTGTGTTGCTTAGAGTTGGACAGCGATTTTGTCATTTGTGTGGTCTCTGATGATGGTAAAATAGAGATAGTTTATTTGTGTGGTTTCAACACTACTGATCTTGTAATTTGATGACTTGTATAGATCCTATTTTTTATACTGTAAAGTCTACAATTTTAATCTAAATACGATATATATTAATGAAATACATAAAAGTGCTAAAAAATACAAAAAAATTTCACAAAATATAAAATTTATAATAAAATTGACCAAAGAAATAAAAAAATAAAATATTATATTATTCAAATTAAATTTTAAATTGTTAAAATAAAATAAAAAAATTTATCTTTATTAAATTATCTTTATTATTATTTCAAAAAAAATTATTAATAAAATAACATTTTATTATTTAAAAAGTGATTAAAGTATCATATTTTTATAGAGATAGTGACCTAAATGTCCATTATAAAAATAAAGAGACTAAAACATCCACTTGACACAAGCAAAGTGACTTCCAAGATCTCCCTTAAAAAATTTAAAGATTTATGTATAAATTTAATCAAAATTTAGGACTAATAAGATAATTAAGTCTAAAATATATTTGAATTCTACGGTATTCTTCTTTTGTGTTTTATTGCATAACATCACCAATTAAATTATAAAGGGTAGACATTTTTTTAAGGGTTAAGTTCTATATAAATTCTGTAATTTTTTAAAATGTACACTTTAATTTTGTATCTTTTAAGATATACTTTTAGGGTTCTCTAATTCTGTAAAATTTACATTTTAGTTATGTATCTTTTAAGTTATATTCTTAAGGTCTAATGATTCATCAAAAGTTTCAACTAAATCTAAATAGTCTTTTTTTTTTTAATGATAAATTCAAAATTTTGTAAAATAAAGTAAAAATAAAATTCAAAATTTTAATTCTTTAATTCTCTCCATTTTTTAATCTATTTAAAATTTAATTTTTTATTTACTTATATTATTTTAAAAAATAAAATTTTAATATTCATTTAAAAAAACATTCTTTTTATTTATTTTTCAAATTCTAAAATTATTCTTGAAAAACAAAAGATTATTTAAATTTAATTGAAACTTCTAAAAAATTATATAATCTTAAAAATATACCATAAAAAATAGATGACTAAAATATATCTTTTAAAAAATTTAAAAATATAAGCGAGAGAGTGAAGATTTTTTCTAGTTTTTTTATTTTTAATTTAAAAATATAATTTTAATTTTATCCTCAATAGTCAGTTTTGAAAAATTGGTCTTGATTGGGAATTATTTTAAATTAAAGGGCTGATAAAACAATTCTAAATTTTTTGTACAACTTTTTATATATTAATTTATATACCACTAATACACAACCTATATATAATAGTTGTTAAAATAAGAAACATACTTATCTAAAAAATAATTTATTTTAATATTTATTAACTACTAATTAATAATATATATACTAATAAAAAGTCATACAAATTATCTAAAATCTAATAAAACTCATGTAAATTAATTCAGCATCAATGACTATAGTTACAAGAAACTCATATCGCGAAAAAGACAACCATGAAATCATTATCGAATCTAGAAAAATGGATGCAAGAATGACTCCATCACCCCTTAGACATTGATATTCGGATCAAGGACGAAATTTCTACATCACCGTTTTTATGCTTCAAACTTCAAAAAATTTCTTAAAGAATGCGGACATAGCCATCTGAGCCAAAAGAATGTCTTTTACTTTTTTGAGAAATAATATAACTAGAAGAATGGAATTAATCTGAAATACGATCATTTAAGGATACATTATCATCCTCTAGAACTAAACGATCCACTGCACAGAGAGTTGCCAAAGCAATCGACAATCATTCCAAGAACTTTAACCTTATTCCCTTTATTCCCAGAAAAAAGTTAATTCTCATGATTTGACTCTGGCTTGTAACTACATTAGTGGTTCGCTTGGGATAAACTAGACTAAAGAAATTAAAACAGAGAGAAAAAATGAAGATGAAGATTGAATGTGTTCTTTTGTTGTATTAATAAAATGATTAACTCTAACAATTACAAGTCAATTTATAGAAGGGAGGAGAAGACACACACCCTTAAAACAAGGAAAAAACAAAATAAATAAAATGTGTTAGTGGAGGTGGAGACATTAGTGGAGAAGACACCTTAAAACATGGAGGTGGAGACATTAGTGGAGAAGACACCTTAAAACAAGGAAAAATAAATAAAAAATGTGTTAGTGGAAACATATTCTAACACTCTCCCTCAAGCTGGATCAAGAGAGTTTCTTGATCCAAGCTTGCACAGTAAACGTTCAAATTGAGCGGAAGGAAGAATCTTGGTGAAAACATCTGCAAGTTGATCACACGATCTAGTGTAGACAGTGGATATGATCTTGGTTTGAACATGATCACGAACAAAATGACAATCCACTTCTATATGCTTGGTTCTTTCATGAAATACTGGATTAGCAGCTATATGCATTGCTGCTTGATTATCACAGTGCAGTGGAATGGGAGTTGTACACTTGATTCCCATATCCAAAAGAAGAGCTTTCAACCAGATCAACTCACAAGCTGTGGCAGCCATTGCTCTGTATTCTGCCTCAGCACTAGATCTCGCAACCACTGATTGCTTCTTACTTTTCCATGTAACTAAGTTTCCTCCAACAAATGTGCAGTAGCCTGTAGTTGATTTTCGATCAATTGTATTGCCTGCCCAATCCGAGTCAGTAAAGCCTTCTAAATGAAAATGACCATGAGGCTTCATGAAAATTCCTCTTGTGATTGTACCTTTAAGATAGCGCAAAAGGCGCTTCACCAATTGATAATGATATGTGGAGGGAGCATGCATGAATTGGCTTACTAAACTTACAGCATAAGTAATGTCTGGACGAGTGATGGTGAGATAGATCAACTTGCCTACTAATCTTTGATAAACTGAGACTTCCTCCATAGGTTTTCCAGATTCTAGTTTGATCAAACTAGGAAGAGGAGAAGATACACTGCTGCTGTGCTCCATTTGCGCTTCTTCAAGCAGGTCAATAACATATTTCCTTTGATTGAGAAACAGGCCAGTTGCAGATTGATCCATCTCAATTCCAAGAAAGTATCTAAGCTTTCCAAGGTCTTTAATGGCAAAGGTGGCATGAAGATGACTTTTTAGAGCTTCAATTTCATCTGAGTTGTCGCCTGTAATGATCAAGTCATCTACATAAACAAGAACAATTAGTCGACCATGAGTTCCACATCTGATGAACATTGAAGAATCAGCAGAACTCCTCTTGAAACCAGTCGATTGAAGAACTGTGCTTAGTTTTGAATACCAAGCTCTAGGTGACTGTTTAAGACCATAGATAGCCTTATGCAGCTTACAAACCATTTCTGGTTTATTTTCTTGAACATGTCCAGGTGGTAACTTCATGTAAACATCTTCTTCAAGTTCTCCATGTAAAAATGCATTTTTGACATCCATTTGATATAATGACTAACCATAGTTTACTGCCACAGATAAAAGAACTCTTACTGTATTCATTTTTGCAACAGGTGCAAAGGTCTCTTTGTAATCAATGCCAAATGTCTGTGTAAATCCACGAGCCACGAGTCTTGCTTTATATCTCTCAATGGTGCCATTTGAATGGTATTTGATCTTGTAAATCCATCGAGATCCTACTGCTTTCTTTCCTTTTGGCAATTGAACTATACTCCATGTCTTGTTACCATGAAGAGCTTGCAGTTCATCCTGCATAGCTTTTCTCCAAATTGAGGACTGGTTGGCTTCGACAAACGATCTTGGTTCTGAATTCTCACATAGATTCATGAGAAATACATGATGAGATGGTGTGACTTTATTTAAAGTCACTGCATTACCAATAGGATGACGAGGAGAGTAACTTTCAAAATCTTGCAATCTGACACAAGTTTTCCTAACTCGAAGAGGATATCTTCGACCTTGAGTTTCTGGCTGACTTGAAATATCTTGAGGTTCAGTGTGAGCTTCTTCTTGGTGATCTGGCACAGGTTGATGATCTTCATGAGGTTGTTCAACAGAGTTGGACTGATTTCTATCTGTATCTGTAGGGGCCTCAGCTGCTATAATGTTTTCAATGATGATAGGACTTGGTGTCCTTTCTTCAAACAACTCCCCCTCAGACTCATCTTCAATCTTTTGGTAGAATGAACAATCTTCATCAAATCTTACATCTCTTGAGACAATCAACTTTCTGGTTGAAGGATTATAACATTTGTACCCCTTTTGAGATGAAGAGTATCCTAGAAACAGACACTTTTGAGCTCTTGCATCAAATTTATCTCGTTGTTTTGCTTGAATGTGTACAAAACAGATGCAGCCAAAAAACTCTCAAATGATCAATCTTGATTTCTCTTCCTTTCAGAACCTCAATTGGAGACTTAAAATCAAGAATTCTGCTTGGTAGCCTATTAATGATGTAAGCTGCACATTGAATTGCCTGCGACCAAAATCTTTTTGGAACATTAGATTGTAGAAGCAAAGCTCTAGTCTTTTCAAGTAAATCTCTATTTTTCCTCTCTGAAACTCCATTCTGTTATGGAGTTCCTACACAACTGGTTTGATGCATGATACCTTGAGCACTCAGATAACTTTTCATGATTTTGGAGGTGTATTCAGTGCCATTGTCTGATCTTAAAATGCATATTTTTGATGAGAAATGATTTTTGACCAAATTGTTGAAGTCTTCGAAACTTTTTGCAACTTCATTTTTTGATTTTAACAGATACACAAAGGTGGTTCTCGAGAAATCATCTATGAATGTTACATAAAATCTATAACCATCAAACGACTCCTTTTTAGCTGGTCCCCAAACATCAGAATGCACAATTTCAAAGGCTTGAGTAGACTTTGAATTTGAAATGGAAAAAGGTAGTCTTGGAGACTTTGATTTCTGACAGGTTTCACAAATATGATTCATCTTACAAAACTTAGGAAATAAAAAGGACATAACATGTGAAGAAGGATGGGCTAAACGACTATGCCACAGTTGATGAAGACTCGAGGAATTTGACTCTGCCAGAAGACTCTTGGGAAAGCTTGAGGAAATGGAGATGTAGTACAGTCCATTGAGAAAAAAACCTTCACCAATCGTCCTCTTGGACACACGATCCTGAAGAACGACACTATAAGTTGAGAAAATGACCATACAATCTAGCAAATGAGTTAACTTGCCAACAGAAAGCAGTTTAAAAGGGAAAGAAGGAACAAACATGACAGAAGAATTTTTTGAATTTGAGAAAATTTTTAATATTCCTTTTCCAATGATGGGGACCTTCTTTCCATTTGCAATTGAAACATGAGATGGTTTTTCAAACATATGAAATTCTTTTAGTACAGATGTATCATTTGACATATGATCAGAAGCTCCAGAATCCATAATCCAAAAATCATGATTTTTGCTCAATTTAAGTGCTGTTGAAATGGCACAGATAATACCTGGGATTTCTTCTTGATCAGCCAGTTCAGATTCAGTTAGAAAACCAGCAAACTTCCCTAGCATTGCAGTGGCATTTCCACTCTCAGCACTGCCTTGCCTCTGTTGCAAGAATGAGGCAAACTCATTGATGAGATTGATGGGATTGGATGTAAAATCTGAGCTATTGATGAAAGCTTGATTGGCCTTTGGTGAGTATCTCATCTGACTCCTTGAGTTGTTGTTGTCATCTCCAAATTTTGGTTTAAGTTCTGGATGTAAAATCCAGCACTTCTCCTTCAGATGACCAATGCCCTTGCGCCCAATACGCACACAGTGAGTGCACTTGAGATCAAGCCTTCTGCCTCTATATGGCCTATCCACAGCAAAAACTCTAGACTCAGATGTTCCAGCTTCAGCTTCCCTCACAACTATGTCTGCATTCATCACTGCCCTCCTGAATTCTTCTCTCTGAATGGTACTACACACCATTTCTAGAGTCGGCAGCTCTGGTGTCATGAGTAGATGACTTTTCAAATCTTCATAGTCTGAACCCAAACTTGCCAACAACAGAAAAATTTTATCCTCTTCAGCTCTCTTGCGAAGGATGGTTGCATCAGTAGTATGAGGTCTGTACAAGTCTAGCTCATTCCACTTGGTTTTAAGATTACCAAGATGTTGCACAAATGTGAGATTTCCTTGCTGCAATTCTGCCAGATCCTTCTTTAGCTGAAAAACTCTGGCTGCATTATTCATGTTGCCATACATGTCTTTCACAGACTTCCATAAATGAAGAGAAGATTTTGAATAATTGAATATTTCAGCAATTTTTGGCTCCATAGAGTTTAGAAGCCAAGACATGACCAATTGATCCTGAGAAAGCCATGCTTCATAGTCTGGAGAGGATGCAGCAGGAGTTTTGCTCTTCTCATTAATGAAGGTGAGCTTAGATCTTCCTCCCAGAGCAAGAGTAATAGCTCTTGACCATGGAAGATAGTTAAACTCATTAAGAAGAGATGAACTGAGACGCTGATTTGGATTTGAGTCTAGTGGCTCAATTTTGGTGTCGGAGGCAGAAACATGTTTATCACCTTCTCCAGCCATGATGGGCTAAATGATAATGAAGATTCCTATGGAAATGAGATATGCAGAGGCAGGTCCAAGATGAATCACTGCTCTGATACCATAAAGAAATTAAAACAGAGAGAAAAAATGAAGATGAAGATTGAATGTGTTCTTATGTTGTATTAATAAAATGATTAACTCTAACAATTACAAGTCAATTTATAGAAGGGAGGAGAAAACACACACCCTTAAAACAAGGAAAAAACAAAATAAATAAAATGTGTTAGTGGAGGTGGAGACATTAGTGGAGAAGACACCTTAAAACATGGAGGTGGAGACATTAGTGGAGAAGACACCTTAAAACAAGGAAAAATAAATAAAAAATGTGTTAGTGGAGACATATTCCAACATAGACCCTTTTTCATGTTACCCATTTTTCTCTCTGACCAAATAAATATTGCATTGTTAGTAATTGATTGTTTAATGACAGTGCAGTCCTCGCATCTTTCTTGAGCGAACACCCAAAAATGGTTAAACGTGCCTTTTAGCTTCAGAGTCAAAGGGTGGGTCAATGAGAATGCAGCTTGTGATGAGCAAATGTTCGTGGATACAGGGGAAATCGACTTCGACAATGATGCAACTGAAGATTTAAAAATGTGGGTTCCTTGATCTGCTTGGAAGATACTTCACCAGCGGAGATCAACTTACAATCATTTATGATGATCGGAAAGTATGAACAGTGTTACAATAGTGTAATCTACCTGTGGTGGTGAGCTCAGGGGCGGATTTATTCGATAGTGAGGAGGGGCACGGGCCCCGGCTGGAATTTTATATACTTTTCTAAATAATAATAATTTAAATTTTTTTAAAAATATTTAAAGGAGGTGCCCCACCTCATTTATAATTTTTTTTACTGTTCAATTTTTTTTATCTATTTTATTAATATCGTAATTAGTGGAATAAAGCTTAGTAATTAACTATCTCTTCGTCTTTACTCTCAGAACTCACATTTACTCTCGTTTCTTTTCAAAAAATTCTCCACTGTTCTTTTCCTTTCCTTACAAAATAATTAAGCAGCTCGACCAGATCTAAGATTTGTCAATCGCTACTGCTACTGTTCAAGTCTTCTCTTCGATTCGTTACTGCCCAGTACGCACTGACCACTGTTCTCTTCCAGTGGCGGATCTAGGATTTTTAAGGAGGGGGGGCACCATGTAAAATTAAAATGATTATATCATTGCTTTATACGACGCTTACTACAATAACTCTCGACGAGTTTTCATATTTTGAAATCTACGCATAATAACATCATTATCAATATTATCAAATACATCTTTCTCAATATATGCAACTAAATTATCATTAAGCCATTGATCTTCCATTCGATTGCGCAACCTATTCTTAACAATTTTCATAGTAGAAAAAACTCTTTCTACAGTAGCAGTTGCAATTGGTAAAATAAGAGTCAGTTTCATGAGCAAATAAACCAGAGGATAAACTTGATCTTTCTTGGTCTCAACCATCTTCTGTGCAAGATCACTAACTCCATTCAAAGTTGAAAAATCAATGCTAGATCTGACATCCATAATGTAATTTTCAAGTTGATCTTCAAGTCTCATGAGCTCAATTTTTGAAAAATCTTTGTCATAAATTTGCCCAAGACGAATCAATTTTTGCTTGTCAAAAGCTAAAAAATTATCTTTTGGATTTAAACAAACCATACAAAGAAGAAGCTCAGTATTTGTCTCATTAAAACGATTGTTCAATTCTTGAAGTTGCATGTCTATGACAGTGTAAAATAGCCCCACACGATAATAATGCAAATTTGTTATCTCTTGAACTTTTCGTCGTGACCTTCCACGAGCTATAAAGATGTCACTCATATTAGGGATGGAAATGTGATGCTTGTTACAAAAGATAGAAATCTCATCAAGTAAAGAATCCCAACCACAATTTCTCATTGTTTGTAACCTTTCCTTGCATATTTTGACACACTTCATAGCATTGACAATATCTTGATCTTTTCTTTGCAAAGCTTGTGATAATTCATTTGAGATCCCTAATATAGCTCTCATCAAATGCAAACAGAAAGAAAAATTAAATGATTGAATAATATCCAATATAACCATTACTTCATGTTTTTGATTAGAGCTTGACCCACCACTTTCTGTTATAATCTCAAGCACTTCAATGATAGATGAGAACATAGCAATCAAATTCAACAAAGAATTGTAATATGAACTCCAACGTGTATCACCAGGTCTTTTTAGAGAAATTTCTTGATTTAATCCTTGACCACTAAAAAGCTCACCATTGTCAAGTTCTTCAAATATTGAAGTAGCATGTTTTTCGCGAAGAATATCACGACGTTTAGCTGATCCTCCAACAACATTTACCACATTTGAAACATAAGTGAATAGGCCTGCTATGTCCACATGATTTTCAGCAACAGCGACAAGAGCTAATTGAAGTTGGTGGGCAAAACAATGGATATAAAATGCATGTTTATTTTCATCTAATATGAGTTTTTTGAGACCATTAAACTCTCCTCGCATATTACTTGCCCCATCATAACCTTGTCCTCTCAATTGAAATAAGCTTAGATTATGTCTACAGAAAAAAGCATCAATAGTATTCTTTAAAGTGTGAGATGTAGTCTCAGTAACATGCTCAATACCCACAAAGCGCTCAATCACACAACCTTTTTTGTCAACATAACGAACAACAATTGCCATTTGTTCTTTTGAAGCTAGATCACGAGACTCATCAATAAGAATAGAAAATTGAGAGTTTCCAATATCTGCAAAAATAACATTGGTGATCTCAATTGAAATTGCACTCACAATGTCCTTTTGAATTGCAGGTGATGTTAGTTTATGATTTTCAGGAGCATTTTTCAAAGAAACAACTTTTATGCCTTCATTATGGTCACATAACCACTGCAATAGTTGAAGAAAATTTCCTTGATTACTTGAAGTTTCAGATTCATCATGTCCACGAAATGCTAGGCCTTGTCTCAAAAGAAATCGAATACAATCAATTGATGCACCTAAACGAACACGATAATGAATGCGAGCTTCATCAGTTTGCTTGCAAAAAAGTACATCAATTTGTTGTTTTTGATTCATTAAAGCTTTACACTTTTGCCAAGCCTGATTGTGATGACTATTAGAACCTCCGACATGAACATAAAAAGATTCTTTTTTTTTCCAATTGGAGAACCCTTTACCAACAAATGAGTCACCACCTCCTTGTTCTCCAATGTTTGGTTTAAAAAGATAACAACACAAACAATATGCAGCATTGTTTGATATGCTATACTCCAACCAGTTAAAATATTCGTCAAACCACGCACTATTAAATCGTCTTTGTTTTTTCCCAAATTGGCTAGTAAGAAAATCATGATTTCGGGGTTGACAAGGACCCTTTTGTAGGTAGGCTCTTCTAACTTTTTCTCTGATATTTGGATCATAGTCTATTATTTGAACAGTAATCATGATTTTCTTACTAGCCAATTTGGAGAACCCTTTACCAACAAATGAGTCACCACCTCCTTATTATTATTCGAATAATAGACTATGATCCAAATATCAGAGAAAAAGTTAGAAGAGCCTACCTACAAAAGGGTCCTTGTCAACCCCGAAATCATGATTTTCTTACTAGCCAATTTGGGAAAAAACAAAGACGATTTAATAGTGCGTGGTTTGACGAATATTTTAACTGGTTGGAGTATAGCATATCAAACAATGCTGCATATTGTTTGTGTTGTTATCTTTTTAAACCAAACATTGGAGAACAAGGAGGTGGTGACTCATTTGTTGGTAAAGGGTTCTCCAATTGGAAAAAAAAAGAATCTTTTTATGTTCATGTCGGAGGTTCTAATAGTCATCACAATCAGGCTTGGCAAAAGTGTAAAGCTTTAATGAATCAAAAACAACAAATTGATGTACTTTTTTGCAAGCAAACTGATGAAGCTCGCATTCATTATCGTGTTCGTTTAGGTGCATCAATTGATTGTATTCGATTTCTTTTGAGACAAGGCCTAGCATTTCGTGGACATGATGAATCTGAAACTTCAAGTAATCAAGGAAATTTTCTTCAACTATTGCAGTGGTTATGTGACCATAATGAAGGCATAAAAGTTGTTTCTTTGAAAAATGCTCCTGAAAATCATAAACTAACATCACCTGCAATTCAAAAGGACATTGTGAGTGCAATTTCAATTGAGATCACCAATGTTATTTTTGCAGATATTGGAAACTCTCAATTTTCTATTCTTATTGATGAGTCTCGTGATCTAGCTTCAAAAGAACAAATGGCAATTGTTGTTCGTTATGTTGACAAAAAAGGTTGTGTGATTGAGCGCTTTGTGGGTATTGAGCATGTTACTGAGACTACATCTCACACTTTAAAGAATACTATTGATGCTTTTTTCTGTAGACATAATCTAAGCTTATTTCAATTGAGAGGACAAGGTTATGATGGGGCAAGTAATATGCGAGGAGAGTTTAATGGTCTCAAAAAACTCATATTAGATGAAAATAAACATGCATTTTATATCCATTGTTTTGCCCACCAACTTCAATTAGCTCTTGTCGCTGTTGCTGAAAATCATGTGGACATAGCAGGCCTATTCACTTATGTTTCAAATGTGGTAAATGTTGTTGGAGGATCAGCTAAACGTCGTGATATTCTTCGCGAAAAACATGCTACTTCAATATTTGAAGAACTTGACAATGGTGAGCTTTTTAGTGGTCAAGGATTAAATCAAGAAATTTCTCTAAAAAGACCTGGTGATACACGTTGGAGTTCATATTACAATTCTTTGTTGAATTTGATTGCTATGTTCTCATCTATCATTGAAGTGCTTGAGATTATAACAGAAAGTGGTGGGTCAAGCTCTAATCAAAAACATGAAGTAATGGTTATATTGGATATTATTCAATCATTTAATTTTTCTTTCTGTTTGCATTTGATGAGAGCTATATTAGGGATCTCAAATGAATTATCACAAGCTTTGCAAAGAAAAGATCAAGATATTGTCAATGCTATGAAGTGTGTCAAAATATGCAAGGAAAGGTTACAAACAATGAGAAATTGTGGTTGGGATTCTTTACTTGATGAGATTTCTATCTTTTGTAACAAGCATCACATTTCCATCCCTAATATGAGTGACATCTTTATAGCTCGTGGAAGGTCACGACAAAAAGTTCAAGAGATAACAAATTTGCATTATTATCGTGTGGGGCTATTTTACACTGTCATAGACATGCAACTTCAAGAATTGAACAATCGTTTTAATGAGACAAATACTGAGCTTCTTCTTTGTATGGTTTGTTTAAATCCAAAAGATAATTTTTTAGCTTTTGACAAGCAAAAATTGATTCGTCTTGGGCAAATTTATGACAAAGATTTTTCAAAAATTGAGCTCATGAGACTTGAAGATCAACTTGAAAATTACATTATGGATGTCAGATCTAGCATTGATTTTTCAACTTTGAATGGAGTTAGTGATCTTGCACAGAAGATGGTTGAGACCAAGAAAGATCAAGTTTATCCTCTGGTTTATTTGCTCATGAAACTGACTCTTATTTTACCAATTGCAACTGCTACTGTAGAAAGAGTTTTTTCTGCTATGAAAATTGTTAAGAATAGGTTGCGCAATCGAATGGAAGATCAATGGCTTAATGATAATTTAGTTGCATATATTGAGAAAGATGTATTTGATAATATTGATAATGATGTTATTATGCGTAGATTTCAAAATATGAAAACTCGTCGAGAGTTATTGTAGTAAGCGTCGTATAAAGCAATGATATAATCATTTTAATTTTACATGGTGCCCCCCCTCCTTAAAAATCCTAGATCCGCCACTGGGTAAGCTCTCTGATGTCTAACGTTGGTGGTTTAGCAGTTGGCATGGTGAACACGATGACGCTCATGTCTATGATTGTTAGGGTTGATTAAGGTGAAGATGGTTGTTTAGTGATGGTGAATATCAATGTGTTTTGTGGTGGTTATATATCTCGGCGAAAATGGGAGCGAATAACAGAGGCAATGTTGGAAAAGAAAGCAACATGTTACAACAGAGGCAATGTTGGGGTCTTTATTTAAAAAGAAGTATTTCTAAGTCTCAAAATGATAATGTATTGGTCAAACGATCCAAGCTAGATAAAAACCCTAAGATATGTCATTATTTTGAAAAATAAATTATTTTTGTCTAAAATTCTTTTAAGTATAATTGTTTCTAATTTTTTTTTTTTTTTTAAGTTTTAAAATTTTGGTGTTATCTATAAAAGTCTTTGAAAATTTACAAAAATTTAAGTACATTTAATAAAAATTTTGTTGAAATCTTTAAGAATCTATTGGTATTCAAAAAAAAATTGTTGATTTTAAAAGATTTTAAAAATTGATTAATTTTTATTGATTTTTTAGTTAAAATTATAAGTAAAAAAATATTTACTCGTTATTTTCTTAACCCAAAAATTTTATAAATTTACAAAAAATTTCACTTATAATTCAAAACATTCTATTAAAATCTATAAGATTTCTTAAAAAGTTTATAAAAATATTTTAAATTCATAACTATTTAAAAATCTATAAAAATTTTAATTAAATACACAATCCTTAAACTTTAATATATAGTATATTGATATAGATTATCATAATTCAATTTTTTTTTTTTTATAATTACTAAAGGTGAGTATAAGATCGAAACTGCATATTTTTTATTATTTTGAAGAAAGTTTTAAAATTTATAATTTGAATTTGATCCAATTATTTAATCAATCTAAATCAATTCTAATTCAAGCAGATTAATTTTTTTGGATCAGATAAGTTTAGATTGATATTATAATTTATTCTTGAGTTATTGTCATATTAGTAAAAAATATGTATCTTACACGTGATTTTTTTATTAATTTCTATAACATATTTGAAATAAAATACAAAATTAATTTTTTATGCTTCAAAATTAATTATAAAATAAAATAATATTTAGAGTCTTTATTCGATGCGATAATTATTATATTTAATTTTTTATGTTTTCAAATTAATTGTGAAAATAAAATAATATTTATAGTCATTATTTGAAGTGGTAATCATCATATTATTAGAATAACTAATGTCCATAGCTTAAAAAATAGGGATAATTTTGTCAAAAAAAAATATTACCCATGATTCAAATTTTTATATATAGTATAGATATAAATATAAATATTTAATTGTATAACATAAATATTATTCATATATAGATTTTCATTTTTAACCTTTCTTAGGAAAAAAATATGTTCGTTTTTCTTATAACGTAAATGAATATATATTTTTTAATAATAGAAAACAATAAATATATTTTTTTTTACCGAGAGAGTTAAAAATGAAATTAATTAAATAATTAAGTTATTTATATATCAAAAGAAAGTATAAAACACAGTTTATACATCTTTAGAAAAAATTATTTATTCATAATAATAATAAAGAGAATCAAAATAATAAAAAGCATGTTCTTGTACATTATTACTTCATTATTGAAGATTTAACATTTATATTAATTTCTTAAACTAAAATAATAATTTGATGTATTTATAATATACATTATATTTAAATATGACACATTAAAAATAAAATATTTATTTATTTATAATTTAATAATAATTTAATATTAATCATATTATAATAAATTATAAAATTTATCAATTTAAATTTAAAAAAATTATATATTTTTTAATTCGAATTCAATTTTATTATAAAATTTTACATAGAATTAAATTTTTTAATTTAAGTTAATAAATATAATATTTATTCATTTTTAATAATTACTCTTTACTAATAATAATTTTATTTTATGACATTAAACACAATTGACATTTTTGTTAAGCAAAAACGACTTATAGGTGCAAGGGTTCAATTTTATCGCGCGCACAAAAAAAAAAAAAAAAGAATAGGAAAAAAAAAAAAAGAATAAAAATCTGAAGTACGAACGAAAACGCACGGCGACGCACAATATAGGGCAAACGGCAGACCACATGTGAAGCACTCGATCTATGCAATCCTGAGTTACCTTCTCACACTTCTTTCTCTCTCTCCCTCCCTCCCTCCCTCCCTCCCTCTCCCTCTCCCTCTCTTTCTCAGGCAAGTTCTACTTCTACACCTCGTAGTCTCGTTTTTTATTTATTTATATCTTTCATGGCTTGGCAATGATGCCGCTATTGTTTGGTTGCCGAGAAAGGATGAGAAAAGATAAAAGTTAACAATTTTTTTTGAGCTGGTAACTCAAATTGGTAGCTGGATATGCGGCTACTTTAGTTTTTTTGATTTCTTACAAACTAAACTGGTTTGATTTAGGGTTTTGAGTTGCAGATACTCTCTTTGATTTGGTCAGCAATGTCTTATGTATATGGTTATTAATTTTTAATAGTTATTGTAATTTTTGGCTTGTGAGAGATGCACTTTGTCAATAACATGTGCTTTTTGACGATGAACGACGTGCATTACTTATTACTATTAAGGCTGTTTGGTATTTTGGTGAACTTGAATTCAATAACCGCTTGGTTTTTGAGAACTTCGTTTATTTTTTTCGTATTATTTTGCTCTGCATCAAGTGGGCATAATAATTATATAATTTTTGAACTTCAAAAGTTGTAATTTTATGTTTCTTAATTGAAGCAAATAAAAAATAAATAAGCTTGCATTCTGGCTATTAAAGATTTGGGTTGTGATAATTCTGAATATTTTCTCATATTTTTGTTACAGGCCTTTCCACAATGACTGAACCTTCCAAGGTTATTCACGTCCGAAATGTGGGGCATGAAATATCCGAAGTATATTCACTTTCTCCGTAGTTTATATTTTTTTTTCTTTTCAAGTGGAAATGACCTGGTTTTCATAGTTGGTAGTAGTTAAGTATTTTAATGACTAAATGATTGTTTAGGGACCTTAAAGGCTGCAATTCTTGCACATACTGAAGATCCCTATAACACAACTACCACTGTTATCATTCACACCAGTGTTATACCATGAACACTATAAGCTTTTGATGGCTATTTCACTCTTACCCACTAATACAGACACTTAATGTTTTTCTCACACTTAATGCAACGTTGGCACATAAGTGGTTCATACTCAACTAGAGCCACCTTACTCAGAAGACCTCCTAAATTTCTTTCATATTCATTTACATGCGCTTTGGTGTTGCATTTATAGCAGGACAAGTTGGCTATTTGAATATAAAATATTACAAAGTCCCAAACATTAATTGATTTATTCATTAACCTTCAGATGCCCTGCTTTTCATACATAGCTTGTGTATATTCCCAATCCCTAGCTTAATGAAATGTCATTTAATTCATTTTGGAGTGTTTATATGCCACTTGTTTCTTTGAAGGAAGGAGAGTTATGTTCTCATTTCTATTCAGTTGTTTCTAATAAATTATGCGATGTCATACCAGAATGATTTGCTTCAGCTATTTCAGCCATTTGGAGTTA
Organism: Elaeagnus macrophylla; assembly: GCA_029378325.1. Classification (NCBI taxonomy): domain Eukaryota; kingdom Viridiplantae; phylum Streptophyta; class Magnoliopsida; order Rosales; family Elaeagnaceae; genus Elaeagnus; species Elaeagnus macrophylla. The sequence continues at coordinate 13,751,907 of CM055640.1, read as the reverse complement.
TAACAAAACTTGTGATGATTCGCGCAAAAAATCAGGTGTTTACTTTATTTAGACATGGTACAGGTTTAGGCTTTACATAAAATTGTATTTTCCATATGATACCTTCTATTCATGCAGGCGCTTATCCAAATGCAAGATATTCCTTCTGCAGTGAATGCACTGCAATTCTATGCAAATGTTCAACCTTCGATCAGGTATAGAGATATTGCTTAAATGCTTACTTCTCTCGTGCAGATACAATTCAATTTGTCAAGCTATTAAAGCAAATTTTTGTTTCCATTATTGATTTCATTTTAATATGTCACACATGCTCTTCTTTTTTTATTTATTTTTCTTTTTTCCATTTTGGTTACAGGGGGAGGAATGTTTACGTCCAATTCTCATCACATCAAGAGCTGACAACAATGGATCAGAATTCTCAAGGACGAGGAGATGAGGTTGGTATTTCTTGGGCCTGACGGTTAACTTAATAGATATTTAATGGAAGATATATGATGTTTGTTTGCCTGTTTGTTATCTGTTAATGTTTATGTAGCAAGGAGAAATGTTATACACGTCAAGCTGCTTGCTTGTAGAAGATTGAACTATGAATTATATATTCCCAGTTCCTTTAAAAAAAAAATTTATACATTCCCAGTGTAGTATATACAACGTCTAAATCTTTAAGGTTAAGCTAGAATGGTTTGAATGCTTAAATTTATGGCTCATCAGTGAACGATGATGTATGAAATAAGCGCCCACATATATAGTATATAGCCATTAGAGGAAGGATAGTTATTAGTGGAGGGTTGAGTAATATTAGTTATTCAGGAGTTATGTGGCAGTGGTAGAAGTTTTATATTGTAATCCAATTAAAATTAGTTAGGATAATTTATTATTCTATAGAAGAGTCATTTTTTGGCCTTTTGGTTGTTCTTTCGTGAATTGAATTATTATTTATATTACTATTCAGTGTAAGAATCATACGTGTGGCTCTCATAAACTTACTGATTGTTTATACCATTTTCTATACTCTATAGTCCTTTGGACTCTCTTAAGTGTATTTAATTTATTGAGCTATGTATGAAATGAGATTAAAACTATGATCTGTTCTCTTGACTTGAGTTATGAGTTGTCTAATGTGAGTGATTTCTACTTGTTTGGCTTGTAAGAACATTTTTAAAGTATTCTATGCTCATATCAATATGTTTTTGGGTGTTTTCTTTTTGTATTTTTGATGCATACTATCCACGAAACACACTGACATTTATTTTATCTCATAACTACCCAGTGTGATAGTAAATTTCTGACGTTGCTGTACTTTTATTGCTAGCATCAATTGATAATCAAAAGAAAAGCTTTGGCATTATATGTGCGATTTGTTGGTTTGAGATATAACTTGAATTAGGAAAAATAGTTACATCATTTGTAGCCTACCAGTTGGGAAGTTACAGATAATAAATCTTTATTAATATCTCTGTAGAAATCTTATTTCTGAATCATTTTTCTTTTATTATTGTAGTTGTGATTCTTATCTTCACTTTTCCTCTCCATCTGTACTTTCTATTTATTCTCTTCTCTCTCCTCTGTCTCTATGCTCTACTGCTTTTGCCTGTTGGGAATGTCTGGATGCACAGCCAAACCGAATTCTCTTAGTTACAGTTCATCACATGCTATATCCGATAACGGTGGAAGTGCTGCATCAAGTTTTTTCTCCTCATGGGTTTGTGGAGAAGATTGTCACGTTTCAGAAGTCAGCTGGTCAGCTTCTTCAAGTTTTCTGCTCCCTCCCTTTCTCTCTATCCTTTTTGGTTTGTCTGTTTTTAACTCTTTATCAAAAGCCTGATGCATTGTTGTGTTTGTTATATCCTACAATGTTTATTTTTTGTCTGTTTCTTTCCGATCTGGTGATGGTCTGTAAGACATTCTGACAAACTGTCACAAAGTAGCAGGTCTGTATTTGTACCATCTTGAACAAATAAAATGGTTTCGGGGGTGTAATTGTTTGCATTTCTTATGCCTTGAAGAGAGTCCTGTCTTCTTTGAAAGATATGCAGGAATCATTTATTGACATGTGATTGTATTTCCATGTTATTTTTGCAACCATCTAGGTTTTCAGGCCCTCATTCAGTATCAATCACGCCAAAGTGCTGTTGAAGCTAGAACAACGCTGCAGGTATTATCCATTCCTTTCCCAGTTACTTGGTCTGGAGCTTTATGTAGATGTCTATAACTGGTCCATTATAGTTTTATATGGTTTTCACACTTTGGAGTTTATAGGGACGTAATATTTATGATGGCTGCTGTCAGTTGGACATTCAGTTCTCAAAGTATGTTTAACTTTTGACTGCAATTTATGAGATCTTAATTATATTCCCCGTAAATCTCTTGTGATACATTTCATTCTGACTTTAGTATTTGACATCCAGCCTTGATGAGTTGCAAGTAAATTACAACAATGAGCGATCAAGGTGGGTTCATAGCTCTACAGACTCTTTACATCTCCTTATATCCTTCTAATTGATTTTTTGTTTTACAATTTCTTAGGGATTTCACAAATCCTAATCTGCCTTCTGAGCAGAAGGGAAGGTCATCTCATGTTAGTTCCTTGCTTTTTTTTCATTTTGAGATTCACTTAGTGTTTAGGTTGTTCCCTGGCATTTAATTTGACTTTATCTCTGTTGGTTTCACAGGGATATGGTGATGCTGGAGGTATGTATGGCCTTCAAGCTGCTGGAGCCCAGACAGGTGCTTAATTTAATCCCTTTTAAACCTGTAGCTTGTCACTAAATTTTAACTTGTCTTTTCTAAGCTTTTCTTATTTTCGTATGTTCCAGTTGGATTTCCACAGGTTGGTACATGAAATTTGTTTGCGTGATGATTTTGAGCTGGCTTGTTTAGTCTCTGATGTCTACAATATTTAAGCACAAGAAGGCCGACTTCCCCCCCTTTAGTTGCATGCGGTTGTATTTGGAACCTTGTCTTGTACCTGCTATTTCATATTTAGCTCATTTTGCTATATTTATTGCTTATGTATGGAAATAACTTCATGTCTTCATTCTTGTTTGTGTTTGTGCTTGCACTGATTAGCAGTCCAAGCATGCCTTCATGCATGTATTGTGATATTTTGATTTTACAATTTTTCTGAGCATATCATGGGCCTTAAAGATTTTACTTTATAGGCTGGTTTGACAATCGGACTTTCATAAAAATGTACTGTTCAAGCGTCTCTAACTTCATTAGATTATAGACATCTTTGAAAAATTGAATATATTTATGATCAACTTGAATTTTTTCCCCTTTTTGGACCTCTAGATGGCCAATGCAGCCACAATTGCTGCTGCCTTTGGTGGAGGTTTGCCTCCCGGTATCAGTGGGACCAATGACCGATGTACAGTCCTTGTCTCCAATCTTAATCCTGATGTAAGTCATGTCTATTATCCTAACTTAATGTGTTGCTCTTCTTTGGTTATCAACCCTGACACCATGTTCTTTGTCCCAGGGGATAGATGAGGATAAGCTTTTCAACCTGTTCTCCATCTATGGTAACATTATGAGAATTAAACTTCTTCGCAATAAACCAGATCATGCACTTGTTCAGATGGGTGATGGCTTCCAAGCTGAACTTGCAGTACACTTTTTAAAGGTTTGGATTTGAAATATAATATGCATCCCATAGAGTTTTGGGTAGGGGTGTCAAACGGGCTGATCTGGCACGACCTATTGCCGGCACAGCATGGCTTGCTAAAATTTTTGGTAGGTGCCTATGCTAAACCCCAAGTATACGGGACGCTTACAAGTGATAAGTATTTTTAGAAACGAGTGTTGAACCCACGAGGAAAAGTATAACTAGCAATCGAATACCAATATGAATATTATGACTATTATTTAGACAACAAAAAACAATGACTAAAATTAAACAACTAGAACTTCAATTGGACCCAAACGCAACGAGAATATGAATAAGAGATATAACCTAAGAAGTCATTAATTTTCCAGCCTCCTAAACATGTGTATAACTAATTTCCTCCTCAACCAATTATCAAGTTATATGATCAATTGTCTTTAAACTACGTATATATTTCTTTATCAAGTAAACTACATACAATATAATACTCTAATCCAATTACTCTCATGTCGATTAGATTAAATCATTACGAACATCAATTGTCGACTACACACATACAAATCATACCTCTCAGCCTAGAAATTATGCATGCTATTTGATCAAGATAAATATATAAATACTTCTCTTAAAGTTATTTATATGCCTCTATGATTAATTGATGATCAATCAACTAATTAACAATCAACTCAAAAAAAAAAAAAAAAAACATAAATTGCAATCACAAGGGGGATAAATTAAATAAACACATGTTAAAAAATTGGGTTCATAGGACCCCTAGATTAATAAAAATTAGTTATATATGATGTTTACTAAATTCAGATTTACAATTGAAGAAGACATTAAAATGCTTAGAAGATAGGAGAAGAATGAACAAACTGAATCACTTGAAAAATGCCACCTTATTCTCAAATTCGATTTGTTTTTCAAATTGCTTTTTTAGATTTATCTCTTAACAATTTCGGCTGGAATTTGGTCACTTGAAGGTTAATTAAAATATAAGAAATAGTTTTATGATATGTAAATTATGCTCTTTATTGTTGCTCTATATCGTCAGATCTAGGTTTACGAATTTAACAATATATTTATAAGCGTACAAGATCTAGGCACAATATGCTGAAAATATGTTCCAAGAATTGCATGAATTTTGGGCCGGCTGCGAACATTTCATCTGCCGTGACGCAAGATGAATTATGGGAAAACAAATGTATCCAAGAAGACTTTGCAGCAGCTCAACGATACCAGTTCTGTTGCGCGCGTTGATCTTTAAAATTGCACAATTTGATTTGAGAGGGTTAGGCTACGGTGCCAATAGGCTCGGCTCAGGGCGCACATGTTTGTGTGCCACTTTGCTTGTTAATTGCTTACTTTTCGTGTTGTGTGGCACTCATGTGTGTCAATATTATTTAAAATTATCTGAAATACTTCAAAGTATATCCCGTGATTCTGAAAACAACAATTATGCAATAATTTAATAAAATAAACATAATTAGATCCTAAAATTTTATTTAATTTCAAATAATTATATAATAAATGCGTATTTCAAGCACGCATCAACAGGCATGACACATGAGTCTAAAAGAGTAGCACAACACAGCCTGCTAAAATTCCATCACGGCATTGCACAATACATGAGTATAAAAGAGCAGCATGGCCCATGGCCCGTAACGGGCTGGGCTGACACACAAGTCCAAAGTTCTTTTAAACTAAAATCTGTTAAAATTAATGCTAAATATATAAATGTGTCCATATATTACTAAATGTGAGCATAGCCCAGTGGATATGCACTATGCCTATAACATTGAGATGGGGAGTTCGATTAAAAAAAGCAACAATTTTTTTTAAATAATGGGCTAAACGGGTTAGGCTTGGCATGACACGATGAAGCTTAACATGTGCATCTAACATTTGTTATTTTTAAGGTTATTTTTGGATTATTATTCTAACATGGTAGAAAATTATCATTCAATGACCCAAAGTTAAAATTGTATTAAATGAACCTACTATAATAGTTATAAGACTAAAGTTACAACTAGATAAATTTACAGGATTAAATTAGCCCAAAATTACATATGGGATGAGTTATATCTTAATTTCCCTCGAGTAAATGAAGCTTAGGTGTTAAATTGTGCTTCATGCTTGTTTACAATATCCATAGAGCTAATTTTTTGTCGTAGGGGAGGTTAGTTAACAGTTTTTCATATTCAGAAACTACTTTCATTATGGGCATCAGATATTGAACCTCAAATTTGCTTCTCAGGGTGCAATTCTGTTTGGTAAGCGATTGGAGGTTAACTTCTCAAAGCATCCAAACATAACTCAAGGTCCTGATACACACGAGTATGTGAACTCAAATCTTAACCGCTTCAACCGTAATGCAGCAAAGAACTACCGTTATTGCTGCTCCCCAACGAAGATGATTCACCTCTCCTCCCTTCCTCAGGATGTGACTGAAGAGGAGATCGTGAACCACCTGGAGGAGCATGGTGCTATTGTTAATACCAAACTCTTCGAAATGAATGGGAAGAAGCAAGCCCTGGTTCTTTTTGATACTGAGGAGCAGGCTACTGAAGCCCTTGTCTGCAAGCATGCCAGCTCGCTTGGCGGATCAATAATTCGAATTTCTTTCTCCCAATTACAGGCAATATAACAACCTGGTAGCTATTGGAATGAGGGCAATGATCTCATGGAACATTTTATTTCAAGCTGACGTTTTTCTATTGTGTATGTTCTGTTGTAATGCGGTTTCAATCACAATTTTGTTGGCTGGATCCGCAAATATTATTTGGTTTTTAAGATCTGCTTAATGCCCTGTTCATGTATTATTTATTCATTAGTCTTTTCAATATTGTGCGCATGGAGCTAGATATCTGTTATTGGTAGTTATTGGTGATGGTCAATTTGGAAGATTAGGATCCTAGAGCTGGAAGTACCTTTTCTTTTTTCTTCGTTCCCACTTCCCAGTACAGGGATCTCAATTCTCAATTAAATTTTCTTTGTATTTGAACAAGATCTTAACTCTTAAACTACATCCGGCCCTGTCAATTTGGTTCGTTTGTTGCTTTGTTATAAAATATCTCAGCTCTTGTTCCTTTTCTTCCTTTTGCCACCTCCCTTCTGAATTAAATCCCTCTTCTATCTATTTCTCTCTCCATTCGCGGATTTAACATTGTGATTCATATAGAGTATGTAAACATAAAAAATAATAGTAATATTTTTTTTTTCAGTTATTACTTGTTTCTTATTAAAAAAATGATATTATATACATTTCATTTAAGCGGAAGTATATTCATAATATTAAGTTAGCAATGAGTTATTAAGTGATAAAAGTTTAAAAATTAAATTTTAAAAGTGTTTTTTTTTTTTTTTTTTTATACATGTAGTTTATGTATAATTTTATAGATATATTTTATTTATGAAAACTTAGATGTGCATTTGCCCCTCCTCATCTCAATGTACATTTGCCTTAGACCTCTCTCCTCCATGTTGATTCCCTCTCAAACCTCTTTCATTGATGAATTTTAAATTAGATATTAGCTTCACAGTTGTGCCATCACTCGTAAATATTTTACATATATTTAAGTCATGTTTAATAATAATTTTAATTTATGATGAAATAAATAATTTCTTATTTTTTATAAAAATAATTATAAATATGTTTGATATTAATTTTTACTTAGTAATTTAAAAATAAAAATAAAAATTGCCTGTATGATAATGTTCTTTTTTTCAAAAAAAAAAAACTTTAAAACTAAAGAAAATTTTTGTTTATTTTTCATAAATTTTTAATCATTTTATTTTAATAATTATATATATATAAATTTTAAGATTTGATTTACTTTTCATAAAAATATTTGGTTAAACTAAAAAAAATCATAAATTAGAAATCAGATTCAAAATTTTTATTTTTTAAAGAATAATGAATTATCTTATATTTTGATTGTGATTTTAAAAAATGTAAAAATCAAAATAAAAAATTGTTACTAAACATATATGATTGAAAAATTATTTGAAAAAAAAAAAATTAAGAATCAAAATCGTTATTAAACAAGCATTTAATTAATGAAGGAAATTTATTATTCAATTGTGTTGCTTAGATATCAGCCTTCATAACTTACAGGTTTTCTACTTATGTAAAAGCTAATTTGTATACTTGTATGCTGATTTTGTTGGACTTTAGTTGGGTAAACTGCTGCACTCATGACTCTAAATTTTGGTGAAATTATACTATGGTTATTAAATTTATGATTTTTGAATATATAAGTCTCTAAATTTTCACTTAAAATATTTAAGTTTTTAAACTCTTAAAAAAAATGATATATTTGTCCAATTTTATACTTTAGCTTATTATTTTAATAGTTTCTACTCATTTGCCGCTTCCAACCAAATTTTTTTTTCCAGTTTTAAAATTTTGTGCTATAAATTCCAGATTTTCTTTCTCAGTTATACCCTAAGTCCTACCCTTTTCATCTTCTCATAGCCTATTAAAATTAAGATGAACAGAAACATCTTTCATGACATCAATACATCCTTTATCTACTATTGTTCTTCCTAATACATTTTTCCCTAACAATTTTACTTTTCCCTCAGCCTTTTAAGATTAGAGTTGAATTCAAGCACATGACATTAGGGGTTTTGGGTTGAAACTCAAAATGAGCAAATGAATTTCTACTAAAGACTTAGGGTTAAATCATTGGTTTTTATTTATTTATTATTGGGATGTAAATTATCAATTACGCCCTTAACCATATGGTCATGTGATTCACGTTTGAGATTGTCATGATAATTTCCCAACTTTAAATTAGTTAATGCACTGACATTTGAACCTTTTTTTTCAATACAAATACGACGAGGAAAAAGACACTCCTGAGTGACGATAGGCTATGCTTGAGGAGTATAAGGCACTCATGTCTAACACTACATGGACCTTAGTAGATCTGCATGCTAAAGCTAAAGTTATAGGCAAACGTTGGTTGTTCAAAACAAAAGAGAAGGTTGATGGTACACTGAAAAAGTACAAATCTTGTTTCGTTGCTCAAGGTTTCTTGTAGACTGTTGGTTTGGATTATGTGGAAACCTTCAATCCTATGGTCAAGATGACTATCGTGCATATTGTTTTGACATTAGCTATGTCTTTTAACTGGAAAATTTGTCAATTGGACGTTAACAATGCATTCCTCAACTGTGACTTAGAGGAAGCTATGTATTTGAGGCAACCTTTAGGGTTTATTGATCCTCAGCATCCCACTAGTGTGTGTAAGCTCAATAAGGCATTATACGGCCTTAAACTCCAAGAGCCTAGTTTCAAAAGTTACAAAGTTTTTGGTTGGCTTGGGGCTTTGTTAATGCCAAGTGTGACATTAGTTTGTTTGTCAAATGCGTAAGTAGTGAGCTAATGTTGGTTCTTATTTAAGTGGATGACATCATTTTTGTTGGTGCTCTTCACAAAGAGTTTGCTCTTAAGGACTTAGGGGCCTTGCATTTTTTCTTGGGCTTATAGATGACCAAGAATGGTGATAGGTGCATCTTTGTCAATCTTAAGTATATTTTTTGTTTGCTCCCTCATTTTGGCTTAGATTAATGAAAGGCTGTCATCTCTCCCATGGCCTTAGAGGGAGTACTTAGTAAGTTAGATGTGAGTCCATTAGAGGATCCTACGAGTTATAGGTGTTTGGTAGGCTCTTTACATATTGTGTGGTTACAATGTCTAAAATTGGCTTTGCTGTAGGTAGGTTTTTTCAGTTTCTGAGTTGTCTAGCTGAAACTCACTGGAAGGTGGCTAAGAGAGTGCTACGTTATTTGAAAAGGTCCAAGGAGTATGGGTTGATGTTATACAAGGCAAATCATTTAGATTTGATAGGGTACATAAATGCTGATTAGGTAGGATGTACAGATGACAGAAGATCCATCAGTGGATATTGTATGATGCTTGGTGGCAATGTGGTGTCTTGGAGCTTGTTTAAACATAAGGTAGTCTCCAGGTCCTCAGCTGAGGCTGAGTAACGTGCCTTAGCTGCTGGTGTAGCAGAAGTGACTTGGATCTCAATATTGTTGGGTGAGTTAGGACTAATTTTCAAAAAAGTGCCTAAGTTATTGTGTGACAATATAAGTGCATAGCATAGCATACACATACCAAATACATAGAGATTTATTGCCATTTTGTGAGGGACCTTGTGCTAAAGAAGGCACTTGAAATTCAGTATTGCAACACGAATGATTAGATAGCAGATATATTGAGAAAGCCATTGCCATTAGACAGATTTCAGAATTTGAGATCCAAACTCATGGTCTTACCAAGACCTTGAGTTTGAGAGAGAGTTTTAAGCTAAGTAATGTAATTGTACATATGTAATTAAGTTATAGGCTAGCTATTAAGAGTTTGTTAATGCTGACATGGCAGTTAGTTCAACAAACTATAAGTGCTAAGCCTATGTACAAGTTGTATAAATATTGCTCATACTAATGAGAAGCATAAATTGTTTTTGCACTTTTTTTTTTCTGCGTAATTCTTTCTCTTCTCTCTTCTCTTCTTTTGATTTGTTTCTTGATCAAATCCTAGCTTCTCTAATGTTTGGAAATTTTGATTAGAATATTGAGTTGGGTTTGAAAAACAAATTAAATTATTTAGTTATATAAATATATATGAGTGCTTCACACCTTCGGCCTATAAATTTTGGGTGGAAGGCTTTGATTAAAATACCAATCACATGATTTCTTTGTTTGCCTTGCTAAAGAAAATTTGTGTTAACTTGGTATGGAACTGAAGAGGTTAGAGAATAAAGTTTAGTTCAGGGAGATAGATATTTTGCCTTGACATTAGAAATTAAAGTTTTGATTTACTCTTATTTAATAATAATATGATGAGTCATTTTAAAACATGTCTCTCTTGGAGAGAAACGATTCACCAAATATTTACCAATAAGCTGAGAATACTTTATCTTTTGAATACTTTTAAGCATTTGAATTGGTGAAAATTTAATTAGTTTAACATTTTTTTTTTGCATTTTAGAATAAATTAAATTTATGTCAAAACTGAAAGAAAAATTATTCATTGCTATTTATAAAGTACTCAAAACTAATAAAATTTAAAATTAGTTTAATTATATTTTTTTAAAACAATGAGTACCTAATATTTTAAAGAGAATAATTAATGAGATTGATGCGAAGTATACTCCAACAATAATAAAACCTCAAATTACAAAATTGATAAGTTGCATGATTATATAGGAGACATTATTCTAAAAGATATATTATTAATCATAATGTAAAATTAGATAGTTGCATTTTTTAAAATAGCAATTCAATTAATATTATGTTTTATTAATTTAAAGTATCACATCATCGTTTATTTTAAAAATACATAATTTTTCTGCTAAAAAGTATGTTTTACATGGGTTTGTCAAGTCGTGCTTACCGATTGTACCAATCAAACATTTTCTTTTATTTCTCTCGTAACAAATTAATTCACTTGTATTAGAGCCCATGTAAGGCCTTGTATTATTATGATTGTGCATTACTATAGCATAGTTTTTTCCCCAAACTGCAACAGTTGGTTTGGTTTTTGAACTTATCTATAGAACTGTCAAACAAACCTTGCCCATTTCTATTCATCATTACCATAAAGAGTGATTTTTGGTTACAGGTGACAAATTTTGCTGCAACTCAATTATCCAAATCAAACAGGAAAAGAAATAGGCACATGAATCAATTTAAAAAATGACGACTATGCTAATTTATTTAATGAAAGCTGCATTTCTCTTATAATTCTTGTTACAACTTTTCCTTCTTCACATCTTGATTACGAGAACAGAATGAAAAAATGGGAGAGAATAAATGAAAAAGGAAGAAATAAGATCCATGAAAAATGTGAGAAACAAATAGGTAACTGGAGAGAAATTAATATATTGTATGTACTTTATTTATTTATTTTGGTTTATCATTTAATTACAATGGTAAGAATAAAATGGTAAAGAAATTAATAAATTGTATGTACATTATTTGTTTATTTTGGTCTATCATTCAATTACAATACTATGTCTTATTTGCAAGAATAAAATGGTAAAATAGATACCTATAAAATACTAAATAATAAAATAATTTTATAAAATTAAAAAAAAATAAGATATAAAAAAAATATAAAGAAATCAAACAACAGAAGTAATTTTTATTTACTATTGTATAAATAATACACTACTAAATGTCTTATGTATAAGATTTACATGATACAATATGAATTTTAAATCTAAAATATAATAGATATTAAATCTTTAATTATCTCTAATTAAATACAAATTTATGATACAATAGAGATAAATCTTCATTTGAAATAAATCTAACCATAAGATTGATATATCACATTTAAGATTTGACATCCAAATTATAACACTATTCTTGGATGTCAAATGCATTGAGAATATGCCTCATTAAAAACATTGCTAGAAAAACCTAATGGAACAAAAACTAGTAAAGGAAAAAAGAGTACATTATTCTCATGCAATACACTTAAGTTGCTTCATTAAAACCTTTATAGGAAAACCTCGTTTAACAAAACCATGAAAAGGAAAAAGAGTACAACGAGTATACAAATGTATTTTCTCTAATTATGACAATCATTCAATATGAGATATCCCTTTAATTGGCACATTTTAACATCACTATGACAATCTCTCAAATGTTGAAGTAAATGTAATAACTCATATTGAATGAGCTTACTTGATCGTCCTTGACTTTATATGTAGTATAATATCATAGTTGTAAACTAAATGTAGTTACTTTAATAACAATAGCACATTTAAATACTAATTTATAAGGTATATATTATTTTACAAAATAACTTATAAAATTAACCACAAAATTAATTAGAAATTTTGCACTTATAAAACATATTACAGTAAGGATAATAATTAATATATATAATTTATAATAAAACTCATCATTTTTTTCTTGTAAAAGATTTAACATTTGTATATGCTCTAATAACATTCATCAATGTTAATAAATATACTGAGTATTAATTATCTTACTAAATGGTGCCAACTAATTATAAAATGAAAAATAATATGAGATAATTTTTATATTATGCAACCAAAGAATAACTGAATATATAATGTGTATATGTTTTATTCATAAAAAGTAAATCAATATAAGTTTATCTCCCTTTAAGATAATTATTTATTTTGCCATATTTTTTAAGAGCACATGAAATAATTAACATGCTTTGTATACATAACAAAGTCATATGACTTGTAAAAATATTATATTTTAATGCTAATGTGAATGCATAAGATATATATTAGAACTCATTTAATTATTCACATTGTTTTAATAATACATGCTTATGAATTATCATAACAATATATGGCATTTGAAGTTAATGCTTTTATAAGCAATAAGTACTATTAATTTATTTAAATCAGTAACTATATATAAGTAATATTATATGAGCATTAGTCACATTTTAAAGTCATTATATACATACGGAAGTAAAATTTTTTATCTTACAACCTCACCATATTTTATATAAATTCATGTGTTTTTAACATATTTTACATTTCTAGGCACTTGGACAACTGGTCTTTATAAATATCTAACAAACATCTCATGTGTTTATATTATCTCTATTTTACTTTGATCATAAGTGAATGAATATGTGTCTGAAATAATATTTTATATTTGGCCAATTTTTTCTTTATCGACATTTAATAACTTTTAATATTATCAAGGATCATCATTATCTCTTGCTTATTAAAGAGAGATATAAAAGAAAATATGTTGTACAATATTAACATATTAATATTTTCTTCATCCCGTCATCGAAATGATATCATTTTATATCAGGTACTTGAGACTCTATAAGAATCAATAATTGTTATAATCTTTTTTGATATTATTTCTTAGAGTATTAACTCCTTTATTCTAATAAATAGTATTAATTTTGCACCAACATAATTAGCAAGCTTGAGATAAATTATGAATGTTTGTTGTTATTTTATTTCATTGTTGTATAGGGACTTCAATAATTTCTTGAGCATTTACAGCTAAATTTTTCACTATCTAAATGCATCAATAATATATAGTATTCTATTATTGAGTGATTTTTTTGAACCTCATGTTCCATAAAATGGATGCATTTTAAGTAATTCACGTCATTATCTTTTTTCTCTCCCCCTAATGGTAAAAATTATTTTTATTTATCAAAATTATTTAACAAGCCTACTTATCCTTTAAATGGTTCAATATATTTAATATAAATGAAACTCAAAAATCATGTCTTTAAATTTGTTAATGGGCCCATATCAATATGTTGAGTTGATGCAATAAAATTAAGGTAACTTTATTTTGTCATTAATGTAAGTTACAATTAAGAAATTTGTGAGTTAAACTGAACCCAAAAATATATCATATTCCATAATAAGGCTGATAATATAATTTTCATAATATATGATTTTTCATATGCGTGAAATTTACTATTAATTTTTATCAAATATAGTGAGTTAATTTTGTCTTAAGAACATGTAACATATATAGTTATTGAATAAAAAAATGTTTGAACTTCTATCCACAGTCATTTAACTTTCTATTATACACTGAACCAATTTAGGTTCTTTATAACTTATTTAGTAATGATAATTATTCAAATTTTTATCCATCAAAATTTATTTTATATTTGCTATATAAATCGAGAGAAGCTTTCAAATATTGACTTCTAGTCGTGTATTTATGGCATTATACTTTAGACTAACATATGCACCATCCATGCAATTTTAATCATAAGATTGGTCTTAAAACTTTTCAATTTAAGCTTCTATCTGTGACTTTATATATTATATTTTGATTGTAATTTCTAATGTCACTATCGCTAAATATATTCTAAATATTAAATTTTTCCTTAACTTTGAAAAATTTGAGCACAATTATATATAATATAGTTCATTATACTTTAACTCTTTAAAGCCTTTTATTAGATTATACAATTATGCTAACTCATATATTATTCAACAATAATGAATATTGTTGCATTACCTTTGAGACACATAAGTGTTCACAATTTAAATTGATAGACAATATTTACAAATCCACTTTATATTTCTTCATCCATCATTATTCATCAAGATCAAAATGAGATATATACTAGATAATATTAATAAAATATTAGATCTTAATTAATACTCTCTTATTCTGCTACTGTAGAAGCATATGGTCCATTATAAAATTAGAGCTCAAATACGTTATGATATAACAACAACTCTAAAATAAATTTTATTTATCTGTATGGGCTTTCAATAATACAATAAAATTGTAATTACCACATTAACAATATTAACACAATAGCTTAAATCAAGTACATGATTATCATATAATATTCACTTCTAGTAATGATACGATCAAAATGTCTTTATTTTCTTAATAATTTATACAAGCACATAATATTTAAATATATATGTGTTTCTTTATTGCTATTTTATGAGCCAATTTTACTTGTAAAGATGACATATGAAGGATTCATAACTGTTGCTAATTTCAGCATCAATGTTGCTATGTAAGCATACACGAGATTTATGTATATATTTCTTTTAGCTCTCAATAAAATATATGATTGAATAACCTTTTTTTCTCCAAAGTTTGTTAAATAAAAGGTTAATAATATTGAGTACTTAAAAATCTTGAATGATCAAGATTAATTTATAATGACTATCAAATTAATCACTTGCAATTCTTCAAAATATATTTTTCTCTTTTGATTATATTCAATTCAATGTCAACATCAAATGACATTTGTTTCAAGGATCATATAATCAAAATATCTTTATATCCATAATTATATTTAGAACATATATTATTTATATATATATATATATATTATTATCTTACTACTTTAATATCATATTTTACTTATAAAATAAAATATAAATATTTTATGATGTCAATTTTACTCTCAATATTGCTACTTAATAGCATACACAAGGTACTGAATGTAATTTATCATATATTATGTTAGCATTGTAGCTTGTGAGCTCTCAATTAATGATATAAATGTAATTCTAAAATATTGCATTTTAATACTTTCAAATATATATTGTTATTAGCATCCTATGGACTCTCAATAATAACATAGATGTAATTTTAAAATATTATATTTTTGACTTCAGGAGAATAATTAAATTCCTTATTTTCTTATTATATATATAAGTTTTTTGGAATACTTTAGCAATATAGCAATACAATTAATATTCATTAAGAGTGTTATCAGGAAAAAATTGTGGGATAAGGCCTCCTTAAAAACCATCATTCTAGACAAAGTAACATTTTCAGGAAAGACTAGTGGCACAAAGGCTACAAAACTCCCTTAGATTTTATTATTCATGCAACTACACACTTAAAAAATTTATCTGAGTTACCAAAACATAAGATTTTAGTTAATTTATTTACTATTTAAAATATCACAAATAATAATATCAATTTAGCATAAAAATTAACCTAAAATTTTTGTGTATTTAATTAATGAACATAAATAAATAGATACACATAAAAAATTATAATTATACCATAAAAATTTATTTAAGTGATTGCAAATTATATCAATACTGAAAAAGTATTATCAATAAATAAAAAAAATATGAATTTGAATCTATAAGGTAATTACATTTAAATAACTTTCATATAATTCATAATTAATATCAAATGAATATTATTTAAGTAAGATACTAAGGACATCACATTCTAAAAGTTATTTTCACCATTTTTTAATAATTAATATAATTATTATATATGTGTGCTACATATATTATTTATTAATAATAAATTATTAATTTAAAATAAAGTAAATATTAACAGATATTCATGTGACATTTCTATCTATTCATTTAGTATAAAATATTCAAGATTTGTAATTTTTTTTAAAATAATAATAACAAATATTTATATTGATAAACTTAAATATATATTTATTATTATATTCATAAATATATTTGTAAAATATTTATATATAATATTATCAAATGATTGCAATATATTGAATAGGAGAATAACAAACAAAAATTAGACTTGCAAATAATAAACAATATATTTAGTATCTTATAATAAATTAGTTTCAAATTTTATTGGTGATCACAATATTGAGTTTAATCAAAAAATTTATTATTAAATAATATTTATCTTCATACTAATATTGAATTTTAATTTTAAATAATTTATAGTTTACTATAAAATAAGAAAGTTTATTTTGAGATATTTTTATGGTTTGTTGGCTTACCAACATGATATGGTATATGAGATTACTTTTCAGAGTTTATTAATTTCCCAACTTTATTAAATCCCTAACCTGATGTGATATCTGAAACTATTAAAAATAATACTATAATATAGATATATATAAATATTGATATATAAATTAAATAATTTAATAAATTTTAAAAGTCAATTACAATATGAATATATCTAGATGTTAATATATAAATTAAACAACTTAACAAATTTTAAAAGGTAAATAAATTATAAATATTATTGATTATCATACTTAATTAAAATGACCAAGAAATATAAAAAATCTTGATAGATTTTTAATGAAAATAAAATTGAGTTTAATCGTAAAGAATAAAAAGATTCAAGAGCTTGTAAGTCTTGAACAAACAATCGTGATGATAAAGTGTTATAAAACTAAAGAAAATAAGAGAATAAAAATAGAGAGAAAGCAAATAGCATAAGTAATCTCATTTATTGTTGAGTAAATAATAAATTGCTAAAGACCCTATTTATAAAGTTTACAAGATACAATATGAATTTTGAATATAAAATATGATAGATATTAAATCTCTAATTATCTCTAATTAAATACAAATCTATGACACAATAGAGATAATTCTTTATTTAAAATAAATCTAACCATAAGATAAATATATTATATTTAAGATTTAACAACCAAATTATAATAAATAATAAATATTAATTTAAATACTTAATAGATAAATAATAAATTAAAATATAGATTAATATATATTAGGGATAAGTATAGGCATAGGTACAATAAATTATCTTTTAAGTCATTTTATAAACTAATTTTATCTTAACGATTTAAAAAAATACAAAATCTTAGAACCTTTAAAAATTAACTTTTAAGCCAACTTTTAAGATTGCTTTGAAGGTAGTTAGTTTAACAATTTTGAACCTATAATTTTACTTAAAAATTATTACCGTAATAAAAGATACAATATAAAGTATAAAAACATTTTTTTTTATCCCTACAAACATTTTTAACATACAAACAATTTGCGAATAAAACTAAGGTATTTGTCTCTGTTTAAATTAAACTTTTCATTGTTCAAGGAAATCACATTCTCGTAAACTAAACTCTCTTTGTTCAATTATACTTAATCTCGATTTTAACTTCTAACTTAAATGCACAAAAAATTATTTTTCACATTTTCAATTAAATGCTAAAATAATTTATAACTAATTTAACACTATCTGTATAAAATCAAAGGCATTTAATAAATATCTTAGTAATTTAAGACACACACACATATATATATATAGTAAAGTGTAAGTTGTTTTTGTATTGAATTCATGTCTTTTTTCTAGGAATTTTATTAGGAATGTAATGGCAGTGTTAATTTCAATTTTTTAGGCTAGTTTTTATTATTTTTCTTTTTATTTCTTCTCATTGTTTTTTTTTTGTGTATGTTCTTGTTGCACTCTGATAGAATATACTTGCCCTTTCCTTTCATTTGCTACAATGGTCGCCGTGTCAAAAAATATCGAGGCATGGGCTCACTTGAAGCAATGATCAAAGGCAGTGATGCTAGGTATTTGGGCGAAAAAGCTAAGCTAAAAATTGTCCAGGGGGTTGTTGGAGCAGTTGCAGACAAAGGTTCAGTTCTGAAGTTTATACCTTACACAATGCAAGCCGTGAAACAAGGCTTCCAAGATCTTGGTACTTCCTCTCTCCAATCAGCTCATGACCTTTTGAGATCAAAAGTTTTGAGGCTAGAGGTACTGCTGCTATCATTTGCATGTGTTGTGTATGATTTGAATTTAATTTATCATTCTAACATACGGTGTACATCCTTACATTGGATTGAAAATTTATGGTCATTCTATAAAAGGGAAAAATACTTCTATATCATTGTGCTTTTCACAACAACATCATTGTTCCTTCTCGTTGAGTTTGGACCGGTTTATCTTCTTGTTTGGTTTATCTTTATGATGAATCACTACAAGGGAGGAGAAACTAAGTGCTTTAGAGTGGGGCCAGTTTGGTACTTGGGAAAAACTTATAAAGTGTATAGATTGGCTCTGAAGTGTGAAATGCAGTGTTATAACCCTTCAAAGAATTAGACTGGTTTGACACTACAGTGTTTTCTAGTCATCTTCGACAATAAAGGGCTCTAACCTTTAGATGGCTATGTTTACTTCTCCTGTTTGATTCCCACAAAGTAAGATAATTATCTTGTCTACTGCAATTATTTGTTCGTTAGAAAGAGAGATATCAATAAACATTATTCAATCTTTAATTACATTTGGGAAATTGCTAGTTCTCAGAGAACAAAATTGAAAAAAAGGCAATTTTGTATCTTTGATGAATATAATAGGTTGAGTTTTTGGTAAGGTTATGGAATTATCAATTAACAATTGGCTGAAAACATTTTGCTCTTTATTTTTACAGACGCGGACAGGAGCTACTCAAGTAGAAGATGGAGTCCATGGACTGGTTTCCTATGAAAAGAAATATTTCTAAATCTGTAGATCATACCTTTTAATCTTTGCCTTGCTTCTTGTGCTGTCCTTGGCAAAGAGATTAATTTACTCGTAAGAACTCCTTTATTTTCTCCTGTAGCTGCCAATTTTGAGTGTCTAATATTTACGTACTTCTGCTTTGATTAGAATGGAAGCTTTTTTTTAGTTTTTAGTCTACTTGTATTTTTTGTTCTCCATACCATATTGTTCAGAAATTTAATATTTACAATATGTAAAATATTTTTATATTGTGAATTAACATTATGTAAAGGACTCAACCTAACTTATTTCAGGCAATCCATATTGCTCTTGCCTGTGTTCGTGAGTTATCTTCCATGGCTCCACTGTGAGATCTTCTTGTATATCCTTGGTATGATCCTTACTTTTACATATTCAGTTAAACCTCTAGTTTCTAATTTAACCTCTTCTCATTAATATTTACCTACACCCATTGATCTTAGGTACGATTAATACACCTTCTTTACTGATTGATTCTTGGTTTTCGGACACTAAAGGCTCGGGTCTGTTGGGGATGTATTCCAAGTAAAAGAAGAAGAACAACTAGAAGCTCTCAGTGAAAATCTTGTTGTTTGATTGGCTTCCTTGATTTGCCGAGTTTGGACTATAATTCTTTTGTTTAGTTGTTCCTCACTCATAATTCCATTGAAGTTTGTATCCTTTGTTTTCTTGCATGTTGTCCTTAATAAGGTTAGGTGGTTCCAAAATTTGCATATTAGCATTTAGTTGAGTCTCTACTTACTTCTTATTATACACGTTTTTACCTCTTTAGTAAAACTTAACAATTACCCATTTCACTTTTCTTCGTTTGGTTTTTACCTCTTCTGGTTTCTTTTGGATCAGATTTTCAAGCTTTATCACTTTCATTACTTGAGCATTATTATTTAAAAGCATCCAAGAAGTCTATCATGAGAACATTGTTTTGGAATATTTATATTAGGGGGCTAAAAACCCGAAATTATCATAATAATTCAATGAGGGATTTTATGTTGTACTCTGATGGTCATGATTTAGGTGTGTACGTTTTACATGGATTAATTGTTGGCCTGGGGCTAGGGCTATTAAACATCCACTTGATCGGTTCATTCTGATTAGGCGTGATAATCATGTCATGTTAGTTAACACATAAAAAACATGTTGTTTATTTATAATAGTAATAAATAACATGAAAAAATTATCAATAAATTTTTACTAAATTTTTTATCTGTACGTATTGTGTTATCATATTGTGTTAGAAATTATCACCCTTAATTCAGATCGGATGCTTCACTATCCTAAAGTCGTTCGCAGTCAACCCATAGTTGCTTTAGATTTAATGGCCGAAGCTTGAAAGCTACCTCATCCTTTTCGATTTTTTCAAGCTTGGAGTAGGGATGATACTTGTAAATCCATATTGAAGATATTTGGAGCCGATGTTGGGATTCCCCCAGTTTCTATTGCTTATATTTTAAACAAAGTTGGTAGCTCAAAGACTTTCTTAATGGAATCAATATCACTTTGGCTATCGCCACCATAATGTCAAACAAATTCATCTCATTCAACCGGTTACATGTAACTCAATTAACATTGGGAAAGGAAGCTACTCTTTAGTTGGAATTCCGTGAAATGTCAAACGCTGGGAGATGATAATGCGGCAAAAATATCGAGAGTTATGGGTTAAGGATGCAGTATTATCTCAAAGTTTAGTCGCTGTGGGAGCCTTGGCTATAAATGATAAAGGTATAACTAACCATGGAGATTAATACTTGATACTTGTAGTCCTCAGGTGGTATAAGCCAAGGCTCTGTCGGTGGTTGTTTCAATGGTAATCAAGCATGTGTGGAAATATGTGATTGTATTTCCCACGTGCTGCCAATTTTTCTTCTCATGCACACATGTTACATTTTTCACAAGCCAATCTTGGCATTTCAAAAACATAAAATTTGGTTTTTATTGATTATTATGTTTACTCTAAAAGAAATCAGTGAGATATTATTTATAAAGTATTGCCCAATTCAAATTAATAAACAATAATACTATTTAATAATTAATAAGAGTAAATAAAATATGAAATGTTTAATAACAATGAGTTAAATTATTATGATTATAAATCGATGGAAATGAGATAATATTGAATATTTTAAATTAAAAATCAACTAATTCATCAACAATAAATTTAAATTAGAGTAATTGAATTTAATTAATTGATTTAATTCTTTATATTTTTTTACGTAACTTTAAATAATTTATTTATGTTAGCATGTAAAATGAAGTATAATACACTTTTCTTAGAATAAGTATTAAATTGTATGTTTATTCCAATTTTTTCTAACCAAATAGTGTTTTGTATTGTTCTAACTTCTAAAGAATGACTTAAAGCATGAGAGAGATTTCAAATAAGAAAAAGTAATTCATTCGAACCCATAAACCATTAGGTTTTTACTACATTAAATAAATAAATAAATAAATAAACAAAGTAAACCATGTGTGTCCAATTTTAGATTTACTACTTTTATGACATTATTTTATTTTAACAAACTTTAATAATTTATGCTAGGACATAGATGTCTTGGTTATTTTTTTGCTCAACCACAAGAATGAAAAAATTATTGACATTGTGTGAAAATCTAAATAGTTATTTCAAATATTTTAACTACTCAATATACGATTTTCTGATTAATTATATATTCAATTAAAATATAATTTAATTTTAAATATATCTCATTATTACATTTATTTGCTAATTTTTTTTTTTATAATTTAAAATTACACTAGTTATCATTGAAACATTTATTCATTTATAATAATACCATAATTGATAATCTAAATAACTATTTAAAAAAAAATAAAAAAAATTTCCATTTTTCTCATAGCCCTCTTCTGCTTCTTCTTTTCCATGCCCAGCCCACTACTCGCTGAGGTCGCGTAGTCCCTCTTCCCCACGAAGAAACCAACCTAGCGAGAAATACCAAAACCTAGAAACATAAATTACAGAGACAAGTAAATAGGCGTTGATAGAGTTACAAATGGACGCTTAATAACGTTTTCATGGCTGACATTTGGGAAGAAGTGTTGTGTTCTAGGGCAAATTTGGGCTTGTTCAGTTGAAGACCGTATTCATCATTCAAAACCCTAGGTAACTTTAAATTTGGATGAACTTGAAGTTTTTTTGTGGCCTCATTGTCGTGCCCTAGCTCATAATTTAAAATTCTGCTCTAAATTTCAGGTGATTCATTGTTTTCTATGTTGATATTTGGGGGATTCGTAACCCTAGAAATTGCATCTCTGTCATTTTTTCATTGTAGAATGGAATTCGGGCCTAATTCATTGAGGGCATTAGTTTGTTTTGGTTCAGTGATTATATCATACATTGTTATTGAATGCTTGCGGGTTTATGCGCTGGTAGTTATAAAGGCATATTGGTTTAATGGGATTTAGTGCATCAATTAACCATGGCACCGATTTGGTTTATACGAGGAGTGTGTTGTTGCATCAGTATGCCAGTGATTCATAAACTCTAGCCCCTTAGTTTAAAATTTTCCCATGCAAAATTTGAAAGTGTTATATTGGCGCCAAGATTTTGCATGCAATTTCTTGCTTAATACCTTGTTACCTGAAATAATATGGAGTACTTATTCATTGATTCTGATGTAATCTTTGCTTTTGTAAAGACTTTATTTCCTTTTTATTTAATTGACTGTTTGATTCTCGATCATCCCACTACACACTCAAATTTTTTGTATTAGTGGTATGAAATTCTAGGCTTTCTATTTCAATCTGATCTAAGTCTAAGGTATGTGATGTGCTTGTTAGGTGGCTGCTTTGCTGTACTTGAAAAGCCTTTTGTGCGCATACTTAATCAGTACTCTTTGGGCTTTTTAGATTGAGTTGAAGAATATAGTTTTCTTGTTTTGCATTAGGTGACAGCAAATTGAAAGTAATCTCTTATTAGAAGGTTTAAAAGTTTGGTAAAAGCTATTATGCAAAAGTATTTTTTATTGTTTAAGTTATGCTTATTCTTTTAAGGACTCCTAGTGAACTTGCATTTTTTATGTGGTGCCTTTTGTATTCCAATATTTTATTTTAACATCTTTCCTTTCCCCCACATCCTAAATGTAAGTCCTGGTAATGCTACATTGCTACTTGTTATTATAGATACTATCCTGTTTTATTAGTAGATCACTGGATTAGTGCACTCCTTCCATCTTTTGTGACCCCTTAGGGATGCTATTATGGCTCTTTTGACATTCCAGAGAACCTGTCAAATTGATATTACATTCTATTTATTTTAATTTAGATCAAACCTTAATTTTGTGATGGCTTTAATGCATTTTGCTTACTATGGGGAAATCTTTCTATATTATGGCTATGTAGCTGTCTCAAAGTAATGTATTTCAGACGTGGATTTTAGCACAATCTTCTTTTGGGATAGCTTGTGCACATACCTTAGGAGATTGTTAGTACAGCTGTGACAAATTGAAGTCAGAGCTGAGACTGGAGAAATGGTGTGCCTACCAATCTAACACTGGGTCATTCATATTGCTGCTATCTTCATGAGATCTTCTAGTTTTGCCTTTTCAGTTTCTATGCTTTGTATGATCAATAAATATTGGAGTCTGTTAAGTGACTTAACCTTTGTGTTATTTATTCAAGTTGGCATTTGCTCCGTTTTTTTGGTGTGAGATGAGATCTATTATCATGCTGTTTTTGAGACATTACTTTTTTTATTTGTTGGCTCATTATGCTTTAGACTTTAATATGTATCTGTAGTTTTATGAATTAGTTTTTAATCCTTGTATTAGCATTTCTGATATTCCTCCATTTATTTTATTATCGAAATCAGATGGTAGGAAAAATTACTTTAAGGTTTTAAGTAGGAATTTATGGATGTAGCTCAGAGTCTGCTCTCTTAGTAAATGCTGAATTTGATTCCATGGGAGGAGTTGTTGACGGCGGAGGTGGAATCGGTTTGAAGACCTATCCATGCCGAGCAGCAATTGAGATGGCACAAGCCGAGCTTAGGTCTGGTGGTCTCCATTATGATTTTCCTTTCTAAATATCTTTTGGGAAAATATAATTCATACCAAGTATATCTTGAAATGTAATGTATTTGATAACAGACAGGAGTACGATGTACGTGAGGAAAGGAGGAGGGAACTGGAATTTCTTGAGAAGGTGCTGCAACTTGATCTTTCAGATATTTTATTTTAAACTTCTTTAGGTAACTTGTGATCATTTTAAATGCTTCTCACTATTAGGGTGGCAATCCCTTGGACTTCAAATTTGGTATTGCAGCATCCATCAGTGTCCAGTCTACTTCACTCACCAATCATAAACCAGAACACTCTGTGATAAGGTTCCTAATTCTTTCTTCTTGTGTGTGTGTGTGAATCCTTGATTAATAGAATTTTAATTTATCAAACACACTTGCTGATCATTTTTCTATTATCTCACTATTTTATTTACCATCTCAGTGAACCAAAAGGTAGTTTTGCTCTGGCTGCATCACCGCATGGGGACTCGGTTGAGAGTATTGATAAGCCAGGGGCTCCTACTGGATGTGAACCCAATAGTGCTGATAACCTCACACTCTTCTATGGGGACAATGATACACCTGAAGGAGAGAGATCTTTACGTTTTACAAGCAGAAATAGTGTTGCTCCATCAGAGCAGTCTTCACAAATGTATGGGACTGATGATACCAAGGAACCAGAAGACTCAGCTATTGTCCGCCCTTATGCTCATAGGAACAGGTCGAGACCAAGCCGTGAAGGTTCTTGGTCGAATTCTGCTGGTATTGCTCACAGTGTTCAGGGATCCTCCTTACCCATAAATGGTGGTCCAAATGACACCAAGGAGATGAAATCTGAGATAAATAACAAAAAGGACATGAATATATCATCTGATACTAATCTGAGGTCTACGAATTCAAATGGAGGTACGATTTTGAACGTTGTTGCTTCTGATAAGCAGTTGACTAAGGACTTGGATGGTGCACAGGAACTAGAAATGAAGGCTGAACCAGTCAATGGTAGCCTGCCTGGAACCTGTTTGGATATTGTGGCTCCCAAAACTTTGGAAGAGAACCAACATAGTGAGCCATGCCAAACTGATCCTCTGCCAATTCCTATTTTTACCATTTCTGCAGAAGCTGATATTTTGCAGAAGGAACAGCTAGTATCAGGTGGTCAGCAATGTCTACCATCTGTAGCTAAAACAAATTCTGAAAATGAAACTACCTGTGTTCAGAAGAATGGGTTTAATGATTTAAAAAGTGTAAATAAGAGTACGCTAAATGAAGTTCAAAAGAGCTGTGCAGCTGTAGACACAAAAGGTTCAGATTCCAAATCTTCCTGCACCAAACCTTGCCTAGGATTAGATGTACATAATGAGAGTGACATGTTTACCTACCTAAGAAACACCGATTCTGATGGAAATACCATGGTGCGTACTTTAGAGATTGAAGGGATAGCAAAACAAGTTCTTGAGGAAGCAGTGCAAGAAAAACATGATAAACCACTTGATGGTGGTGGTGTTATTAATAACCACCACTCATCTGTTTGTCAGAACGACTCTCCTATTGTCAAAGGGGAGGAGGATATAAATCCAAATAGATCTGAATTGCATAATAAAATTAAGTCGCATTCCGACACCAAGCAGGTGCAACAAAGTGGCAATACTGTATCTTTAAATGGTAGAAACATAGACGTCCTCGATGATAATTCCAGCATCGAGAAAGAAATAATTTGCACAGATAAACTTCAGGACCCCCAACATATATCCAGGGGCAAGCTTTCTGAGGCTGTATTATCTGCTAGGGATTCTACGATGGTGTCTGAGCCCCAATCTGTATTTGGAAGTGGCTTGAAAGTGGTAGATAAGGCTCATGAAGACTCTATTTTGGAAGAGGCTCAAACTATAGAGGTTTTTATTCATTATTTTCTCATGTTAATCCTCAGATTTTTCACTGTTTGTGGCCTTTTTTAGTATTAACTTTCAAATTTGAGGTTTGAGCGGACGGAATAATTTATCATACAGGTGAAACATAGAAGAATTATTGAATTATCTGTTCCTTCTTTAACCCCGGAGAACCGAAGAAAATCTCACTGGGATTTGGTCCTTGAGGAAATGTCATGGATGGCGAAGGACTTTGCTCAGGTCTGATTTTGTGGCTACATAATACACGTGAATCTTTTTCTGTCATTGTGGAATTCCCCTTTTAGAAGACTTCCATTTATGGCCTTGATTGTCTTGAATACCATCTACTATCTCCATCTTTATGTACCTTATATTTTTACCTTTATATTTGTTTATAGGAGCGCTTATGGAAGATAGTTGCTGCTTCTCAAATATGTAGACGGGTAGCGTTTGACTCTCGGCTGAGATTGGAGCAAAAATACCAAAGCAGGAAGCTTAGGGAAAAGGCTTATGCCATGGCTAAGGCTGTGATTCAGTTTTGGCATTTAGCTGAGCAAAATTTAAATGGCGATGATCTGAAAGTTTGTCCTGAAAAATGTGAATGCACTTTTTTTCCTTCCACAGGGAGCGACCAGAATGATGTTTCCAAGCACATCAATGATGGATCTAACACGGTACTGTACTTGGGCTTACTTTATGATCTTCATTCTAGTTACTTGAGAGAACTTTGGGAGGCTTCATGACCATTGGTGAAGTTTTCACTTTATGATAAGTGCTTCAATTTATCCAGTGTCAACTTAGCATGGACACACATGTGGGTGGGGTTTACATGAGATAATTTTTTTATATTGGGACTTGATGTAGAAGTTATACTTCAAGACAGATCATTGGATTAGTACTGCAATTTGCAGACTGTTGATTCAATATGTCTCTTTAAGTTTCGTAGATCTTGCTATTTTCCTTCTTAAATATAATCTTAGAGATGTGGAGGACCACTTATATTCATGATGTTTTGACAGGATTCCTTTTTGGGTAAGTTGAGCAAGTCGAGTTAAGTACTATAGTTCATGCATGCATGGACTGGAAGCCACATTCACAACCCCACACACACACGTGGGAGCTGGAGGTGAATAAGATAAATAAACTCTCATAAGCTATGCTGACTTGCATGGTGTTCAAAGCTATATTTTAATTAAAGAAAGTGTTCATTTGTTTTGCTCTTGTTTTCATTTCAGAGCTTCATGATTTGTTATTTTGATTAACTTCAGGTATACTGCACTACCTTGATAAGGTAATTATATGTTGGATAATATGTAGGAGATGAAAAGGAACTTGCTTCAAAATATTAAAGTTTGCTTCTTACCTTATAATTTTTATATGTTTATTTTGCCCTGAAAACCGTTTGTATGTTATTGATGCATATCATGGTAATCAACAGGAGCCAAGCAAAGAGGAGCCTCAGCATCCCAGAAAGAATCTTGCATTTTCTGTGCAGGATTATGCATTGAGATGTTTGAAATATAACAGTTCTCTTCGTCGTCTGCCTCAAGCAGAAGCCCCTGCAACACCTGACTGGATATCTGATTTTGGCATTTTGAAGAACTCCTGGGGGGACAATCTCTCAGATCTCACAGAGGTATTGCCAAATTTCCCTCAGTCTTTTTATTTTCAGCAACTTATCAATTTGAATCTGGAGATATTTAGTCTTATCTTTACTTTGGGTAGCTTGGATGGAGAGGAAATATCAAATATTTGAAGATAAAAGAGGAACCTTTTGGAAGAGTTGTGGAAGCTCGTTATATATAATGTTGTTTCTGGTAATCTGATTCCTCCATGTTTCAAGGCATACCTAGAAGTTCAATATACTTCATATTGGAGAAGGGTGGATAGTTGCTTTGTGTTGATAGGTTTAATACTTAGCTCATTTTCTCAGGTTTTCCTTAGTGGTTGACCTCTTTTGATGCAACTTTTTCTATTTCCAGTGAATTTTTTTTCTAATAATTTTTTTTGCATATGTCTCCTTATCTCTCTATCTTCTTGTTAACAACTACTTAAGATTGGTATTGCTACTCTTTAAGGGGAAAACTTTGATTTTATAGTTTCTTTTTTGTCCTACCATATTTATAACTGTCGATACAGATCATGTGCTACTTGTTGAACTCGTCTTTGCAGGAAAATTTATTTTACACAGTTCCTTCTGGTGCAATGGAAGTGTATAGAAAATCTATTGAATCTCATGTGATGCAGCGTGAGGTAATGTTTGCTCTGCACTGTATTTTTAAATGTGCTTTCTGTTTCGAGGGTTATATATATATATGGTATATATATATATATTATTTATTTATTTATTATTATTATTATTATTATTTTTTTTTTTTTGCATCCACATTATTTCTGCAGTGACTATTTCAAAATGTTTCCCCTTTTCTGGGGCAGACTTTCTAATTTATTTTATGGCAAATGTTTTCAGAAAACTGGAATTAGTGTGCAGGAGAAAGTGGATACGTCTTACGATGCAGTGGCAGGTATAACTTTAACTGTTATGGCCTATGATGCTTATTTATCATTTTGTTGCTTCTTGCTATTTAACTTTTAAATTTCAGAATATGGTCTTCCAGATAATGCACACATCAAGGATGAAGGAGTGAGCACATATTTCTTGAATGGTACAAATGAGGGTTGCAAGTCTTTAAAATTAAACCATAAAAAACGGAAGCACTTGATGGAGTCATACACACCACGATCCTTCGAACCAGGAGCCTATTTGCCTTATGAGCACTACAATGCTACAACTCAACAGTCCATGTTGATGGGAAAAAGACCTGCTAGTCTGATTGTTGGTCCAATTCCTACGAAACGGATGCGTACTGCTTCCAGGCAGAGAGTTCTTAGTCCTTTTAGTGCTGTAACTACTGGAAGTGTAGAGGTTCAAATAAAAACAGATGCTTCAAGTGGAGATACCAGCTCTTGTCAAGATGACCAGGGTCCTTTGCATGGTGGATCTCAGTTCCAGAAAAGTGTGGAGGTTGAATCTGCTGGGGACTTTGACAAGCAGTTACCTTACGAATCTGCAGAAATATCAGTGAAACCTAAAAAGAAGGCAAAACACCTGGTATATACAAATTGCAAACTCTTGTTACAATGACATGAATATATATCCGTGGTTATGTGGTTCCTTTAGTCTGTGCTCTATGTCAGTTGAGTTTTATGTGGTTACAGGGTTCCACTTATGACCAGGGATGGCCGATGCATTCAGCTATGTTTAATGATCAGGTAAGCAGGAAAGTTGCTATATATGATAGAGTCATCCTCCTCTTAAATTTTATTTGATATTTAATTTCTGAGAAAGTAATTGGTTTTCTGCATGCAAGTTTGAATAGTTTGGCACAAGTACAATATCACATATAACATCTTTGGGTCCTGTAAAGCTATGTTTTGGAACTCTATTTTCCTTGGGAGAATATGATATGGAAGGCATGAGGGACAAAAATAGGAGAGATAATGAAATAATGCTATATATTGTTTATGAGTTGGTTAATGCATGAAGAAAAGCCTTCAAAAGATTTAAATTTATGTTCTTCCTTTTTCTTCTCTCATGTTTTCCTCGCCATTTTTATCCTCGTAAATGGCAAATGATCCTAATGGAACAGGTTGTTGGGTTTAATCTTTGATCTTCATTTCATTAAACATTGTCAAGGCTTTTGGATTGTGAATTGATAATCTATGATGTGCAAGCTCATAATGAATGAGTTATAGATCGTATGACATATTGTTAATGCTAATTTTGTGTAATATGGTCTATTTGAGTTATATGCATAGCTTTTAGCCCATCTGTGTAGCTGCGTGCATAAATGTTATAGAGGTGATGTTGATTTATATGTCTTTACAAGCTTGTGTGTAATTGATGTCAATGAATGGGAGCATCATGGTGAAGACATGTTTATCTAGTGGAGGTGAGATTCTTTGATTACTAGGAATTATTGTTACCATATTGAAAGCTAGGTGAACTTGATAGACATTCAGAGAAGTTAACCGGTTTCGGTTAACGAACTTAAAAGTTCAATTATAGTCCCATAGTGCATGTGTTTGTGTGCATCTTTTTGTATCTCTGTTAGAGGATTATTTTTTTCTATGACTTCAAGAGGGGTTTAGATGAAGTACTATTGTTTTCTACCTATAAATTCTACCTATTTCCTAGTGTGTCTAAGTTTTCTCTTGGTATGAACTTTCCTGGTATGTACTGAAGTAGTAATTATTCATAATCTTTTTCAATGTGCAGAGGGAGAATTCTAAAAGGAGAATAGAGAATCACCATTTTGAATCTAATGGTACAAGTGGTAGACATTATTTGTGCAACATGTGTCCTGGTATTACTTTCCATATTCTGTACATTTAACCTACTTCAATCTGTAGGTTTGCACTTGCAACATGATGGCAAGAAGCCCAAGATATCAAAACCACTATTTGAGAATACTTTCGATAACATGGCAGCAGTGACTGGGTCTGTTCCTTCTCCTGTGTCATCCCAAAATAATATGCCTCATACAAATAAAATTTTGAAGTTGTTTGGTGGTCGGGATAGGGGCCGAAAAGCCAAATCATCAAAGGTAACCTTTGATGTCAGCCTTATGGAACTTGTTCTTCATTTGTATTGCTATTTTACTTGTTTTCTTTTCTTTTACCCTTTTGAAATATTTGGCATTGATGACTAGCCATTTCTACAGATGCCTGTTGGACAGCCAGAATCTGGAAGTCCCTGGACACTATTTGAAGACCAGGTTAGTATGCCTTTGTTATTGTGCTTATCATTCTTGTGATGGTGGTTTTAGAAATAATTCTAAATTACGGCATTGATACCTCTAGGCACTTGTTGTTCTCGTACATGACATGGGTCCTAACTGGGAGCTCATAAGTGATGCTATCAATAGTTCTCTGCATTTCAAAGTAAGTATAAATGTGCTGAACACATTTCTTATATCCTCTAAAAGACATCCATACTCTATTACAATAAGTGCTTGCCTCATCTTTTATCTTTTTCATTATTAGCAGTATTTACCTGATCTTTTCAGAGATTCTTTACTTTGGGTTTTGTTTTCTGGTTCTCATTCTCTCTGTTCTTGGCTTGTCCAACCTATGTAGTGTATCTTTCGTAAGCCTAATGAATGCAAGGAGCGTCATAAAATACTAATGGATAAGAGCGCTGGTGATGGCGGTGACAGTGCTGAAGATTCAGGGTCTTCTCAGCCATATCCATCTACATTACCAGGCATTCCAAAGGCTAGGAACTATGCTTTATCCTCTTTGAAAATTAAAGTTTTATCTGATTATGGTCATGTTCTAGCACAACCCTGATTGCAATTAAGTTACTTTTGTTGACTGGTCTTTCTGTGGCAGCAGGGCAGTGCGAGACAATTGTTTCAGCGTTTGCAGGAGCCAATGGAGGAGGATATAATCAAATCTCATTTTGAAAAAATCATTAAGATTGGGCAGAAGCTGCATTACTGCAGGAGTCAGGTTTGTGATCAAAATACTTTTGGTGCAAGTAGCTCATGATATCAAAGTTAAGAAGTGTGTGACCAACTTTTTTTTAATGAACTATTTACAAAGTCAAAACGTTGTTTTGTTGTAATATTGTAGGAATTCATTACCTGCTAGTCCAATGCTAGCATTTCTGAGACTTGTTACTTTTAGTTTGTGGTATTTTTTTATGGTTATATTTGGTGCAAAATAAAGATGTCTTTTATGATTTTTTGTACTTTTAAAAAGTAATGTGGCCATTAAAGAGTTTGTTGTTTCTTGGCAGCTGTGTTTTAGTTTCTTGCTTGAGGGAATGTATAATATTGTTGATTGTTAAAGAAATTTTTATTTGATCAATCGACTTTCTTCAGTCCATAACGTGTGATGAAAGTAACTTATATACTTTTTTGTTTAGTTGTTATGAGTTGTGTTTTGACATCTTGTGCAACCATGGTAAGGGTCAGTTTCCAGATTCTTGAATGGGAACCCCCTGCAGCTCCCCATGCCCCCCCCCAATCCAAAATGAAAGAAAAAAAAAGGAGCAAATTTTTCCTCTTTCCCACACAGAAAATAGGTCTAAATTTTATTTGGTAGGGTTTAGTTTGGATATCATACTTTCATATGTACACATACTTGTATAGTTACCCTTTTGTTTCAATTTTGGTTTCTCCCCTGACCATGCTTTTTTCTTTGTGTTCTTTTGCATTATCTGAAGAATGAAAACCAGGATCCAAAGCAAATAGCACCAATCCATAATTCCCATATTATTGCCCTCTCCCAAGTCTGCCCAAATAACTTAACTGGAGGTATTCTAACGTAAGTTCTGATTCTTTTGTTCATTTGTATTATATGTTAACTGCTATAATATCACTCTTTGAAAAATAAGATCTATATTAGCATTTTCTTATCAGTCTAGGAGTCCAATTAGGGTTTGTGTGTCAATGAGTTTCAGTGTGTTGGTCTTCACCGTAGTCTGAGCTCATTAATCAATTGAGATCAGAATGACTTTAAGAAAGCTTAATCTCCTTTCTTTTCTCCTCTACACCTATTAGGATGGTTCTTCAACATGGTATCAGAGTAGGTAACTCAAACTGCAATTTCCTTGTCCTCTCCTGCTCTGCTCTTGTTCTTGTGCTCTCTCTTATTTATTAAAAAACTCTAATATTTTCTAATACTGTCTCATTATTTCCAGCACTATTTACATCCATACACCTTCTCTAGCCCTCGTTATCCATTATTGTTACTTCATAACATGGCAGCAACCAGAGCCTCACTTGAAGAGCCTTAAGTGGTGCATTTATGCGTCCACATGTGCATTGAGAAATCACGGTTTTCTTTCTCTGTCACTTGTTGCTGCCATTTCCAGCAACAGTTTAATTTCCGGCACCATATTTAGTTCAGAGATTTCCCTTCTAGTCAACTGTGTCATTATCTCTCCCTACCATTGCCAAAAATTTATGGGATGTTCCACCAGACAATTTCTGCCATCTTCTGTTCTGGTGCTGCTAATCCTTTACAAGTTCACAGTAATCACTAATGTGTTCCTCATGTGCCGGCATGCTGTTTCATACTTGTTTAATCTCTTTCTCACAATTGACGTTCATAGACTTTTTAAGGGTGTGTTTGACGGTTTTCTATGCAGGTGATGTGTTAATGTCTGGTTCAGTCCTATTCATGTTAGTTCCCTTTGTTTATGGCTCTCTTAACCACTAAAAAGTAGTTGGGGCTATTTTTGGTGTAATTGGAAATTATTTGGCAACTTTATTTACTTAATTCATACTTAGATTGTCAGCTCAGTAGAAAAAGGGGTCAAGTTACTTTAAATTCTATGTTGTTTCAACTTTGTTGGTCTCAACCCATAATTCTCAACCATGTAGTCTTTGTTAACTCTAATCATCTACTCGATCTCTATTTTTTTTTTTATACCCAAGAGTTATCTTCTGTCTCTCTATTGTGACTCTGTGACCTGCTTTCACTCTAATTATCTACAATGCATTATCCTTAACAAGGGAAGAAACATACTTATGTGACTACACATGGTTTTACTCAATCCTACCTGCAAGCGGTTCTAGTTATGCCAGAGTCTTTATATATATATTATTCTATGTTTTTAGTGTCTTATCTCATTTTATTGTAACATTTCAAGTTGATTATAATATTTACTCTAGCTTGAGAGGAGCGTTGGAAAATAAGATAATTTATACTAGAGTTTCCATATTACTTTAGCAGTCCTATTAAGGTTTCTGTGTCACAATACTTTTCAGATACCAGTGTGCTCCTCTCCAGCTATAATGATTTCTCAATACTCATAAATTTGCTTTTGTATACTGATGTGATGTTTCTGAATTTCTAGCTAGTTTTGCTGGAAAGTTTATTATAATTTTTATTTGATTGGTCTATGTAGGCCCTTTGATCTCTGTGAAGCAGATGTGTCCAGCTCTGATGTTCTCTCTCTTGGGTATCAAGATTCTCATGCTAGTGGTTTAGCAATTTCAAACCAGGGTACTTTTGGGGCAAATTCCTCATTGCAAGGATCTTCTGGTATGGTTCTTGGTGGGAACTTGTCATCACCATCTGCTTCACAAATCATTTCCGTTAGGTGATGTGATATTGCATTTATAGCTTTTGATTATGGTCATTATTCTGACTATTTGTTAGTGAGACGTTTTTTTCCTCCATTTATTATGTTTTCAGAGATGGTAGGTACAATGTCCCAAGAACATCATCTGCCTCTGTTGAAGAGCAGCAAAGAATGCAACACTTTAATCAAATGTTATCCAGCAGAAGTATTCAGCAGTCCACCTGGTCTGTGCCTGGTGGTGTTTCAGGAACTGATCGCGGAGTTCGTGTACTACCTGGTGGAAGTGGTATGGGCATGATGTGTGGAATGAATAGAAATATGCCAATCTCAAGGCCAGGGTTTCAAGGAATGGTTTCTTCCCCTATGCTGAATTCAGGTAGCATACTCTCATCAAGTATGGCAGGAATGGCAAATCCTGGAGCTGGCTCTAGTCATGGAAACTCCATGATGAGACCTCGTGAGGCTTTGCATATAATGAGGGTTAGTTTGTTTATCTTTCATTTCTCTAGGCAAACGTTCTGTTCATTCCTGGCTTATAGCAAAATTACACAGAACATTTGGCTGAAAATAATGCAAGTGTTTATAACATGTATTTTACTTTAGTTGATTATCTGCATTATGGGTGGAATACTCTGTTGTTGTCTAGAGACTCCAGTGGCTAATACCTTCCAATTAGTTGGAAATGTATATTTAAAAAGAAAATGCATGTTGGTAGAAATCTCAGTAGGTTAAGCACTTGCAATTTCTTTGAGCTGCTAATTCTATCCTAAAAGTAAATTATTCTGGCGATCCTGTTCATATTAAAAAAGTGGGGGTCTTGATGCTTCTAGTTTTGGCAAAGGAAAGTTATCTTTATTTCAGCCAACCCAATGTTGTGGGCGTGTGGCCTAATTTTTTCGGAATATTGATAATAGTAGGATTCTGAAGTAGTCCAAAATTCTTATAGCTACTCAGCTAGGAGAAAAAGCTGTTTGACAACCTGGTTTTGAACAAGTGTAAATGTTTATCGGTGACCCATATCCCAATTTTTATGATTGTAATTTCTAGCCGTAACTTTTACCAACTTAACAAGCAGTACTTCCAAGTGACCCGACATATGTTTGGAGCTAATTTTTTTTTGTCTGACAAACTGAAACTGATTCTTTACACGTCGTTGATACCATGACCCCAACATATACTGATATGGTGTGTGAACATGTTTGTTTTGTCATTTTAGATAATTAAGCCTTTTTCTGTAAAATTTCTTGAGGTTTCTCTGGTGTAAGACTTGAATGATCTTCTATCTTCATGCTGATTCTTTTCTAGTGGAAGTTTGTGTGTAAGAGATGTGTAATATTTTGGCTTGAATTGGTCAATTTATATTGATATTACAGTCGTTGAATTCGATGAGGCAAATGGAAGTTAAAATTACTAATATTGTTTTTGGAAATAAATAGTTTAAAAAGATGCTTATTTCAAGCCATGCTTAATTATAAGGTATGGGTTTTGTGTATTATGGATGGCTGCATATATTAAATATATGTGAGTAATGTTAATTTATTTAGAGAAGAAAAAGAAGAAAGAAGAAAGAGAGAAGATATAAGAGATTTTACAACTTCAAAGATTGCAAATTTAATATATATAATCGTATATTCTTTGATCAAATTATAGAGATTTTCATATAAAATTTTATATGAACTTTTATGTTTTGTTCAACTAATTTCTTTTATCAAATATTCTTATTTTATAATAATTGGTAGCAGAGATATGACTTCAGCAAAATTTGATATTGAGAAATTTATTGGCAAGAATAATAAGTTATAATAATTTTAACTTATGGTTGATGAAGATGCCTACTCTTCTCACACATCAAGAATGTGAGATGGTATTGGAATGAGAAGCAAATTTGCCAAATAGTTTAATATCTATACAAAAGCAACAATGATGTAAAAGGCTTATAATGCACTTTTATTATCGTTGAGTGATAAAATTTTAGAAGTGCGAGAAGAAATTGGACAAGTTGTGGGAAAGTTAGAGTGTCAGTATTTGACAAAATCTCTCCATAATTGTATTTGCTTGAAGAAACAATTATACAACCTCTAGATGCATGATGAGTCGATTTATGGAAAAGATAAATTTAATCAAGTTATTTTTAGTTTAAAGAATATCGATGTTGTAATAGATGGAAATAATCTTCTTTTTAGTTCCCTGCCAAGATCTTATGATAATTTAGCAAATACTATAATTTTTCGAAGTTCACTATTCATGAAGTAAAGAAAACCTTTTAATCTTTGAATAGGAAAATTGATTCATATGGTAGGAATAGCTTTGTTAGTGCTTGTCGGATTGAGGTAGAATAGAAGAAAGGAAAAACTAGCAAAGAAGTCAATCTAAATCATGCAATAAATATAAAAGAATAACAAATGTAATAATTGTTAAAAAGAAGTACATTTGGAAAAAAATTGCCTTGAGCTCAAGAAAGACAAAGCGATTACTTCGGAGTTTGGTGGAGCAGTTATTGCCTCAAAAGAGTTAAAACGGTGAAAATGTTCTCTTTATCTCATAACGATAATGATGATGACTGGATTCTTGATTTGGCATGTACATTTTACATGATGCCCAACTGAGATTTGTTTGCTACAATCCAAAAGGTTGATGGTGGCAAAATTCTAATGAAAATGATGAAGCTTGTAGTATAGCTAGTAAGGGTACAGTGTAAATCAAGATGAACAATTATATTGTGAGAACGTTAACCGATGTAAGTTATGTGCCAAAATTTTGATAGTACTTTATTTCAATAAGCACTCTAGACTCTCTTGGCTATTCATATCGAGCTAAAGAGGAGTCATTAAGAGTTTCTAGAGGTGTTTTGACAATTGTGAAAGGGAAGTTCAGAAATTGATGGTATATCTTGCGATGCAGCACTAGTTGTAGCTTCAATTTCTTCAATTTTTTATTATGGCCAAACTCATTTGTGGCATATGAGTAGATCATATGAGTGAGCGAGGACTGGATGAGCTTGGCAAGCCATGCTTGGTAGACAGTGGACTGAAAAGTTGGATTTTTGTGACCATTGTATTTATAGAAACATAGTAGAGTGAAGTTTAGAACTAGAGTTCATAGGATGCTAGGGATTTGATTACATCCATTTGAACTTGTAGTGATTGGCAAGTGTTCATCCTCATGGTGGAGTGAGATACATGTTAAATTTATCGATTTGAAGCTTGGAATAGCTTGTTAGCTTGTACATAATTAAATTGGTCACAAAATAACATGTTAGCTTGTATATAAAGTGTACATATTTAGTTTATGTACACTTTATACTATGTTACCTTGACTCTTCATTTCTGCCTCCCACACCCGTGTCAACACGACACTGACACTAATACGTGTGTAGATTATGTGTCGGACACAGGTAAATATAATTGGACTTGTCATTGCTTTCACGAGTAAAAGTTTCAATCATTTTTTATGTGAAGAAGAGAATAGGAAAGGAGAAAAAACAGCCATGACAAAAATCAAAGAAGGAATGAAGCTCTAGTTGGAGAAAGTACCAGATAGAATAGGATAAAGGATGACGACAATGGGAAGGATTTTTAGATCTAACCTAGGGAGTAGAAATGAAAAGAGGAAAATTTAAAATATTAAAAACTTGACAACAAAGTTGTATAGTTAAATGAGCTTAATGCATGAGCTAGGCCTTTTAAATTTTCTATTAAATTAGAAAGTGTATTGTGCTGATGCAAATTAAGTAAAAAGACTTTATTTAATAATATGTAAAATTAATAATTAAAAGTAAAATGCAAAAAACACAAAATAAAAGTATTTACTTAAGTAAAAAATGTATTTTGTTTTTTAGGACAAAGGGTACCAGAAGTTCGCTAACTATAATTAAAAGGCACAAAAGCTCACTAATTTTTGGGCGGGGTACTAAAAATTCAATAACTATTAAAAAGGGTACTAAAAGTCCAAAATTTTTAAAATTGTCATAAATTTGTCCACGTGGCATGCAATTAGTAGCTCTACATGGACAGATTTATGACAATTTTAGAAGTTTTGGATTTTTAGTGCTGTTTTTAATAGTTATTGGACTTCTAATACTTCACCTAAAAGTTAGTGGACTTTTGTGTCCTTTAGTTATAGTTAGTAGACTTTTGGTGCCGTTTACTCTTATTTTTAATCACATTCAATATTTTTTTCAATGAACAAATGAGTATTATCATATATTTTATATTATTACATGGAGTATCTAAGTACTCGTGTCCAACTTTTGACACATTTCAGTATCCTAAAATTTTAGAAGTAGGTGAATCCAACCTCTAGACACGTATCCTCACCCGACTTTCTTCCCTAATCCATGTAATATAAACTTTATATATTATTCACAAGGGTGAAAGGTACCAGAAATTCATTAACTATGATCAACGTGCACAAAAATCAACTAATTTTTGGGTGGGGTACTAGAAGTCTAATAACTATTAAAAGGGGTAATAGAAGTCTAATAACTATTAAAAATGGTACTAGAAGTCCAAAACTTATAAAATTGTTAGAATTTTGTTCATGGGCTCTACTTATTGCATGCCATGTGGACAAATTTCTGATAATTTTAGAAGTTTTTGATTTATAGTGCCCTTTTAGTAGTTATTGAACTTCTAGTAACTTACAAAAAGTTAGTGAACTTTTGTACACTTTGGTCGTAGTTAATGGACTTCTAGTAGATTTTTCATCATTTTCAATGTGTATATGTTTTATGTACATGTTATCTGCAACTAACATACTATTTTGAGATCAATTTGATTATATATATATTGTATATGTTATTTAGGGCCTAAATTCACTTTCATAATGATTATTCAAGAAACGTTTGGATATTTGTATTGACTCAAAAAAGTGAAGTATTCCTCAAATTCAAGCAATAGAAAGCTCTTATAGAGAAGCAAACTGAGAATAAGGTCAAGTAACTCATGACATACAAGGAGTTAGAATTTTGCAATAATGAGTTCAATGAGTCATGCACAAATAAATGTATACCTCACCGTAAAAGTGAGGCATACACCACAATAGAATAGCATAGCAAAACGAATGAACAAAACATTGTTTAAGAAAGTCTAGTGCATGCTCTTGTTCTACAGTTATTGACTTGCAAGTCACCAAAAGAGATGTCAAGTTCTACCGCAGATTGTTGAGTTTTGCGTGCCTTGGAGGTCGGTGTTAATGAGGAAAAGCGAGAACCAAGAGCCAAGACATGCATATTTTGGGTTATCAAGATGGAGTCAAATGATACAAGTTGTGGGACCCAAAGTAATCGAAGGTTGTAATTAGTTGAGACATGACTTTCGATGATATCATTATACTTGACCCAAGTTCAAAAGAGGATAATGATAACAAAGTTGAAGTTCATAGGCTAATAAGATGGAGTTTGAGATTAAAGTTCTTAAGCAAGAACTAGAGGAGACATGAAGACATAACAACAGAGCTTATCTTGGCTAGAGATAGGCCAAGAAGCCAAATAAGATCTCTGCAACAGTATTGTGATTTTGTTTCTTTTGCACTTAGCATGACAAAGAACATTGAAAAATGGAAACGAAGTCTATTTTATGATGTATTTACTTGTGATGAAGCGTTATAGTGGATTGGTGCCATGAAAGAAGTGCTTGAATCTCTCCATGAGAATTAGACTTGTGGGCTTGTTGAGAAGTCAATTGATCAAAAGATTGTGGGTTGCAAGTGGGTATTCAAGAAAAAGATGGAATGAGGTTTAAAGCAAGGTTTGTAGTGTAGGGCTTTACACTATGAGAAGATGTCGACTTTGATGAAGTTTTTTCTCTTGTGGTAAAGTATAGTTTTATTTGTGTGCTACTTGCTTTGGTGTCTTTACATAACTTGGAGTTTGAGCAATTAGATGTGAAGACATCTTTCTCCATGTTGATCTAGAGGAAAGGTTTTATAAGAGAGTTTATTGTACTTGAAAAAGAAAATCATGTTTGTATGCTCAAGAAGTTACTGTATAGCTTGAAGCAGTCACTAAGATGAACGGTTTGACTCATTTATTATTAGTATTGGGTACATACGGAGTGGGTATGACAATTGTGTATAGTACATAAAATTTTTTGATGGTTCTTATATTTACTTGCTTCTTTATGTTAATGACATACTAATTGTTTGTAAGAATGTAGTTGAGATCAACAAGGTGAAGGCTTAGTTGAATGGTGAATTTGAGGTAAAAGATTTGGATCTTGTAAATAGAATTATTGGTATGGAGATCACACGAGATCATAAAATTAGAAGGTTGTGCTTATCTCAAAAGAACTACATTAAGAAAGTTTTGGTATATGTGGATCTTTGACAACATTGAGATCAACTAGAGCAAAATTTGTTTTAACTCCGAATGATTACTTAGGTCCAGAGAATTTAAGCCAAAATGGAGATTTGTAATACTTTAGCTTTTATAAATTTATATTGATATTGATATTACAGAATGGAAGTCAATATTACTAATATTATTTCTAGAAATAAATATTTTACTATTATATATATGGATGCGTATTTTAAGTCATCTTATAATTAAGGGATTTGTTTTGTATATATGTACGTGTAATGTCAATGCATTTAAGTAGAGACAGAAGGAAGAGAGAAAAGCAGGTAAGAGATTTTACAACTTTAGAGATTGTAAATTTCAATATATATAGTTATATATTCTTTTATCACATTATAGAGATTTTAATATAAATTTTTATTTATTCTTCAACTAATTTACTTTATCAAAGTTCCTTATTTTATAACAAGATGGTGAACACGAAAATATTTTTTAATGTTTTGTTTAATTTTTGTCAATTTTTTTTATTTGACAATATAATATTTTTATTATAGCCTATCCATAATCCAGAGCAACAAAGACAAATTAGGGTTCCAGAGCTTCAGATGCAGGTCACGCAAGTGAACAGCCAAGGTATTACCCCCTTTAATGGTATGAGTGCGGCATTTTCTTGTCAGACAACTCCACCCCCAGTTCAATCTTATCAAGGCCGTCCTCAGCAGCAACATCAGGTGTCACCTCAACAGTCCCATGCACTTGGAAGCTCTCATCATCCTCATAGTCAAGGACCCAATCACACTTCAGGTTCACCAGCATTTGCAATTCATCTTGCTAAAGAAAGACAGCGCCATATGCAACAGCAACAGCAACAACAGTTTGCTGTGTCTAGTACTATGATGTCGCATGTGCAGCCACAGCCTCACCTTCCTATGTCAACACTTCAAAATAGTTCCCAGATTCAATCACAAACATCTCAACCGTTATCTCTGTCCCCACTTACACCATCTTCTGGGGTGACTCCCCTACCAGCACAACACCAGCAGAAACATCACCTGCCGCCTCATGGGCTCAACCGCAATCCTAGCTCTGGTGGATTGGCCAGTCTGATAGGAAACCAATGGCGGCAGCCACAACAGCAGCAACATCAGCAATCAGGTAGGCATCATCCTCAACAGCAGCAACATGCACAACCTCAGCAGCAAGCTAAACCTATGAAGGGAGTAGGAAGAAGTATGGTGCACCAGAATCTTCCCGTGGATCTTTGCAATCTAAATGGCCTCTCTGTGGCTCCTGGAAGTCAACAACTGGAGAAAGGCAAGCAAATTTGCGATCTAAATGGCCTCTCTGTGGCTCCCGGAAGTCAACAACTGGAGAAAGGCAAGCAAGTTATGCAGGGTCAAGGTGTATATTCTGGGTCTGGTCTAAACCCAATTCAACCAACAAAACCATTAATTTCTCAATCTCCAAATCGTTCTCAGCTGCAACAAAAGCTGAATCCAAGTCCAGCTCCTTCACCAAAGCAACTCCAAAATCCTCATTCTGATAACAGTAGTCAGGGACAGGTTTCACCAGCTTTTCCTTGTAATGCACTATCAACTTCACATCAAGCTGTTCCTACCACTATAGCTTCAACTCACCAACAGGTCCAGTCACACTTACAGACGCATGAAATGCAAGTTAATCAAACTCAAACAAGTTCTCAGAGAATGCTTCAACATAATCGTCAAGTGAATTCTGAGCTGCCTAATAAGTCTCAAACTGAAAAAGCTCAAGCTGACCAGCATTCGAACAATACTTGTCAGGTAGGTGTGAAGATGGCAATGCCCCAATCTTCTATTGATTCAGCTCCTGTAGTGCCAGTATTGCCTGCCGTCACTGTTCAGTTGAAATCATCAGAACCTGCATATGACTCTAACGCACCAAATTTAACCCTTCAATCAAGTTCTGCCGGGAGTCCACCTCTTGCAAGTTCAGCTGGGACTGAATCAATGCCACCTATTAGTCAAGGGCTAGGACCAAGACAGTTATCTGGTAGCCTGCCCTCTCATGATCATAGTGTTGGGAGACAGTGGCAGCAAAAGCAGCTACCTCCAAAACAGCCTCTCACAGTACCATCCCAGCCCCAACAGTACCTGCAACATGAACAGCAAGCATATCAAAAGTCACCACGACATCAACTGTCAATGCGCCAGCAACCTCAACAGAAAATGCAGCATATGCAAGCCACAGAAGGCAGTTTGTATTTGCAATCTTCAACTTTTAAACCAGAATGAAGAAACAAAGGAATTGAGCAGTTCCAAAAGCAGTGGGCCGTTCTGGTATCAGACCAGTGCTCCCTTGTTACAGCAATGTACAGGTAACTCTTCACTTAATTTCTGTCACATCCACTTCAACACATGCATCGGTAATGTCTTCATAGATTAAAAAGAATAATGGTAAGTTCTCTTTCATGTGGCGCTTCTGCTTGTGGAAGTGGAGATTTGCTTGGATAAAAATATTTGACCATTTAGTTTATAAATTACTTTCAAATCTTTCACTAGTGCTAATGTGAGAGAAAATTAAAATGTATGAGTAGTACCTCCAATGACCATGGTATGCGCACCTCTTTGGTTAAATAACATCATAGCAAGGGACATATTTTGAATCTTACCCCAACTCATCCAATCCTCCATCCACCAAAGCAAAGGACTTTTCTGGATTTATGATACTTGATTTTTATGTGCTTCTCCCCTCAAATTGAATTTCTTAGAAACGTTCCTTGTGTTGCACAGCTGTTCAGATGTGATGCATTAGATTTTACTACGTTCTATGTTGATTTTTGTATTTTTTTTGGGGATGATAGTTTTGAGATTGTAATCAGTAACCTACAAAGGAGCTAATTGGGAATGGGCGTTTTTGCAGATGAAGCTGTTTATTACACAATAGCACTGATTGGACATGGTGATCATTATTTGCAGGAATGGCTACAAGTATAGCCAAATCAAGATGAGGTGGGACTCACTCAAAGGCCGCCCCGCTTTGTAGAAATCTATTCCTGATTCCCGGAAAGAGAAGAGTCTCTATGTGAATCTCTTCCCCATCAGGCCACATACATGCATTTGATGAAGTCACTCCTTCCTAAATCCCTCCTCAAAGTGGCTTGTCAACCCCTCAAATGCTTTTGCTAGCAAATTTTAACCGAAGTGCTCAACCTAATGTTGACAAATTCCTCCTGGGTTTGGAAGTCATGTAAATTACCACTGATCTAGTGATTTGGAAGATAGTGACTGATATAGAGGTATTGTACAGCATCTCTCCTTTTCATGTACTTTTAATCTTTTTTCATGGTCTTGCTGCTACTCTGCAGTGGGATCCTATTTTTTCATCCTTGTAGGTTAGTGCTTGTGTTAGTTGCCGTTTTAGTTTAGGGATAGTAGTCATTTTTAAGGGCAGAAAGCCTTTACAAATTTTGTGAATATAAGGTTTTTGGTGTATACACTTGTTAACAGCGTTAGGCCAACCATCTGGCAGTCACTGCCATGTTTGCCTCTGGAAGCTTTGTATTATGTTAAGGATTTTCTCAGTTTCTTATGCAACAAGCTATGATAGTTGATCCATCTTTCGCTTTTTGTCTTAATGGTAGCGGCTTTATAATTTACGGGCATGCCTGTTTCCATATTTGATCTGTTAGCAGTTTCCCCATATTTGAATCTATTTAGTTCCATTCCAATTGAGTGCTCCTTTCTTTATTTCATTCTTTTATCTATTACTGACTTCTCATTTAAGATTATCTATATGACTCATTATTTAATGTAATTAGTTTGCAGTTTTTATTATTGTTAATTATTATTATTTTTTTAATTCACAACTTTGTACTCTCTAGACTAATTGAGTAAATTGGTCCCAGCAATAGTCTCAAGGATGTCAGTTACAAGGATTGATCTCTCTTTGAGTTTAATAGCTATGATTTAACAGAAGGATTTAATCAGGAGACAAATGCTTTTTGGTTATTCTTAGAATCTCAACCACTCAAGGAGGATGTTATGTTATAGAGGAGTCATGGTTAACAAGTTTCACAAAA
This sequence comes from Elaeagnus macrophylla, assembly GCA_029378325.1. NCBI lineage: Eukaryota > Viridiplantae > Streptophyta > Magnoliopsida > Rosales > Elaeagnaceae > Elaeagnus > Elaeagnus macrophylla. The sequence continues at coordinate 13,707,203 of CM055640.1, read as the reverse complement.
GTGGATCTTTTGTACCATTGTAAAGACCTTGAATTCTATTTTATTCTATCATGATAGATTTAAAAATATATTTATATATATGTTTATTGCTCAGGATATGTATAACTTTTTGATGATTATGAATCTTTCCAACATTAGAAGGGGGAATAAAGTCGCTCTTTTTGCAAAATGACATAAAAACTATTTTATTTTCTCTCGTCTTGCCTTTGCCATCTTCCTTAAAGCAAGCTTTCCTTTTGCAGTGGGTGGTCTTCTTCTTTTTTTCTTTTCTTTCCTTTTCCAATTGAAACAATCCAAAAGTGATGCATAACACTTACCAGTTAATTGTTCTAAACTTCGAAAAGGGGTTTGAACCCATGTCCAAGAGCACTGATGACTGTGCTGGTTGAGCAAAGTCAATCTGACAATCAAAATCTCAATGACACTCACAGCCGAAGGTTGCTGGGTTTTTGTAGCAAATTAAAGAGAATTAATTTGAAATTAGGTTCATGATTGACTTTGATGTTAGCAAGATGATGAAATGCTGAGAAGTGGCATTGTGATCGTGTCACCATTCTCTAATTGTGATTTTCAACCTGTGAAATTGAATTACATCTTACAGCAATACTCTTACTCACATTCTATGACTTTGAATTGTGAGCACCGAAAGAAAGAAATAGGAAGAGAAGGCCTTTTATTCGTTATTTATTCTTTTAATCATTAATCATCAGCGTATTTTCTGAGGAGGTACTTAGTGGTAAAAATGTCTTATAATCGCCTCTCTCTCTCTTCATATGTACACACTTGTTCAACTTGTACTGTCTCATAATTGTAGTAGGTTTTCATACTTGCTTTTCAAGCAACAAAAAAGAAATCAATGTTAATTAGGCATTGTTAGAAAGAAAAATAATGTGGCATAGAAAGAGACTAATGTACACTATCCGAGAAGCATGGACTTGTGTCATGTGTGCACCTTTTAATTAAAAATAAATGTCTGCAGCGTTTTAGCCCTCGATAAAAGGGTTATATCTCTTTATGTTTTATCCTAAAATAACAGAAGATTAGTGCATGCATGTTAGAAGTAAAAATATGAGTCCCTGTCCCACATTGATTATGAATGACTCTAAGTACTGTTCATATGTACCATCCAATGAATTAACTTCTCGGAGTGGCATCTTATGATGTTTATAACTCTACAACCTTACAGTGCATCCTCTTGACCTATCACATGAACTGCAGCATGCATTCCATAAAACTTCATTTCACTATAATAAATTATTTATTGCTTGTAAGTCGTAAATATATTCATATAATGAATTCACTTAACTTCAGTCTTTTAGTTACAATCAATTTGTATCCAAGTGGGAATCACCTTCTCACCCAAATAGGTGCTACACACCCGAGGGCGTTCTTTCCCTTTAAGAGTTTCCAATTCAATCATATTCTATATTTATCCCATAATTAATTCTAATTTAAAAAATTGCCAAAATGCCATTACTTGTCCAACAAGCCTCTATACACGCATACCTTGTGTAATTTTGGTATTTTTAATTTTAATTAATTATTTAGTTCAACTAGATAATATATAGACATAGTTACTCCATTAGTTCACAAATTTTTAGCAAATTTACACAGATATATAAAGTTTTAAAACGTATAATTTAATTCTTAAACATAGTTAAACTTTTTTCTTTTTTCAATTTGGTATTTATTTGTATTGTTGAACGCTTTAAGATTAAGTATATATATTATTATATTAGTGAAGCAAAAACAAGCTATCATTAAAGCGAACGAATAATCCTAATTCTTTCAAAGGTGTGATGAGTAACATGTTGAGGTGAGATGAGACTATAAAAATAAGGTTTGTACAGGAGAGAAAAGATAAGTCCTTTGGAAACTCAAATAAATTTACATTTTATTATTGCAAGAATAATATTTTGAATATATCTATCTAATTTGGATATATGGGCTAACTTGACGTGAACAATATGATCTACTCCAAACGCTAGTATATACTTAAGAGAGGTACGGATGATAATCGTGTCGTGTTAGTTGTATTCGTGTCGGTACTAGGTTCGGTTCGATTCGTGTTTTTCGTGTCAATTGACACATGAAAAAATTTACTCGACTTTTTTTCGTGTTACCTATTTATAATAGTAAAAAATAACAAAACCTTTAAAAACATGAAAGCATTATTGATCAATTTCTACTAAAAAAAATTTGTATCTTATCGTGTTATCAGATTGTATCAGAAATTGCCTTTTCCTTTTCCTTCCAAATAACTTTTAATCTTCAATGTGAGAAAGACTCCAAAGGTCCAATGCGAGAAAGACTCCAAAGATGTAGTGTTGCTAACAGCTCAACTCTGCTTGTTTAAATTTGATCCAATGAGTTGATGCCTCACTCACCTAATTTATTAGCTCAAATGAAAATTCATGTGACCTCATTTAACAAGATATTTTTGTTAAAAATGAGTAATATAGAGTCACTATGAAAAACACTTAAAAAATAATATTTTTATTTATTTATTTTTGTTTCATACAAACATAATAAAAATAATAATATTTATGCAACATTTTTATTCTTAAAAAAAATTAAAAATGTAAATGGACAATTTATGAGCTGCTTAACCTAAAGTGATATGAGTTAAACTCAACTCACATGAAGTTGAATTGTGAACTAAGTTCAGCTTATTTGACACAATTAGATACTATTAATCAAAATGTTTATAGCATCTTTAAGCCAAAAAAAAAAAAAAATACTTTCAAGTTCTGAAATCCAACTAAGATAGTACCCTAAAGCTCTTAACATTCATGATCCCCTGTTCTTTTCATCTAATATATGACTCGTCGTACATAGTAGAAATTTGAATGCTGTTTTTTTTTTTTTTTTGAACCAAAATAAATCCAAGTTTAAGCATCATAAAGTATTTTGTTTTCTTTCTAAAAAAGCAAGAACAAAAATTATTGTATGTACACATTAATTGAAAGTTGAATACAATTTTTTCACCCTGCCGATATCTATCCAAAGGAGTTTGTCTGTGAATGTGCTCAGTAAATAACTATTTTCAGCTGTGCTTACTAGACTTGAGGGGGGACGCAAAGGAGAGAACGCTTTCATCACAGTAAAAGATAATAAGAATGATCTTTAACATCCATATAAAATCTATCCAGGATGAAAAGCTTCTGATGCACCTGATGATTTTTGGAACGGTACCATAGCATATTGTTGAGTGGAGAAGTACTATGAACTGGCAGTTACGATAAAACTTCAATATCAAGATAATTGCACTTGTTATTTAGCAAAAGAAAAGATAATTGTACTTGTTTTCCAGGGTTATGTGACCCGTTTTCGCCAACAAGAACTCGTACCCTGCCACAAATACAATTATATTTTCAGCATCTTCACGTTATATAAAAGGATGTTAAGAAATCAAAAAAAATAGCTAGAAAGGTAAACGAGAAGTTAAAGAGGGTCATTCATTTAAAATTGATTTTAAGATAAGTGGTTAGAAATGAAATAATTTGGCTAAATACATTGAGGTATTTGGCATAAAATTATTATAAGTGATTTACAGTGACACTTTTGTTATTACTTTAAGAAATAAGCATGTATTTTAAACTACTACTCTCTAAACTAAGAATTACTTACTTTTCTTAAAGATAGAAATAATATTTTCAAAATTTTAAAAACGTTTTATGAAGATTGTCAAACATTTTTAAAAGTGCTTAACCACAATAAAAGAAAAAAAAGTAGAAACGGTTCCAAACAGTCCTCCTTGGCTGAAGCTACAAATATATAATAATACAACCATATTTATTGATATGACACTTAAAAATAGTGTCTTATTGATAAGAAACTTAAAAATAGTGACACGATAAAACCTAATACATAAATAAGAAACAATAATATTCTAATTTATGAATCCTACACTAAAAAGGAAACAATATTTGATATTTATTATTTCCCAGAAAGTAAGCAATTAAACATGCAGGAACTCCCATTAGTCAAGAGAAAGGGATCCACAAATTCAGGACAGGTTCATAAACAAATAAAATCTGTACAAAGCAAGGTAACTGAAAATCAAAATTTGAGAAGAAATGTCAACCGAATTAAGATATTCAACTCCATCAAACCAAACAAGATAGCCCAAATTGAGATTGTTCGTGTTTTGTTTACAGTTTTCCATGTTCAAACTCAAACTTTTGAATTTAGTATTATTTGGTAACTAAATCTGTTTCCATTTTTTCATTTTAATTGGAAATGAGTTGCACTTTTTGGTCTAATAGTGGAACTAGGGAAAAAAGTTTTCATTTTCAAATTTTAAAACTTTCATGACTAAATTTCATATCCTACTCTAAAGCCTATTTTTCATGAAGCACAATTCCACCTTTTTTTCTATTCATGTTTTCAATAAAAAAGTTAAAAAGAATATAAAAGCAAAAGCGAGTATTAGATTGAAAAAATAAAAACAAAATACAATACAATACAATACAATTTACCAACAAGTTTTCTGTGTTATATGTTCGTTTTAAAAAACAAAAAACACAACTCATTACTAAATAAATTTTTATTTTCTTTTAAAAAAATGAATTAAAAACATAAAACTAATTTCAAACACAAGAAAACAAAATTTGAAAAAATAACTCATTACAAAACGAGGCCTTAATATTCCCTTTTTCAAACACTTAGAATAGCCTAACTAACTAAAATCCTATATTTATGCCTGTATTTTAAGGATGCATGATTTGATTATTTGAAGAATGCGATATTTATTATTTTACTCTGCCAATCTGAAAATAAATCACTTCTGATAAGAGGAACTTACAGCTAAGGTGTTCTCCGTTAAACTTTCAAGTGACTCAGCAAGTTCTACTTGCTCTGATGCAGTTACGAGAAGAGCCTACAGGAACAAAATATATGTTCTTTTATAACACAATCAACAATAGAAAACAGAAGGACAATATGTATACTATATCCGTGATAATCGCAATAAGAAAAACAAAGGTTATCTCACTTTCTTCGTCTTTTGCAAGTCATATTCTATAGATTTGATACGACTAAGAGATTCATGAAGCATGTTCTCTTTCTCTGGAGGTATGTTTGTGGGTTTATTAATTAGATCACTAATCACAGATTCTAGGTGCTGCAATCTCTGCAAAAGTGGATCCACATCTATTTTCTGTGACATGTATTGTTCCTGAGAAGTTGAATTAGCAAAGACTGGTTTGTTTGTATGTCTTGACTGATTATCTTGATTTTCTGACATAAAAAGTCGTCCCAACCAAGGAAGTAGAAAATATACAAATGCTAATATTTTCAGTATAAAATGAAACACCAAACTTGCTAGGTGGGACGCAAAACTCTTTAGTTGCCTTCGTAGAATAGCATCAATGGAAGAATCATCTGTAACATCTGTAATCACAGAGGAAGCACATAAAAATAACTCTTGCATCAAACATACTAGTAACTAGGAGGAAATGGATGCCATAAAAATCCTCATAAATAACTATATTTGCTTAGTTACAGAAGCTGATGCATCACTAAATAATAATCTTTCTATGAATATATAGACAAACAAAATACTAGGGCCATGTGTCCAACCGCATTAAGATTCCCTATTATAAGCACCTTCAATGGCAATTGCTACAGTTTAATACGTCTCCTAATGAATGTGATAAAATGCATAACATGAAAATGTTGAACACAATGCACGATGAGGTAGCTAGTATTTCCACTATCTTCCACATTAATCTCATCTCAACGGCAATAAGAAATAAATAACTGAAACATACTTGTTGAACTTGAACTAGCTTCATTTTTTCTGAAACCACTGTCTGGTTCTATGAGGCTGTTAATAGATGCAGTATCCCTCACCCTTTCCTAAAAAATGGACACATATTAACATAAGAGTTGCTCTGTGTTTTAGCTGCTTACAACACAGAATGAGTATTAGGAAAGCAACGTAACATTTAGTTTTCACCACATCTAAGACTAGGAGAAACCTTTATTTTCAAGAACATACATGCAACATAGACCTAGTTGAAAATAACTGGGCATCGTAAGGCAACTTGATCGTGAAAGGAATGAATCCATGTGCTAGGAAAGAAAAAGAACCAAATGTTGACATTCTCCAAGAATATTGGAGAGCATACATCACATCAATTTATTAATCATCTCTTTCCCGTATCTATGTTGCAAGTGACAAAACTAAAACTAAAACTAAAAGTGAAAATGAAAAGGTTAACAATTTCCTATGACTAATTTCCATCCAACTCTTTTATAGACTGCCATCTAATGAATTCAATCAGTAGTTTGTAATAACAGGAAACTGATTCTAACAATTCATTTTTTTTGTTAGAAGAGAGGACAAGAAGCTTTACAATTGCCAAAAGAGACGATGAATCTGTGAAGCCATGAGAATTTGACCTTGTTTCTGATCCCGATCTGGTTGTGTTACACGTTATTTCACTACCATTACACTGCAGGAAAAAAAGAACAGTGAATAATTTATACGACCAGAAGATGATAACAACAGCATCATCACTTCAGTTTTAAAAATCACCTTAGAGGTCAACAAATAGAAACCTAGATTTTTACTATCAGATGAATCTTTAGATTTCCTTGAACATATTGATTCTCCAATGTTTACATGCTGTACACAAATGAGAGGAAGTAAATGTGAACGAATCAATTCAAAGCTGAAGTACAAATTTCAAATCTGTAAATGAAAAATGCTGCCTTCCAAGTAGATCATACTTTCATAATATCAGGATCATTCCAAGGTCCCTTATCAGATCGAAGGCAACCTCCTTCATTTGGACATGAGCAAGTTCCTCCGAGGAAATCTGGAAGTTGACTGTTCAGAAGAAAGATGCTAGATTAAGCTATGATACAAGCTATCAGTAATTGAACTAAATAACTAAACAGTATGAAGCTAGGGCAAATTGTGCAACCAAACCTTGAATCTATAATCTCCAGCAGCTTGTTTTGATATCTGCTGCCTAAAACCTTCAAAATCATTTCAATAACGTTTTTAGATAACTCATAAAAAGCTCCAGAGCTAAAATAAACGAAACAAATTAAATACATGTATCTTTGCTGTAGTCCTTGGGTCAAGAAAGCCCTTTACAGTGTTCCACAGTAGTTTAAATCCATTGCCGGCATTGACTATGAACATCTGATGTAATGTCTGGAGAATAAAATAACATCAGTGTTGACAACTGAACTCTGAATTAGTACGTTATTCATTTAAAAATAAAATAAAACAACCTCAGGGTAGTTATCACCATCAATTTTCTGCATACGAATAACAAGATCATGAGCGACCTTGCCAAAGCTCATCCAGTTCTGCATGAGCAATAAGCCATTAATTAAAAGAATTGTTGTTCAATTGGAAACAGCATGATGAGCTCAATAGATAGAATGATAGAATTACCATCCCCTGGACATCTAATATGGTTAGGGTACAATCTATATGCCTTCTTGCTGCAATAGAACATGCAGGGAACCGCTCAGAAAAGACCTTCTCAAAGCCCTGGACATGATACTTTAAAAATCGTTCTACGGTGGTGACATTCATTAATTTGCTGGGTTCAAGTTTTCCAAGTCTTTCAATGTAAATTGGCCTCCCCTCCTTGTCTACACCGTGGTAACCATGAGGATAAAACTTCTGAACTTCCTCATACTCATCATATACAAAACCCTACAGAATGGTTATGGTATTAAGCATCTTAAAGAATTCTGAAATTGAAACTTGGTAGCAATTAAATTAACACAAATTCTGGAAGAAGGGAAAGAAAAAGAAAAAAAAAAAACTTAGAATCGATGCATGCATCTTCTGCACATAATAATATCCTATTCTTATTTTACCTTTACAATAGAATCGACGCCATACTCTTTCCTCCACTTAAGCATCTCTGTCCACATATGGATAGTTTTATCAATGTCGAATTTTCTTGCCTTCAGAAATCTGCAAGACTGACTGACTTATAAGTAAGCCTAAAAACTATAATGGTACTTCCAAAACAAGGAGAGAACCTCACAAAAACATATTGTGTATGTATATGAGAGCATTTCTATCAGCAGTTAGCTTTCTTAAGGCATAGTCTTATACACTTATGCATCCATAGAATTGGAACCAAAAGTATATTCCCAATATAGATAACAATAGCTAATATTTCTGGTTCGCATGTAACAATAGGACATACCAGATACATCTTTCATTAAACCTTACAGAAGACAAGTATGCCAATATAGATATGAATGCCTTACGCTCATCTAGTGGGGGGAAATAATGTGCTTTACAAATTCCAAATTTCTAATAGTAAACTTCATTGCATTCATTATCACCAGAATTAAAACTTGCATCTTTCTAGGGGAGATCAACAATGCAAATGCAACAATTCAATTACCTCAGCATAGTATGGTAGTCATCAAAAGTAGTCGGAACCAGATCTTTTGCAACCAATGCATCTCGAAATGCATTGACTGCTTCTTCCTCCTTTGCATCCCGAACATCTTTGATTGAAATAGATACATATTTAAAATCAGTGACTCGTTTACCACGCTTCTTATGAGTACTTGTTAGACTCGGTGAAGCGCTGATGGACTTTTTTCTAAGAGATCTACCCCGACACCTCCGCCTCCTGTCTTCCTCGGAAGTCTCCATATCAAAATTTTGCCATTTCTCATCTTCTTGTACTGAAATTACCTCTCCTATAACATCTCATAAACGACATATCAAACATAATAATAATGAATTTACAACTAGGCTCCATTTACCTACAGATTTTGAAAACTTACCTGGCATTTTTTCCAATGCGATAAAACTTGAGCCGAATTTAACTCTGCATCGATGATCAATAGGAAAAATATCGTCAAATTAGAAATAATAAAAACCAAGAATATCTAATTGGATCGAGATGATTCCAATTTTAATGCTTTCTGGCTCAAGAAAACGACAACATTTCATGCAAATTGTACATCGAATAAAAACGACAAAATAAAGCACAAATAGGCCAATTAAAATTCAAAATTCAAATAACAAAATCAATATCATATTTCCAAACATACCATTAGCTCAACAATAACTGATCATCCGTCGGAACAAAAATGAAGAACAAGCAACCGCATTCACTAGAAGTAATCGTACCAGATCCAAAATTTAGGTAGAAAACACTCTCTTTCTCTTTCTTTCACTTTCACTCTCTATAAAGGTGAGAGAGGTGAATAAAAAACGAATTATATTGCTTGTTCTTTTATTCAGAAACTAACAGTGGGGCTGGAAGAGGGGGAACGGAACGGAACGCAGAAAAGAGAGAAAGAGACCTTGTCTTTATCGAAAGCGTTAGGATGGAGGAGACGTAGCGTACAACCGCCGCTTTGTCTCCGTCAACTGTTGAACTCCTCTTAGCTTCTACTTTGCATTTTTTTTTTTGTTGGTGGCTCTGTCTTGCTCTTTCTTATTTCTCGCAGTCGTACGTGGCCTTTTAATTATGATCTGTTTTTGTTCCATGAACTCTTCTTTTTCCTTCTTGTGTTTCCTTATTTCTATACAAAAGAGAGAGTTTTTTCTCATATTTATTCAACAAATTTTTTTTTTTTTTGGATATTTTTTATTATTTTATTATATCTTATTTATTTAAAATTTTTAATATTTTATTATTATTTTTCTTGGCTCTTACTATTATTCTTTTAAGAGAAAAAAAAATTATCTAAGAGAAAAAAAATTATTCATAATATTTATTTGATATTTTTTAGTTCGATAATTATTTATATTTATATCTATCTATTCATCTATTAATATATATAAAAAGGAGAGTATTTTATTATCTCTTAGACTCTTGCTATTATTCTTTTAAGAGAGAAAAAATTGTCTATAATAATTGTTTGATATATTTTTAATTTGATAATTTTTTTATATTTCTATCTATCTATTAGTATATATAAACAAGAGAGTTTCTCCCATACTATTTATTTGACTTTTATTTTATTTGATAAAAAAATTTATTCATATATTTTATTTAAAACGTGTTGCTTTTAGTTAGGTAACTATTATTTATTGAACTATTTTTTGGGATTAAAAAAAAAAAGTAGATAATTATTTTTCATAAAATTTACTATTTTTATATCTTTATTTTTATAAAAAGTCTATTTATATCTATACACTTTTCTTTTAGTTTTACTAAAAGTTTATTTATATTTATACATTTTTTTTTTAGTTTTACTAAAAATCTATTTATATTTATACACTTTTCTTTTAGTATATATCTAAAGAAGAGTTTATGATTATGTATTTATTTGATAATTTATATTTTTTTATTTTTATTCATGTAATATAATTTATTGGTAATTTTCATTTTATTTAATAGATAATTCTCTAAGTACACTTGTTTTATGCTTTTAATTTGTTTGCTATTTCATATTTATTTTAAGATGAATAGGTTTTTTTTTTTTTTTTTTTATACTTTCTATATATGGAATTTATTTTATTTTTCAATTTCTATTTTTTTAGAACTATTACTCTATATATAAATGAAATTTGCTTTAATAATTTTTTTTTTTTTATATTTTCATTGACAGTTATAAAATAGAGAATTTTTTTTATTATTATTTTTAAGAATGGAGGATAAATTGTATTAAGTATGACTCAGAATAAAGTTAAGAGAGTTTAAATTATGGAATAAGCCTTATCTCAGTGTATTTTGTATTTTTAGATATTTTTATCCTTATTATAAGTGTGAAAAAAATATTTCATATTTTTTTCTATCATTTGTTGAGTTTTATTTTTTACATTTATTTTCGTAAAATAATTATTTTTGATTTATTTGATGTTTAAAATATATTTTTTTCAAAAAAAAAATTATTTAAATAGATTATTGATAGATCATATCAATTTATCAATATTTATTGTAGTTTTTTTCTTGTTAATCTTATTTTATGATTTTATTTATTTGACAAAATTTTTTGACTAATTTTTATTTATGGGTATATGATATAAAATATTATCACTCAAATGTCAATGTTAATTGGTATAAGTGTATTCGTTTTCAAACTTAAGATGTTATCACACAATAGATTTAAATATAAATATAAATTTAATTCTATTTTTTTAGTATTGAAATTAAACTTAAATAATTTTAAACTATTAAAATTATATATATAATGTTTTGCAGTTAACTAGAGTTGAAGTTTTTATTTGAGTTTAAAATTTTTGTTTTGATAGAAGACTTATTTTTTTATTTTTTAAATCATGCAATAATCATATTTCGTAAGTCTTTAAAAGTTGTTTATAAATATAATTTAAATAATTTTTTTATTGTAGGTGAGTTATAAGGCATAATAGTAGGGACTCATTCTAAATTATATAATATAATTTTTTTAAAATATATTATTATCAAAAATTTTAAAAAATTATTATTATTATTTTTTTTAATTTTAAATTAATTCTTTTAATTTGTGATGATGATTGAGATACAATCATTACGTGTAACATACGTGACCAAAACTAGTTTTACCAAAGAAATGGGAGTCATAACTTCTTTTTTTCTTCTCAAAATGGCATGTTTGGTTAATAGTAATAGTAATTGTAATGAGAGTCATTCAGGGCATTATTGTGTTTGGTTTAACTATATTCTGTAATAGAATTTAAAGAGATTACAACAATAGCAATAATCCTCATTACGCCTGCAGCTCCTGAAAATATCCTTTACTTTTACATTCAGCGAACCAAACGTCACCTAATACATTTATAACTCATCGATTATATGGTAAGTTTATTTGTATATCCATCACAAAATTTATAAAATTTGTGTATAATTTTGATATTAAAAAGACAAATTTTAAACCTCAAATCGAATCCCGTAATCAAATAAAATCACGAATCTCTCATGTTCATCGTGGGAGTCAAAGCATTCCCGTAATCAAATAAAATCACGAACCTCTAATGTTCAATGTAGGAGTCAAAGCATGTTAGTGTATAAATAATTAAATTAATATTAAAAAAATAAAATCAAGAAATATACTTTATTAATAAGTTTCTACTCTTCAATTGAGATCTAGGATAATAATTTTTTCTTTCCTATCTCTTATAAATCTTAAACTGTGAACAAATTATGGTGTAAAAACTTATAAAAATCATATCCCATATTAAAATGTTAAGTTAATTATATATAATTCTTCATATAATATTTATATATAATTTATAAGATATATATAAACTAAATATGAACAATCTAAATACAATTATATTATTTCATGATAAAGCATACAAGCAGACATACTATTACGTAGGATCGACCCTCCATCTAGGCAATATAGGGCTTGATTGAAAGACGATCCCGATCCAAAAAATATTTTATTTTTATTTTTATAATATGTTATTTTTTAATTTTATTTTCATTAAAATAAAATTTAATATAATATATTGAAATAAAGGGTATTTATAAATAACATGCATATAATACTTCATATGAAGTAAAACTTGATAAATAATAAAATTTTACCTCTTTTACGCATGATTTTATAATCTTTTAAAAGTCTTTTATTAATCTTAATTAAATTTATATTCGTGTATTAATATATTAATATTTTTTAGTTTATTTTTAATTATTTAATTGTTTAAAATAAAATCATCTCCATAAATTATTATTTATTACTTGATAAAAGCATAAAATAATATAGTAAATTTATAATTAAATTATATAAAAATTAATTTCTACATAGCATGCTCATATTTAGCTTTCTATCATATATCAACTTAAATTTATTAAATTTTAAAAAAATATTTATTCAAAAAAAAAATATTAGTTTTAATAATAAATCATTTTTCAAAATAAAGGAGTCAAATCGTTAACTCCATTTGAAAAAAAAATTATCTAAATTAAGCTTTGTTGGATTAGTCCGGCATTTATTGTCTATCACGCATAACTAATTTATTTTATTCTTAATAAATTTTTAATTTAATTAGAATAAAATAAAAATATATTTTTTATATAAAATAAATTTTTTCTTATTTTAAATTTATTAATTTTTATTACTAATTAAGCTAATAAGAAATTTTATTTATAGTTGATAAAAAGTTTGAAACATTTATTCTTTAAATTATATTATTGTAATATTTCAGTAATTTAGTTGATATGCTAACATGATTAAAAATACGTTCATAATTTTTATCGATGGTTGTCTATTAAATATATATAAATTGGTCTCATACTTCTACTAAATTCTTATATTTTAATTCAAGTTAAATGAATGTCTGTTAATTATTGCGTTAAATCATATTTTTTTTTATTAAAGAAGAGAAAACAACTCACACACCCGTGGTGGGATTCGAACTTGGGTTCCTAGTGGGGGAAGAAGAGTCTTACCACTGGACCACAAGAGATTCTCAAGAATATTGAAATTTAATAATATAAATGCGTGTACGTATCACAAGACCTAATATTATTAAATGTTGTACATATATCCTTTTGTAAATTATGTTAAGCACATGTGTGATTAAATAAAGAGAAATATTTTACGTCACACGATTTTTATATATCAAATGACTAACAAATTATAATTGGCTGTTTAAATATTTAATACCAGTAAAGTGGAAGGAAAATCTCTCTCTCTCTCTCTCTATATATATATATCTATAACACGGTTAATTAACTATATTAACAAAATTGACAAAATTAACATATGTAAGATTATGTTAACAAAAATACCCGTAATTTAAAATATAAGATAAATTGAAGAATGATATAATATAATATTTTTTTTTCTATAATATAATATAATACTCTTTAAAACTAATAAAAATATAATATACCTTAAAACTAATAAAAATAAAAATATCACTTATAGCATTAATACAAAACTAATTCATATTCCTTAAAATTTAAAAAAATAATATTATTTTTATTATTATGAGTTTTAAAGGATAATAATTTAGGTAAAAAAAAAATGCAATTTAGCTCACTGATTAAAAAAAAAAAAAAAAACACAAATATCTAAGAGAAATACTTAGCAACATCCTCAGTTATACTTTCATTTTTATTTGTTTTGATTCAATTCAAATATTTAACATGCCAACTAATACAAAAACTTCCTACGGATAAACATAGTTTTAAAATCAAAACAACATAATTATATTTTATATTTTTTTTTTAGGGTGCGTTATTAATTGGTCAACTCATTTTGGCCATTAATACACTTAAATCATTTTCTTTTCTAAAACTTTATAAAATAGTACACTATTACTTTATCTATTCATTTGATGGCTATATATATATATATTTTTTTTTGGTTAAAATAAGCATATAGTTTCACGTAGATGTGGGAAGAATGAAATGTGATAAATTATACAAGGATATTTTAGTAAATTAATATAATTTTACAATCTTTACGCTTCGACATTTGATCAACACTAGTTCGTAAGCCTAGACAAAAAGACCCATATTTTTTCTGGTTTATTAGTCAATGTCTTCTGTGCATCAGGCTCCGAACTTGAAAAGTTATCATTTATTAATCGTTGGTCCAGTTCGCCCATTTGCTACAATAAACACCATTTCATTCAAGTGACTTTCCATGTAACTGATCAATCCAGCAACTAACATTTTTCAAAATCAATAATTGACAACAATGGTACTGAATAAAATGAGAGGAAGTGAGAAAAAAAAAGGGCTGGAAGAAAACAAGTAACTTCCTGTCGAGATTGGATCCCCAACCAATGACTTATGATCCATATTCTTTAAACAAATACTTGCCAACATCCAGTGGACAGCATCACAGCAGATTGTGGCCAACAAATATTTTTTTTGTTTCTAGACCAGTCAAAGCCTCACCGAATATTCAGATAAATTAGTACAAAACAGAACACACATGATTGTGTAACCCTGTTAACCTTCATCTAAGGAGTTAATCAATTTTCGATCCCTGAACTCCATCAAGAAAAAAGGTATTAAAAATTGAAAGCACTCTTGCTAAAATTCAAATATTCAATTTTCATCTCAGTCAGCAATGAACGAAAAAAACTATATACACAAATAGGAAATGATACAAATAGATATATAAATTAATCAATCTGATCTTTGCGCAATCTCACGGTAGACTTAGTTAGATTGGCACCTACGAAACTTGCTAAACTTTGAAATCTCCGTATAGTGAACTCCCAATTTAACCTCAAAGCCAAAAATAACAAATTCGAGAAAAAAGGCAATAAAAAGAAGAAACAGACCAATCAAAAGGAAATATTATAGGGTTTCCATGGAAAAAAAATAAAAAAAATAGATTGTTAAAAAGACATTAATTGTCCCTCATATGTTCATAGTTCATACACAGTTAAAATTTAACAACAATAGAGATAATGGACTGATGATACATTGTTTTTCAAAGTTAGTAGATCTCTTGTATACCATCTAAGGCAGTAAATTTAAGTTTATTTTTAGCCTATACTATCGAACTCCAAGGATATTTTTCCCTTTTTTCTTTTTTAATATCAACACATAAACCATTTGATAAAACTATGTTCCATTTTTGTTTTTTAAATTCTAAATTTTAGTATGTGAAAAAGTTTTTAATTACAGATCTAATAAGCCTAGAGGGGAGTGAATAGGTTATTTTCAATTTTCAACAAATATTATATAATCTAATCACAACGGCCAGACATGCAATCGCGTGTAAAGATAAATGCGGAATAATAAAACGACACACGATATTTTTAGGTGGAAACAACCTAGGCCACAACAATGACCTAAGAGGAAAACCACCGGTCCACCGGACCACCTAACTATCCACTATGAAAATAATGTTCAATTACAACCATAGAGTCCAGAACTACCCGTCGCAGATAGATCCCCCTTTCTGTAATTTACTTACGAGCCGCTTGCTCCTTTCACAGCCTCCAATAGTTAGATGTCTGGATCCGGACCAACGTTCCGATCTACTTGAGTCACACAAGATCAACCGAACCCGTCACCTTCAGTAATTTCGAGTCACACGAAATACTGAAGCCGTCACCTGTAACGTTAGCACAATAACACAAGTGCAATGCGTGTCCTAGAGCGGATTCAAACAATGAATAACCCTAACTAGCAAATATACTAACATGCGATGTAAAAACAATATCAGCTAGCAAACTCTAGAACATTCAATATTAAGCTCAATATCATGCAAATCAATTAGGCATATGAATAAAACATGAAAAAGCCTAAGAACAATAGATGAAGAGAATAAGCACAATTCAGATGCTAGAAAGTATTAGTTCTGTATAATTCTAAATGCTCAAGTTTTTTTTTTTTTTGATTATGCATAAACATCCCTTCACTTATATAGAGTCCAATCCTAGTTCAAATAGGATTTGCAATTCACTATAACTCTTTTCCTATCAGGATTTACCAATTACCACAATTATCCTCAAATAAGAATATTGTTCTTAACATTAAATGTGGTCAATTAGGTAAAAGAAACATAAGGGTCGAATTAAGAAATAGAGTTTGAGTAGGAATATAATACTGGCTCGATCGATCGACAGGCCGTCTCGATCGATCGAGAAGGTCTCGATCGATCGATACACAAAACTCGATCGATCTAACTCAAACAGAGAGAACCTGGATCGAAGTTGTTCTATACTCGATCGATCGAACATGGTTCGATCGATCGGTCCAATTGCTCGATCGATCCAGTCCAAACAGAGAGCACCTAGATCGAAGTTGTCTCAGTCTCGATCGATCGATCACTCGATCGATCGATCAATACTCTCGATCGATCGACCAATATGTGCACAATTACATTTTTCGTTACGATCCATACTAAGTGTCGTGCTTAATTGTGTGAAGATGTATGCATGATATAATATTATACCTGTCATATGAGCGTTCCAAGCTTGATGACTCCATCACCATGTATCGTCTGATTAATCGGTGAATTCCTATTCTAGATTACAATCAAACATTTTGTCCACGAAAATTGTCAATACAAAATAAACCTTACAATCTCCCCCTTTGGCATTTTCGTGTGACAAAACCACTCTCTCACTACATAACGCTCATGGTTAAAATATCATTACATCAATTACATAGTGGACTGTCTATGATCTGGTGGACCATCTTCGCTTGATACTTGATACGCTCGGTCCACTGAAATTAGACAAACAAATAGCACACAATTTTGGCTTGAAAGCCTCATTGCTTATTAGTTCAGTGTACATAAAGGTGCGAATGAAATATAGTGTATGTGCAACATGAATCTTTCTCCCCCACAACTAATAAATGCAACATCTCCCTCTAAATCTAATCTCATAGCAACATGAACCTTTCTCCCCCTTTTTGGCATACGAAATTGACAAATCATGAAACACTAAAGATGATAAGGGTCACTCTCAACAAGGTGGGCTAAAAATGCATAAGAGCACACATGTATATGTCCAAAGCATGTAGGAGGAATTGCATAAGTCAAAAGAAGAATAATGAAATATGTATGCAATGACTCCCCCTAAGTTCTATGACTCTCTAGACGAAAAACAAATTCAAAAGAAATTTTTTTTTTTATTTACCACACAAAGTAATGAACTCATTTAACACGAATAAGCATACAACCAATTAAAAAAAATTATTTTTGCTTAAATTTTGATTATTCATTGTATTAGCAAAATAAATAGGTCACATAAGCACACTAACACATATAATGGCATATTGACATTCACTTAAAGTAGTATACAGTGCGAACTCCACTTGTAATTCAATAAATTCATTTATGACCAATTTTAAGAGACTCAAAAGAAAATAATTTCATCTATCATGCTAAATCATAATTGAGTCTTCATTCTTACATAATGAAATATGTCTATCAAAAGAAATTTCTTATACTTTTTGCTCTTTCTTTTTGTACATGCCAAATAAAATTTCTCAACTAAATTTTTATTTTATTTACCATTTTTTTTTTAAACATGTAGGAGCCATAAATCTAATATGATGACTTTCACACTAGTTATGAGGTAGCCCTCTCCGCTCACTACGGTAGCTTCACACATCATAGTAGGTAGCCCTCTCAATACTAGTTATCTCCCTAAGATGAAATATTTTAAAAAATAAGAAATAGAACGCAATATAATTTCGCAGTCAAGATTAGCTCAAGTCTTAGAGTCTTTCAAAATTAATCATAAATTTCACCAATGACATACATGAGTGTTCAGTGGGTGTGTGAATAAGTTCAGTCAATAGTGTCATCACATGGAAACAATGTAAATATGTGCAGAATTTGGAATTTTAGCATAGAATATACAATGAGAATCAACATAAGCCACAAAAGATAAGGTTGTATTAGTATAAGCATTATTTGAATCCAATACCTTGTAGCCTTTTTTTTTTTTTTTTTTTTTTTTTTTTTTTAAATCCTAAAAAATTCTAACAACAAAAACAAAACAAACATATGAAAATACTCACCTAGGGTCATTTAAGCACACAAACAAAAGTACCTAGGTGGTCTAGCAATAGTGATCAATTGATAGGAAACATACAATCTTTTCTAACCCAAATTTTCATGAATTTTGATTTCTCTATGTTTTTGGGTTGAGACTTAATTGCATTAGATTTTAAAGTCATACTCTTAGGCTCATATTTCCTATTCAAATTCAACATAGGCATGGTATGATGATAATTATGAGTTCTATACCTATAAGCATGAAGATGATCATTAAATCGAAAAGCATTCATCAAAAATCTACAGTTAGGTCGAATATGTCCTTTTCTACCACAATGATGACAAACAGGCACAAACTTAACAGTTTTAGCTCCTACAGTTTTAGTGGGTGTTTGTGCAGAATTTGTAGCAGTAGAGATAAAGTTAGAAGACCTTACAAATGTAGTTTTTGAAGTGGAAGGTGTACAGTTTTCTTCTGAAAATCCAAGTCCACTTGTATCACCGAAAGGCTTACCAATGCTCAACATCTTGTCTAGTCGTTCAGCTCCAATTGTTAATCTTTTGACAGTTTCCTTTGATTGCTCCAATTCCTGCACAAGCTTTGAATTTTCCTGTTCAATACCTGCAAGACTTAAACTTAACTTGTCAAAATGCTCAGACAGTTCAACTTTTTCTTTTTCTAAAACTGATAAATTAAGGTCTTGCAAATTGATCTGTTCATTCAGCTTTGTTACAGTTATGAGTAGTTTATCTTTTTCTTTCTTGCATTTAATTAAATCAATAAATAACTCCTCAAAACTGTTTGCATTAAATTTATCAAGGATACGTTTACTTCCCTCTTCATCTGAGTCAAAGTCTGACTCACTGGAGTATCCACCAACAGTTGACGTAAAAGCTACGTAGTTGGTGTTAGCTTTTTCTGACCCACTAGCTTGATCTTCATCACTTTCTGTGTCACTAAGGGTAGCATTGAAAGCTTTTCCTGTTTTCTTCTTCTTGTTGGCACAATCTGCTGCATAGTGTCCAAAACCATTGCATTCAAAACATTTAGGTCCAGTGGGTTTAGATTTCTTATTTTCTGAACTCATTGGGGTGAATTCTCTTCCCTTACGATCTTTTCTGTTGAACATTCTCTTGAGTTTTCTAGCAAGTGTGAGTAGCTCTTCATCATCACTATCACCATCGTCAGCATTGGTGGTTTTGAGAGCAATTCCAATGTTCTTTTTGGGTGCTGGAAAGTTCATCTCAAATGTTTGAATTGACCCAACTAGTTCTTCAATCTTCATGGTGTCAATGTCTTTGCTTTCCTCTATCGCTGTAACCTTTGCTTCAAAGCGTTCTGGTAATGAGCATAAGACTTTTCGAACCAACCTGCGTTCATCAATTTTATCTCCAAGATTTGAAGAAGAGTTAGCAATATCACATAAATTAGCATAAAAATCAGAAAACGTTTCATCCTCCTTCATTCTAAGATTTTCAAACTTAGTAGCTAGCATGCGAAGTTTTGTTCGTTTAACTTGGGACGTGCCCTCATGGGCAACCTCTAGAGTGTCCCAAGCAGCCTTAGCAGTTTCAATATCAGAAATACGTCGGAATTCATCCGGAGACACAGCACTAAAAATAGCATTGATGCCCTTTTGGTTCCAGCCACTACCAATTTTATCTTGAGAAGTCCAATCAATTCTAGGTTTAAGTGTGACTACACCATCCTTGGTAACCGTAGGTGGTTCCCAACCATAAAGCACAGAATTCCATACACTTTCATCTAAGGAACGTAAAAAGGCTCTCATACGAGCCTTCCAATATGGGTAGTTAGACCCATTAAAATAAGGTGGACGGATTGTAGAAGAACCCTCTCTAAAATGATCCATAATAAGGTCCTAGGCAACACTAAGTATATCTAGTGACCCGCTCTGATACCAATTGAAAAAGTTTTTAATTACAGATCTAATAAGCCTAGAGGGGAGTGAATAGGTTATTTTCAATTTTCAACAAATATTATATAATCTAATCACAACGGCCAGACATGCAATCGCGTGTAAAGATAAATGCGGAATAATAAAACGACACACGATATTTTTAGGTGGAAACAACCTAGGCCACAACAATGACCTAAGAGGAAAACCACCGGTCCACCGGACCACCTAACTATCCACTATGAAAATAATGTTCAATTACAACCATAGAGTCCAGAACTACCCGTCGCAGATAGATCCCCCTTTCTGTAATTTACTTACGAGCCGCTTGCTCCTTTCACAGCCTCCAATAGTTAGATGTCTGGATCCGGACCAACGTTCCGATCTACTTGAGTCACACAAGATCAACCGAACCCGTCACCTTCAGTAATTTCGAGTCACACGAAATACTGAAGCCGTCACCTGTAACGTTAGCACAATAACACAAGTGCAATGCGTGTCCTAGAGCGGATTCAAACAATGAATAACCCTAACTAGCAAATATACTAACATGCGATGTAAAAACAATATCAGCTAGCAAACTCTAGAACATTCAATATTAAGCTCAATATCATGCAAATCAATTAGGCATATGAATAAAACATGAAAAAGCCTAAGAACAATAGATGAAGAGAATAAGCACAATTCAGATGCTAGAAAGTATTAGTTCTGTATAATTCTAAATGCTCAAGTTTTTTTTTTTTTTGATTATGCATAAACATCCCTTCACTTATATAGAGTCCAATCCTAGTTCAAATAGGATTTGCAATTCACTATAACTCTTTTCCTATCAGGATTTACCAATTACCACAATTATCCTCAAATAAGAATATTGTTCTTAACATTAAATGTGGTCAATTAGGTAAAAGAAACATAAGGGTCGAATTAAGAAATAGAGTTTGAGTAGGAATATAATACTGGCTCGATCGATCGACAGGCCGTCTCGATCGATCGAGAAGGTCTCGATCGATCGATACACAAAACTCGATCGATCTAACTCAAACAGAGAGAACCTGGATCGAAGTTGTTCTATACTCGATCGATCGAACATGGTTCGATCGATCGGTCCAATTGCTCGATCGATCCAGTCCAAACAGAGAGCACCTAGATCGAAGTTGTCTCAGTCTCGATCGATCGATCACTCGATCGATCGATCAATACTCTCGATCGATCGACCAATATGTGCACAATTACATTTTTCGTTACGATCCATACTAAGTGTCGTGCTTAATTGTGTGAAGATGTATGCATGATATAATATTATACCTGTCATATGAGCGTTCCAAGCTTGATGACTCCATCACCATGTATCGTCTGATTAATCGGTGAATTCCTATTCTAGATTACAATCAAACATTTTGTCCACGAAAATTGTCAATACAAAATAAACCTTACAGTATGCGTTTACTAATATCTAATAGAATTAAGTAGAAACGGATTGAAAATGAATCGGATTGACAAAAAAAAAAAAGAGAGAGAGAAATCATTGTATTTTCATGTTTTAATTAAAAACTATAAAAATTAAAATTAAAATATTAATTTAATTAAATGTCATTTTTAAAAGTAAAAATGATGAATAAAAAATAAATAAAATAGTAATAGAAAAGATAATATTGAAATTTCATATTATGAATTTCAAAAATAGAATCAATACTAATAAGTGGGATAAATCAACCTTCTAAAATTAATGAGACCCTTACTTATTTTTTTTACTATATTTTTTAAAAAGTAAATAAGGGAATAAAAATAATTGTCTTTCTACCTATATTAATATTATTTTAACTAAATATCCTTTAATTCTTTTGTATTGCAAATCCCATGTGCTTAGATATGTCAAAAATGTTGCCACATCTCATCTATATATCATTTTATGTCCTTAATGATTAAAATTATCTCATCTTATTTAAATTTTATCATATAACATCTCATCTCATTTAAAACGGTCTTTAATATGCTATTATTTATTATAATTAATCAATTTTTTATTATTTTTATAATTTTACTTGTCTTATTTAATCACAATTTAGAATAAAATATTTCTTCATATATCATCCAAATCTATCGAAAAATAAGTGAGACTAAATGAGATGATCTCACAAAATTTATGAATTGTATCATAAATAATGAGATATCTCATTCTATTTGACACTTCTAATTGCGATATTCAAAAAAAGAAAAAGAAAAAAAATGCACTAAAGTAGAATTTGAAATTTTATGTAAAAGTTTTGAAATATAAAAACATAAAAACAAATCTTGTAAGCTTCTTTTTTTCTTATATAAGCAAAAAAAAAAAGTAGAACTCATCTTCAATTAAAATAAAATCTAAATAGCAAAACAATACTAATTGGAATGGGATAATAAATCGTACCTGTTATAAAACAACCATCAAAAAAGCTCTTAAACTAATTAGCTCTGTTATAACTTCTTTTTGGACAAAGTCAACAACTCTGTTACGACTTGTTTTACGTTAAATTACACAGTATTACGTATAAGATGGAAATGACAGATTTGTAGAGTACCAGACACATTTCACATCAAGGTAGAAGATTGTTATATCAATGCTCATGCTACTGAAAAAATTTTAGATGTACATTATTTCAATTAAAACACAACCCTTTAAAAATAATAACCTGACAATTAATATATATTTAAATGGTTTTATGTTACAAATTTCATATTAAATTCACTTTAACTTTAGTTAAAGGGACGCACGCATAAAATAACATTTTGGCATAAAATTCAATATTTGTACACAAATGACGCATTTTTCAAAAAAAAAAAAAAGAACTAAATGACATCATTTTTAATCTTAAGTGACCAAACTTGTAAGTCGCCTCCCTGTATTATGAGATGCACAAATTATTGGTTTCTTGATCCTTGTGACATGCATGTCCAAGTAATTGATTAAGAAGTTCCTTCATTTTGAGAAACTATTAGAAGTCCTACCTGCAATAGAGAAATTAGAAATGGTAGACAAAACACATGAGAATGCCTAGAAACCTTTTTACCACCTAAAAACCTAGGGTTTCAATGAAAATAAGTAAAGATGCTCAAATTTTTCTGAAAGAAACTTCTCACTTTTCTTTCTCTCTTTCTTTCTTTCTTTTTTAAGAGATTCTACAAGTCATCCTTCCTTTCAGGAAGGCATCCCCTTTTGTCCAAACACTCCATTTTGCAGTTCGTATAGCATTTTTTTTTATTTGGGGGTGACACATGAAACAATAACACTCCACTCTCGTGAGCTATCCCATAAAGATAGAACCAAATCCTGCCATTTCTTTACATATATACCAAATACAAAGAAATAAGAAAAGCCGTGCAAAATTATCATTTATCAGAAACTAAAAAATAAATGCAAAGAAAATTGTGGTGGCACCTTTGATGATGAAAGAAAATCTGCTGCAGAATCTCATGAAGAAGGTTCACGATATCGATGCCGAGCTTCTTCTCCTCCAACAGTCACTTGTCCCTTTTACTTCTTGTAACACTCATATTACTCTAGGCAGTGTGACTTTATGAATAGCTTGCCAAACATACTCTAGAAGCTGAAATGTTGAGGCAGAATCTCAAGATTCATACAGTGTAGCAGAAGTGGAAGGTTTTCTTGCCTCTATACAGAATGCAGTTCAGAATCAGTTGCATGATCATCGTTGATTGCGTGAAGCATGGTATCATTCGATTTGCTATCTTTATGGACATCATGTTTCCTATCCTTACGCAGCTCTTCTTCAACACTATAAACCTTTTTCTTGTCGCCAATACTAGTTTGAGGAACTTCGATTGCCATGTTGAAGCATTGTACATTGCTTATGTCTTCTTTCCCTTTTTCTAAAAATACAACTGTTTTCTCAAACAGGTCATGTTCCATAGATTGGATTTGTTTCTCAACTAATGGAGTCTCATAGCTTGAAGGTGATTCCACACTACTTCCCAAATTTTCACAACTGCATTCACCAATTTGAGTCTTTGTATGCATTGTTGATGGATCTGCATTTATGTTGTCAAGTGCAGATGAATAAGACCCTACCCACTCATCCATGATATCAATAGATTCTCCTTTTGACTGCTGCCCATTGCTCTCAAAGCTAATCCGTCTATATATCTCAATTTCCTTCTTCAAAATATGATTCTCCCTCTCCTTCCTAACAAGAATGTCTTTTAGAATGCCTACCTCGTCTTCATCATAGGCGAATTTTTCTTCTATCATCCTTTGATACTGTCTGGCTTCTATTTCAATTGATGCCTTATCCTGCTGCAGGCGGGATATCATGGCCATTGCTTCATCTGCAGCAGTTGCAGCAGAAGCTCTCTCTTTCTCCAATTCGAGGTGAAGAACAGCACATGCAGTTCTTTCTTTCTGAAGAGCTTGTTTCAACATTTTGATGGTATCAGACTCGGTTTCTATTATGGACATTTTTTCTTGGGCATTATTAACATTCATCACTGAAGAAAATGAATGCTTATCCAGGTGTTCAGTCTCACCAAATGGTCCACTAAATTCAAGTTTACGGCAAGCTCTTTTGCGAGCATAATGGTCAGTAAATATATTTTCATCATCTGAAATAACATCACAAAATGGAAAACATTTTCATGTTATAAGACGTCAATAATTGGAAACATAATAAGGAAGTTTTCATAATCGATGGAGAACCGTCAAAAGTTTAAGAATCAACCCAATATAAAATTTTCAGGAAGTTTAAGACCCCAACTGATCTAAATAGGGAAAAAGTAATTCATATCCGGCAGAGTAGAGATTCACATTCCCATGCAATCCAAATTGAAATAGCAAAGAATTTTGGAAAATGGGCAGCGCTAGACCCCTTAACAATTTGTTATCAGAGTTGAACATCCCAGTTAACTATAATTTAGTCATCCTTGATAAAAGAAACACAAGAGTATTATTGTTATATTTTATAAAAAGATAAGTGGAAGGGGTTAAACCTAATTTTTAACTAATATGGAGTTGTCTAAGCATATAACGAAAGAATTTTGAGCCGTTGATTTTCTAAACAAGGGTATGAGAGCTACAATCAAAATTCATATCAAATCATTCATTAGTATCTCTAAATATAAATTATGCTAAATTATTCATTGGTACCCAAACTTTAACTAGATTCACATATAGCTCTCCAAAATTTTAAAAAGTATGATTTAACCTTCAAACTTTTAAAATTTAAAACATTAGCTCAAAATTTTGAATCACAAATATATAATTTTAGTAATCTAGGACCTATGCATCTATGCATGAAGTTTAAAAAGTTCGAAAACTAACCCACACATTTTAAAAGTATATGAACCGTTGCACAAAGTTTGGGAATAAAGAAGTAGTTAAGCATATAAATTAACAAAATCACGAACAAAACAAAATACATGAAACTTTAAGCCAATCATGCAATTCTTAAATATAATGGAGATCTACTAAAAGTGTTTTGATCCGTCTCACTTACCCTGAAGATCATCCTTTATCACAGGTAAGGTACCTGAACTTTTACCTGGTTTATCTCTAGTCTCCATGACATCAAATTGGGTGGAGGAAATACAAACTGGCTGCAAACTATCACTGTGACAAGGAGAAGAGAGCTTTCCATTTTGAAGAGTAGGTTTCCTTCTTTGCCGATTTCTAGACGGGTGCTTAAAATTCATAATCCTCTTCCCCTTAGCATCATACCCATTTTCTCTATCAACTAGATTTTCAGTTCTTGGACTTGAAAAAGAACTAGAACATGGTCCATCCTCCAATTCAATAACTTCTTTTTCACAATTCTTATCTTCAATTAGCTTCCTATTCAAGTTGCTTTGATCCTTAAAACAAATCAAATGAAAAGGGAACCTACTCTTGGCTGACATCTGGACCTCGAGTATCGTTTCGATGGGCAATCGGAAAAGTATTTTATGCCAACAGTAAAGACCATTCCTATACCCAAAAACCCCATCACAGGGACATGGCAAATAAAACCCAACAAAATTTAATACCTTGGACATGAAGAACAAAAATATTGATATGCATAGCAACAAATAAGCCAAACCCAGATCAAGAAAGGCTCCTATAAGACTAAAGAACGTCCATGAATGAACTTCTCGAAAACCCATCCTTATTGACAGCTATAAAAATCCCACAATTTCTAGAAAATTACAAGCACTTCCAGAGCTGAAAATCAAACACAAACAGAGACTATATAAGCTTTTTTGCAAATTGAAAGACAAAGAAGTCATCATTAAATAAAAAGTTTACCCAGTTTCAGAAATTATACCCACAAAGTGTACTACAATAAACTATAAATTAACGAGTCTCCCAATTGAAACAGGACATCATGATTCTTCAAAAGTATAATCGATTATTTCTAGAAAGTTGAAGCTAGTAATCATAACCTGCGCTTCTCAGATAATATTCAAATAAAAGAAAATTGAAAAAGAAAGAAAGAAAGAAAGCAAAAGTGCATAAGAAAGCTAAAAGAAGAAAGGGAATAATTATAAAGGATATTAAAGCATTTTAGAACCTAAAAATAAAAAAACACACCTTTAGCATGATCTTATTAATATTTGAAGCTCATCTGTAGAATTTAAGATGGCTATCAGCCTGAGCCGCCAAATGCAACGGCAAAGCAACTTCCTGAAGATCAGACAACCGCAACTTCGAAATGGGAAAGTGCTCTGACCGCGATTACCATGGCGACGTTTTCTTTTCATTGAATCCCAAGTAGGGGGTGAACATACATTGGTTTGGGTTTAGAGTAAAATTAGAACCAATTCAATATGATCGATTTTTCAAAAATGAAAACCAAACTGAACCAAAAAATTTGAAAAATCAATCTATTTTGAACCAATTTTATTGGTTTGGTTTGGGTTGGTTAAATGAAATTTTTTTCTATTTTTTCGCTAATAAATTTTATTTATTAATTTTTTTAAACTCTTGTATTATAATTTTTAATGTTAATTTTATTATATTACCTAAATTTAAAAATATAAATATCGATCACTTATCTAATATCATTATCCATATCAAACACAAAGTGCAAGAAAAATTTAAAATTAAGACAAACAAGTAATAAGGAATAGTAATCACATACCTGACAAAATTTGCTAATTTTCATATCTAATAATATTGTTGAGTGATGTTTATACAATGAAAACTGTAATTACAAAAATATGAATGACGATGTAATTATAATTTTATAATGGATAAATAATTAAATAATACAAAATTAGTGTCTAATGTGGATGAAAAATAAAATGAGTATCTTCTTCCTTAGGTATTGTCTCAATACTCACTGGAGTAGCAGCAGAATCCATAATAAACAACACAGTTCACCTAGTTAAATAAATGAGATTCATCTTCTTCCTTAGTTATATCTTCCAATCACATGTAATATCGATTTGTTGCAAAAATAAATAAAAATTAAATATGATGAACATACTACATACATAGATAATTCATTAATTTGTATGGAAATATTTATTTTCTTTAAACAATATAGATAATAAAAAAACTCACACCAAATGCAACGAGCAGACGGCGAGCAGAGGCAGCAGCGCGAGGACGAGCAGGCAGCGGCGAGGTTGCGAGGACGAGCAGGCAGCGGCGAGGTCGCGAGGACGAGCAGGCAGCGACCAGCAGAGGCGAGGATGAGCAGGCAGCGACCAGCAGCGAGCGGCGCGACCAGCAGCGACCGGTGAGGACGGCTGTGTGAGTGACAGAGACAGAGTGAGTGAGTGAGGATCTGAGGAGTGAGGTTTAGGTTTATAAATTTAGAATTATTTTATAAAATAATAATATAAATATAAATATTAAAATAATAATAATAATAATATATTGGGTTGGTTCGGTTTTTTTAAGGTTTTAATAAATGAAAACCAAACCAACCCAATATTAATCGGTTTTTTATTTTAAAGAACTAAACCAAACCAATAAAATTTAAAAACCAATTTTTTTGGGTTAGGTTGGGTTGGGTTGGGTGGATTGGGTTGGTTCCAATTTTTTTTGTTCACCCCTAATCCCAAGTGTCTCCCAACGACTTTACACGTGGCTTTATAACTCTCCTAGTCCTATACTACAGTGAATTGCTCAAATAATAAAAATACGTGTAAAAGAGTTTTTTAGACCTAAATAGTATTTTTTGAATTAAAACGGTGAGTTTTATTTATGTAATATATATAATTTTTACCAAAAAGTCCCTTTATTCAAATAGGAAATACCCATCTGCCTCTGACCCTTTCTAAGTATTCATAAAGATGACATTGTTCGTAAGCTAAAAGGTTCAAAAGTAGAGAAACATAACTATAATTAATCGATAATGGTGGGATTTCCAAATATTCATCTTTGAAATCACAGATGAAAGAAATGTTCTCCACTTTCAATAAATCACGTTGAAGTGTTGGCAACATCCATGGAGTTGTGAATATTGGGTCATTAATCGGCTCCTGATTAGAGGATAATGAGAGAGAATGAACTAGTATAAAATTACAAGATGAGAGAGATGACCGCCATTATTGGTGTTTTGAATAGCTTATAAAAGTCATGTGAATGTACATGTTACATACAAATTTATTTTGTATGTAACCTGTATATTCACATTTTGTATGTAACCTGTACATTCACATGATATATATTGTATTGTTTGTATGTTATTGCTGCTTTGAACAGCTTATGGAAGTCATGTGAATGTACAGGTTACATACAAAATGTGAATGTATAGGTTACATACAAATGTGAATGTAACCTGTGTACATTGTATGTGAATGTACAGGTTACATACAAATTTATTTTGTATGTAACTTGTACATACAAAATGTGAATGTACAAGTTCCATAAGCTGTTCTTCTTCTTCTTCTTCCAGTGGATGATTGGAATTAAACTATATATAATTAGATATGTCAGATACTCTTTATATAATTATATAATTTCTTAAAATTTTACCATTTTACAATATATTTTTATTGTATGTACACCTTATATTTTTGTATGTACACCTTACATTTTTGTATGTACAGGTTACATACAAATTTGTATATAATCTGTACATTCATATGACTTTCATAAGCTATTCAAAACAGCAATAATGGCAGTCATCTTACTGTATCTATATCTGAGTTCATCTGCAAAAAAAAATTTCGAACAAACTAAAAACCATAAATAAACTATGAATAATTTTATTAGTAATTGGCAAGTTAATTAAATTACATAAAAAGTTGTAACAGTTCCAGATCTCATATGGTTATGCCAAAGAGTGCTCTGCTTCTCTTTCAATTTCTGCAAAATTAAGGAAGCTAGGGGAATAACAAAACGATGTAAATGACTTAGGGACAAAGCCGTAAAATTTGTATCGCCAAAATTCTGCCGTTTAGTTATATAAGTTAAAAAGCTAATATACTACATAATCGGTCTAAACCGAGTAATTAATTCCCTAGACTTCAATACTCATTTGGAATTTTCGGGCGGTTGGGCACACTCAATCATAGAACTTCATGTTTGGATGGGGCTCGGGCCGGTTCTTTAAAATTAATAAGATTTTTTAGGTTTGCAATTTAGTACTATAATTTTATTTTTATTATTATTTTTTTATCTTTATTATTAAATAATATTTTAGTGATAGTTATATTTAAAAAAATATTAATTTAATACAATTTTTACATGTGATTATCACATACAATTTTATTGAAAGATATTTTCAACATTTTATCTATTCTCTTCCTTATAACAGAAACAATATTTTTTTTTTCAATCATTTTTTTTAGTCTATTCCTTTCCCTAAAATAGATAAAATATTTTTTCTATCATTTTTGGTATTTTCAACCAATTTTTCATTTATTTCATTTTCTACAATAAAAATAATATTTTTTAAACCATTTTTAGCATTTTCAAGAAATTATTTTTTTAATCTCTTCCATCCTTTACATTTTCATCTTATTCATACTCAATAAATGATATAATATCATAGTTGATCAATATTTGATTATTGCATTCTTGTATGATAAGTTTATATTATAAAAAAAATTAAGTGATTGCTAACTATAAAAAATAGGTGGTATCATATTTTTATTTTTGTTCAGCCCATTATATATTTTTTATTTAAGAAAGTAGAATGAAAGTTTTATTAATATTTTTGTGGTCAAAAATTATATTTTATAATCAAAATTTATCAGACAAGAACACATCAAGTAAGTATTGTCAAACTAAGGTAATGATTCATTTATTGGGTATGAATCAATTAAAAATATAAGTGAGAGAATAAATGAAAAAATTGGTTGAAAATGTCAAAAATGGCTGAAAAACAATGGTTGAAAAAATATTATTTCTGTTATAGAGAGGAAAATAAACAAAAATGCCAAAAATATTTTTCATTCAAATTGCATGATCACATATAAAAATTGTACCCAATTGATACTTTTTAAACGT
Organism: Elaeagnus macrophylla; assembly: GCA_029378325.1. Classification (NCBI taxonomy): domain Eukaryota; kingdom Viridiplantae; phylum Streptophyta; class Magnoliopsida; order Rosales; family Elaeagnaceae; genus Elaeagnus; species Elaeagnus macrophylla. The sequence continues at coordinate 13,676,471 of CM055640.1, read as the reverse complement.
GAATATTATTTGAGAAAATCCTAATAAGAGGGTTCTAGATATAAAGGGTAGCAAGGGTCCTTTCTATGTTCTAATTTTTATATATTTATACTAGTAATTTTGTCTGTCTCTGATTTATTGGTAATTTTTAAAGCAACGTGGATACGCTGGTTCGTATGTAACTCTCGTATGTAGTGGTGCAGTTGAGTCTTTATTATATCTAAAAAGCATAATTAAGTATAGGGGTGTTTGCGGACCGGTTCAATTTTAGTAAAAAAAAATAACAAAATCGAACTGAACATATTATTTTAATTAAACTGAACCGAATGGTTAATAAAATTTTAAAATCGAACGGTCCAATCCGATTTGGTTAACAATTTTTTTTTTTTTTTACTTTTTTTTAAATACAAAGACGATTTTTTTTAACTATTTATTATTTTTATGCATATAAGCATTTTTAAGTAAAAAATAAAAATACGCCATTTTTTATCAAAAGATAGAAATATTGTTTCTACTTAGGAACATTGCTAGTGCCAGATCTATACTGACACAATATTCCAACAAAAAACTGGGGAACCACGTAAGCATAATTAAAGAGCATAATTCTCACCTCCCCAGGGTGAATTATGGTTTTATATTTCTTCACAAATGATGAGCGTGCTTCTTCATTGAACTGAAAAACATAAACCAATTAAAAGACAAAAAGAACACCAACAGAGAACTCAATGAACAGCAGACTAATGGGTCAATTGAACTCAATGAACCACACAAATAATGAGCACCTAAGATATATGCTCAGCAGCCGCAACCCTTGGTTTAACAACCTCATAGTTTGCTATCACCAGAGTATTTGGCACACTTCCATCAGTCTGAAAACGGAAGAGTAAAATTGACAAAGCAGCAAAGATCACTACCATGTCATATATCAACAAGAAGAGGAAAAGTAAAACCATGCACGTATACTAACCAACCTCTTTCTAGAGATAAATAGAGACACATTGTTGTGGCAGTAGCCCAAAGTTACAATTCTATAAATCATGTAACCAATATATATTCTCTCCACTTATATTAAATATGATTACATAATGGACCTGTTTTGGAACTTTTTAAAAAGAGAAATTCAAAATGCTGACGAGAGTGGAGCTCTGGGAATAACCTAAGAATAATACAAATCCCAATTTCGTTGTTGCAATGGAATTCACTGGTTTTCCTTATTAAATAAACATAGTGAAAATCTTTACTTGTTCAGAAAGGTAGAGACGCTGCCGATTCTTGTAAGTAGCTTGCTCGAGCTGGGGACCCCAACTATTCATAGAAAAATTAAAACTGAACCGAATAAATTAACCTGATTAAAAGATAAGGACAACACCTACTAAGAAATAAAACCACACCATGAATAAAGGATGGTGAGATTGACATGCATCTATTGGTTAAGCCACAGTATTTGGTCATATTCCGTGTTTCAATGTGAAAAGTTGGGGACTTAATGATACGAGAAGAATAAAAACATCTAGTATAGGATAAGGTTGGAACTTAATTATACTTCAAATTTCAAGGTTTTTATTGTGTTTTAGGAAATCTCACAAAAATTATTCAGCCTTGCTAAAGCTTATACTAAAGAGATGTTATTTCTTAAAGATTGAGATTCAAATCAAACAAGCGTACCCATTAGTAATTTCCTCCTGACGAGTAAGGAATGAATTCAAGTATTTTCTAACTGAAAAAAAAAAAAAAAAAAAAATGAAACTGCAACCCAACGTTATCATATTCACTCTATTGCCTGTTCCTTCCATGGCCGGCGGCGGGTGGCTGGCCGGAGGGAGCTTGCGGCTTGCAGGACCTGACAGGAACTGATCGGAGCAGTGGGCTAGAGTTGGATCGAATGGCGGGATGACTGGCGGCGCTCGAAAATTCAAAATATTTAGGGTTTGCCTAAGTTTATAAATTCTATATATATATATATATATATATTAAAAATAATTTTAATAATTGGTTCGGTTTGGTTTAAAAATTTTAAAAATTGAACCGAATCGTTAGTCTAACAGTTTGAGAAATAAAAAATCAGATCAGATTGTTTCATTTGTAAAACCGTTCGGTTCTATTTGGTTTGATTTAGTTTATCGACTTCGTTTAATTTAATTCGATTTTTGAACAACGATATACTTTTTCATAAGGCTTGTCCAGGCAGCCTTTGCAGCTGTTTGAACTTGGGTTGAGACCACAGCCATTGTGGGCTTCCTTGCCTATAATACGGTCCTTTCATAGTAGCAAAATGGTTTAGTAGTCCTATATCAAATATGTATTATTAGATAATAGTTAATAATAAAGATAAAAAAGGTATCAAAAATAAAAATAAAAATAGAGTACAATTAAAATAGCCAATATAATTTTTTAAGCAGTGATTTTCAAGTAATAATAAACTTTAAACTATTTTAAGAATATTAATAAATATCAATTGTTATTAAATAAATACAATTGTCATTAATTTGTCAAAAAATTAATGGAATAATTTTAATTTTGTTACTTTAACAAAATTTAATGAGAATGATACTTATCTAATAACTTCTAAATTTTGATGATATTTTTGTAATAAATTATAGCATAGTAACAGTACTTTTGTAATAATTACCATAGTTTAATGGTAAAAAAAAAATACTCTCTTTTAAAATTAAATGAAAGATCAAAATTTGGACTTAAAATTATTTGGGTGTGTTTGATCATGGCTTTTTTTAATTTTGAACATAATAAAAGTTAGTATTTGAGTTTAAATTATGATGGAATTGGATTATAAAATAATGTTATAAATCATCAAATGTACATATATTTTGTAAAATTTAAGTTGAGTTCATACAATAAATGTTTGGTACTAAGTACAATTCTAAAATAATTCAGGTAGAGTTAGGCCAGATTTTATTGAATTTAATAGGGCTTTAAACTGGATAAGTTCAAGCTAGGTCAATTATGTTTAATTTGATGGCTACATTTAGATTTCTACCCTTAGTTTTATTTTGCACTAAAATTAAAATTAAATAAAAAAGTCAATTTTTAATAAAAATCGATCAAATTTAATAAAAATTATAAAATTATTCAAAACAAACCCCTTGGATTAATTTATATTGAAAGCTTCAACATAAAGCTAAAAAAGAAATAATGAGGGATAAGAAAACATTATAATCACTTTTTTTTCTTTTAAGTTCATTGTCCTTATAAAACATTAAAAAATAAATAATAACTCAATTTTCAAAATTTTATCTTGTTTTATGGTGAGATCTTAATGAAACTGAGTATCATTACATAACTCGACATGATTTATTAACATTGTCTCTAGGAAAATAGACTAGTTGTCATTGTAATAACTACGGATTTGTGTAACATATATTTTGTATATTCTCTGCCATGTTAACAAGATGACTATATTAAATCTATTTGAGAAAAACAGTATGTTTATGATATATTATTTATACATTGTTATTCCAATGTAAATTGTCAACTTATATAAACAATAGTTAAATTTTGGTGATATATAATTAATTCAACAAAATTAAATGGCCTTCTAATTTCAATAGTTAATAGTAGGAAACTATTAATGGTTATGATGCAAAAAAATTTAATGAAATATTCATGTAAAAAATTTGTATAAAAAAAAAAAAAAAACAATTATCTCTTCCTAAAAATAAGATATATGATTGTCTTTATTACTAAAATAAAATAAACGTGTAATAATAATTGTCAATTTCTCCTACCATTTTGTATTCCATAAATGACTATAATTTGCAAAATTATGTAAATTTTGCTCTACAAATTATACGAAAAGAATAATTGTCAATTAAAAAAAAAAAAAAAAACATAAGATTGCCTTTTTTAACTAAATAAAGCACATTTATGAAAATAATTGTCAGTTTTCAAACAACTTTATGGCTGGTAAATTACTAAAGTTTGTAAAATTATCTATCAAATCTCTTGAATTTCTAGCAAGAGTAATAAATACTTTTATTATTACAAAAATAAAAATGTATAAAAAATTCATTTTATTCTTATAATTAATTACATCTTAATATTACTATTATTAATAAAGTTATTATTAATTAATTATTGTTGTGATCCTACAATTAATTATACATTATTATCACTTTTGTTAATAAAATTATCATTAATAAAAATAGGTATGACAATATTAATTTTAATTGTGAAAATATATCACCCATTATATTTAGTATAAAAATAATTGATTAATAGGAGAATTTAAAGGAAAAAAAATTTTTTTTTTAAATAATTGATTTTATATAAACAAATTTATAAATTCTCTTTTATTGAAAATAAAAAAAATTAAAAATCTAAACGCTCATAATCATTATATTAATTGTATATTATTATAGAATTAAAAAGAGAAAATCTAGTCTTCTATATATGTATCCTATTTTAGTTTATTTTTAAATTATATTTAGAATAAAAATAATTAATTATATGTATTAATAAAGAATTATAAGAAAAAATCTAGAGAATCCTAAAATATTTTTTTTTGGCTAGAATATTTAAAATTGATAATTATAAAGAAAATTCAGAAGAATAAAAAATATTATAATAATTATCTATTATTAAAAAATTAAAAAAAAATTAAAAATCTCATAAATACATATTAAATTATCATTTCATATGAAATGATCATCCTAATCCTATAAATGACATACTATGTTTTCATTAATAAGATCTATTATAACTATCGATACATTTTTTTTTTATATAATATAATCTAACTATAAATTAATTAATTTTTTAAATTATATTTAGTATAAAAAATAATTAATTAAATATATTAATTATTTTTTAGTGGAAGAATTAAAAGAAAAAAACCAAAAAATTCAAAAATAATTAATTTTATGTAAATAAATTTAAAATTTATAAATTATCTCTCAATGAAAATTTAAAAAGAGATAATCAAAAGGCTGATGATTATTATAATAGTTGTCTACTTTTACAGTTAAAAGAAAAATCAAAAATCATCTATTAAATATGTTTGATAACAATTTCTATTTAATAATTTTTAAAGAAAAAAATCAAAAATTACCTTAAAATTATTTGGTAATAATTTATATTTCATAATTTTTTTTCTTCAAATAAATTTTTTTTTAAAAAAAAAAAAAGGAAATTTTTTGTTATTTTTTATGAATTTGAAGTTTTTAATCATTTTCTTCCAATACTTAATCAAACAAAAATTATAAGACTTGATTTATTATCTAAAAAAAATGTTTAATCAAATAAAAAAAATCAAAAATCAAAAATATAATTAAAAAATCTTCTTTTTAAAGATTTATGAATCACTCCATATTTTAGAAGTGATTTCTTAAAAATGTAAAAATCAAAATAAGAAATCGTTACCAAACATCCCTAATTAAAAAATCACTTAAAAAAAATTAAAAATTAAGAATCAAAATCGTTATCAAGCACGACCTAAGTTATTCGACAACCTTTTGAATTACCTAAAATATATAGTGGCATGACAAACAAACAAAAAAAAAATCCATTCTGTGAGCAATGCCATTTACCAACCACAGACCTCCATAATCAACGGAAGCAAAACACATCCATCTACATCCATACCATTATTTAAAACTAACATGCATACATGCATCCAGTTTTAGCATATTCTATCTTTGTAGTTACACACTTACACGGGAAAGCAAGCCACAGCAAATAAAATTTGGTTCCTTAAAAACTTGCAACAGCCCCTCCTCACTAAAGTATTTCATACATGCATAGTAAGCACGCACCTGAGGCACCCTCCTTCATGCATTAGATAAAATGCGTTGTTAATCTCTGCAAGTGTCAAACTGTGGGTAACGTATTCATCAACCTTGATCTCCTGCAAAATGAAAAAAAAGGTTACAACCTCAATTCTGGTCATAAAAGAACCTTATTTCGATATCTCAAAGACCAAGAAAGTATACCTTCTTCATGTACTTGTCTACAAGCCAAGGCACTTGTGAACGACTCTTGAAGCCACCAAAGGCTGTTCCTTTCCAGACACGGCCAGTAACCAGCTGAAATGGACGAGTAGATATCTCCTGTCCTGACGCAGCCACACCCACGATAACTGATGTTCCCCAGCCCTGTGGATTTATTCATCAAATCAGATGTGTTCTATGATCACAACTCAACTCCACCCACCTTGTTCAGGCACTACGTACCTTGTGGCAGCACTCTAAAGCAGCCCTCATCACGGTGACATTTCCAATGCACTCAAAACTATAGTCTACACCACCATCTGTGAGATCAACAATGACCTGCTGAATTGGTTTCTCATGGTCCTTTGGGTTCACAAACTCAGTAACTCCAAAGTCCTTTGCTACAAGAGATGATTTGCAACCAAGTAAATCTTTAAAAGCATTTGAAAATACCAGCAACGAAACGAAAAATGTGAAGGTAAATAAATTGATAAAAGCATCTCCACTATTAGGTAAAATCAGATCTGCTTTTTTATTTATTTATTTATTATTCTTTTACTCGTGATGTTAATAATTGTTGTTTTCTAATATCTGATCGCAACTTATTACAAATCAGTGAATAGTAAATGCATTTGGTATCTCCAAGGTAGACCCTAAGTTGTACCTCTAGAAAACTTATTGCTGTCAATATCTATGCCAATTATTCGTGAAGCCCCGGCAGCCTTTGCCCCCTCAGCAACCTGCCAAGTTATTATCAAAGATATCAGCACAATTCTCTATAAATCAACACAAAAACATTATTTAAATGTGACATCAGAAACTTACTGCAAGACCAACAGTACCAAGGCCAAAAACAGCAACAATTGACCCTGACTCCACTTTTGCTGTGTTCCAAACAGCTCCAAGACCTAAAGATGATAAACATATATCCTAAACAATTAAGGTGAATGCATGTAGACAGCTTACATGGTTTCGGGCAACAACAAAAGAAACTAATGATTACCTTAGCAAAATCGTGACATATATATGACCATAAATTGGTACAATTACATTAACTATACCATAGCCACACATTGGTAAGTGAAGAATCTTATGAAACAAAGATAATCTCTAACAAAACAATAAAAAACAAAATCAATGAGTTGCTACCATCTTAAGGTATATGGAATCGAGCTGTTTACCGATATTAACAACACAGTGAGGGAAAGTGATACTCCATACAAATAATACTCACACACACAAAAAGCAGATATAGCCACTGAATATATTGCTTAGATAAACTCTGCCCTTTGATACCCGGGGGAAAGGATCCAACAGCTTTGATTGTAGGCCATAGTTAAATTTCCGTCATTGATAAACTATTGGAGTAACATGTACTGATTGAACAAACAGAAAAGAAAAACAATAATTGATCCACTAAAGGGACCTATAAATATGTTAACAAGCACAATAATCCTTACCAGTAGGAACACCACATCCAAGAAGGCACACCTTCTCTAAAGGAGCTTTCGGATCTATCTTTGCAACACTAACATCGTGAACAACTGTGTACTGGCTAAATGTTGAGGTTCCCATGAAATGATAGATAGGTTTTCCCTTTATAGAGAAACGACTCTTGCGATCATTCATCATTACTCCAGCACCAGTTGCGATACGGACCTTGCCACAGAGATTTGTTTTTCCAGATTTACAAAACTTGCATTCTCGACATTCTGCCTGATAACAAGGAATGACATGGTCGCCAGGCTGAACTTCAGTTACACCTTCACCAACACTCTCTACAATCCTGCATCAAATAGGAGCCTGTGACTCTAGCATGAAGAATGAGTTTGAACATGTGAAAGCAAATGACTTACAGTATGATTTACATACCCTGCAGCCTCATGACCAAGAATACATGGAAAGAGACCTTCAGGATCCTACAAGCCACACAAAGAGAAATGTGTTAAAAGACATGAGTCCATATTTGAATGATTCACTTTCGTGGACAAAACAATGCCCGTATATTTTCTTGCAATTGTGTATGACCCTGTGTAAGCTTGCTGACTGTGCAAGAAATGTTCTAACCTTTCAGAGATATCACACATAGCACGTACTTGCACTTAGAGTGATCATTTTACCTGTGTAGAATAGACGGAGAACAATGGTTGCGATGGGTAGCCTCGTCGTACCCTTGCCACTTCTTGCTAGCACGTTCACTGGCAGGTGGCGAGAGCAGCAAGAGATGCAACGTGGGACATATTACCCTGGTCGAATACCCCTTTATAAATACCCTTTATTTCACTTTAAAATTATCAAAAATTTGAAATTTTTGGAAACTGTCTATTAGAAAACTCTGTTTTTCAAATCTAGATCTGTGTGTTAAAGCAAAATATTTTTGAACTTAGTATGCAAAATATTTTGGAACTTAGTTTTGGGTTGGGCATTAATCATTACCCATTGAGACAAGTTTTTATTTAGGTTCATGAGTACGATTTGGATCATTACCCTTACTTAATGACCCCCAAGGAAATTCACAAATAAATTGACTTATCAGCTTGATCTGGTGGGTCCAGTGTGGCTGAGAAGAAATTTCAACAACACTGGGGCATCGGGTGAGCAGCAGATAGGATGAATTCTCTTTCTGCAAGCTGTAAACTGTTTTTATCATTAGTGGATTAGTGGGGATGCTTTGCAACAACATTTAAGCTCAAAGCCAGTGTGGTTTTACTAAGTCATATATGGCGTTCGTATATGCGTGTTTATTGTTTATGGGAGTATGAATCTAAATTTATAAAGTGTATGCCTCATTGAATATCTTCAAATATCATTCTATATAGATGAGAAACCTTATGTTTATCTTATTGAGTTCAATTAATATAATTATAGTGTTGTCTATTGAACTGCTTTTGGGAGACTCTACTTGTATATGAATCAATTGCATTAGTTTTCTAGGTATCCAAACTATTTTGATATTTTCCTTACAAAAATTAGTTAGGTCATAATTATTTATTTTGAGACTATGAAAAAGTAGTTGCTTTTGAGCAAAAAAAAAAAAAAAAACAAACAGTAGTTGTTCGTAGCCCTCATATACCTGGACGTAAGGGGTCCCTAGTCAGTTTAGAACTGACCGAAGACTCAGAAATTAAGACCTTGGACCTACCACAGGGCCATGAAACCTCAGTGCTATATGCCCAACCCAATATCACCACCGAACAGCCCAAGGAACCCCAGTCTACCCCTAACGCAGGAAGAAGTAAACACGTACAACTAGTACTTGCCAACTTGGTATGGCTGAGATCAGTCTTGGTAATCACTCAACAACCCTAAACTACACATACAATATATGTGGCACTCATCCATACCCCTAGGTTGCATGTATGTGATGCAAAACTCCCATAAAATTCAAAAAACAAACAAACCAAACCCTTTTCTCTCAGATAATTCCCACCTTGGACACTTAGATCGCCTGCTTCATCTGGGAGAAAAGAATCATAGATATGCCGGTCATTAGAAGGAAGAACCGCCATAAAAAGATTCCTCGTGTATCATCTGTAGCAAAACTATGAACGGGAGCTAGCAATCCGGACCGTATTGAATGAAATATTAGTTCTTTTGTGTTTGAAAAGATATTGAATTTTCCTACCATTATTAAAAAAAAAAAATGGCTAAAAATATTTTAATTTTATATAATATAAAAAATATGAGAATTTGGGCCACACGCACAATATGAATACATACGGAAGTTAAATGCCAAACAATATCATAGGGATTTTGTCTAAAATGGGCAAATCCCATAGGTTAGTTTAGAAAAAGGCTGATTTGTGTTAAACTTTAGAAATGGGCAAATTGAAATTGGCTCTTCCAGTTGCCGGTTCCCACCCCTTATTTCCCACCAAAGTTTTCTTACTTCTTCTCTCTCCTTCTCTACGCACTCTTCCCTCCATTTTTTCATCTTATCACGCACAAAAGTTTCTCTCCATTTTTTCATCTTATCACGCCAAACTTTCAAATTTGAGGTTAGTGATATTAAATATTTTGATTGGGTAGAAATTTCGCAGTTTTAAATAGCATGTAAATGGTGAAAGGGATTTTGTCTAAAATGGGCAAATCCCATAGATTAGTTTAGAAAAAGGCTGATTTGTGTTAAACTTTAGAAATGGGTTTTTTTTAACTGCCCACCTGTTTTATTGCTTTTTAGTCGGTATTTTATTAAAAAAAAAAACGAAAAAGGGTGCTTCAAAACATTTGAATTAAATCCAACAGTTCCCAGTCTATTCAACTAAACTCTCCCACTAACTTGAGGAAGACGACGCACACTACCTCGCGAGGAAGACGATTTAGGAAGACGAGGCTCTATTACCGACGACGAAGACGACGCAGGAAACAATTATTTCACAGAACACATCCTTCATTTTTGAGCTCTGCAACTTTTGGTAAGTTTTGTTCAATCAATATCTTCTCCGTCCCTCCCTTCGATAGACAATAGGTTTTGGTGAACCTGTAATTGGTTTTGGTGAACCTCATAGCTGAGTGTAAACTCCATGTTAAAACAAACGAAAAATCTTTCGTTTTTTTATTGGATTTTTGTGAAATATTGGTATATCTGTATTCGGCTTTGTAAAATATTTTTTTTTTATATTGGGCTTTTGTAATTATGGATAATCTGATTTGTGGTATATCGTTTGTTAATCTCATTTCTGGGGTATGTGGTATATCTCGATATACCTAGGTATATCTCGATATACCTAAGTATATCTCGATATACCTAGGTATATCGTTGTAAATCTCGATATACCAGGGTATATTGACTTGTATTCATATTATTTTGAACAACTTGTTCATAAGTATTAATTATTTTTGTTTTCTTACATTGGTAGTTTTGCAGGAAATGGCAGGTGAATCAAGCTATAGTTCTTCAGTCTCTCCCTCTGGATATAAGGTTGCTAAAATTACCAACATATCACGCCTCCAAAATTTTAGCACATTGAAGACGACCCTTGAGCGATTTGGGTTACTTCAGAGGTATAAATATTTATGTTTTGGTTTCATCACAAGGATGAACCATATTGAGTTCACATGGGGATTGTTGCATCACTTCTTACTGATGCAAGACAAAGATCATTCGGGGAAAAAGCTACGAGTGATTGTCAATGGCACATCCCATATTTTTGGATATAGTGAATTTAGTTTAATTACCGGTTTGATGTTTACCGGTTCGGAAGAATGCCCACCTCGAAATAATCGGTTACGGAAGACATACTTCAACACCGACAAAGTAATCAAGAAAGGCGACCTGGAGAAGGTTTTCATAAAGCTTCCTATCTCCACTGACGAGGATGATGTATTGAAGTTGGGTCTAATATATACCTTGGAAATTATTCTTTTGGCGGATCATAGTCTAAGGTCCATTAATGAAGACTATTTAGAACTGGTTGAAGACTTTGACAAATTTAATATCTACCCATGGGGTAAAATAGTTTATGACTTCACGATAAGAAGGTTGAAGAGTGTCATTATGCATATTAATGATAGAAAACCTAAAGGCCACATGGAGGTCGCGTCTGAAGAAACAAAGAAATGTTTTGACGTTGGACAAGTTTTGTTCCTCGTGGAAGACATAAGTTGGCTGTTTCTCAATGTTTAGTTCAGGGGGACAAGCTTCGCTGACACCGACAAATGTTTCGTCCTTATATGTAGTAGCTGAGGTTGTTTCCTCAGCAACTTGTTCTGCAAACAATACTATTTCTTTGCATACATAATTTGGCACTATTGGCTCTTCATTTGTAGGCATCACAATTTCTTCGTCCTCAGATAAATTTTCATCCTCAACCTTACGTCGATCGAAAATTGGGACAGATTTAACCCTGGACTGTTTCACTGAAGCTGAAGCTTTCCTTGATTCGTCCCGTGTTGAAGAAGTTTTTTGTGATCTTAACACCTTCTTCAAAGCATCCATAATCCATATTTGGTTTTCCTTTATTGTTGTCACCTCTTTTTTCAAATCCCTAAGCTCTTGCAAAACCTGAGGTACAATAAAATTAGATACGATAAAAATACAATCATATATATCATTGAATGGCGAAATTTTACGTGATATAGTTCCATTACCTCCATAATGGAAGTTGATGAATGAGCTGAACCATGGTGAGTTTGGACTTCCAAAATAGGGTCACTGATATCTTCAAAGTGACCAGAAGGATGGTGCATATCATCGCCTTTCGAAGGCAATGATTCATCAATTCTACCAACCTTTATGGACACATTCGGCACACCGATGCTTGCTTCCTTCGCACATCTTTGTGCCGAAATGTAGGAAGGACTCTGTCTCTCCTTTTCATTTGGAGTGAGTCTCTTCAACATATTAAACTGTACAATATCCCAAAAAACAAGATAAATTTTTATAACCTATTGAGATATACCAGAATAATTAAAGACAATTTATAAATGCTATTACATCCTCTCGTTTGAAGATATTCTGGTTCAACTCCCAGAACTTAATAGTCTGTCCCTTTCTTAGATTCTCCCAACGTAGTATCCTTGGGATTTCATCGGGGAATACTTGGGTGGCTAAATCAGAAATCTCCACTTGTAGGGCCTCATAAGCCCAAACTTGCAGTGCCCAACAAAAACCGTAGACACTGTAAGTGATCGCGTGTTTCTTTGTTTCTTCAGACGCGACCTCCATGTGGCCATTAGGTTTTCTATCATTAATATGCATAATGACACTCTTCAACCTTCTTATCGTGAAGTCATAAACTATTTTAACCCATGGGTAGATATTAAATTTGTCAAAGTCTTTAACCAGTTCTAAATAGTCTTCATTAATGGACCTTAGACTATGATCCGCCAAAAGAATAATTTCCAAGGTATATATTAGACCCAACCTCAATACATCATTCTCGTCAGTGGAGATAGGAAGCTTTATGAAAACCTTCTCCAGGTCGCCTTTCTTGATTACTTTGTCGGTGTTGAAGTATGTCTTCCGTAACCGATTATTTCGAGGTGGGCATTCTTCCGAACCGGTAAACATCAAACCGGTAATTAAACTAAATTCACTATATCCAAAAATATGGGATGTGCCATTGACAATCACTCGTAGCTTTTTCTCCGAATGATCTTTGTCTTGCATCAGTAAGAAGTGATGCAACAATCCCCATGTGAACTCAATATGGTTCATCCTTGTGATGAAACCAAAACATAAATATTCATACCTCTGAAGTAACCCAAATCGCTCAAGGGTCGTCTTCAATGTGCTAAAATTTTGGAGGCGTGATATGTTGGTAATTTTAGCAACCTTATATCCAGAGGGGGAGACTGAAGGACTATAGCTTGATTCACCTGCCATTTCCTGCAAAACTACCAATGTAAGAAAACAAAAATAATTAATACTTATGAACAAGTTGTTCAAAATAACATTCAAAATAACATGAATACAAGTCAATATACTCAGATATACCCTGGTATACCGAGATTTACAACGATATACCAAGATATATCTCGATATACCTAGATATATCGAGATATACCAGAGATATACTACAAATATACCTAGGTATATCGAGATATACCACAGATATACCAGAGATATACCAGGTATATCGAGATATACCACAGATATACCTAGGTATATCTCGATATACCACAGATATACCAGAGATATACTAGAGATATACCTAGGTATATCGAGATATACCAGAGATATACCACAGATATATCGAGATATACCACAGATATACCTAGGTATATCGAGATATACCACAGATATACCTAGGTATATCGAGATATACCAGACATATACCACAGATATACCTAGGTATATCGAGATATACCACAGATATACCAGAGATATACCTAGGTATATCGAGATATACCAAAGATATACCAGAGATATACCTAGGTATATCGAGATATACCACAGATATACCAGAGATATACCTAGGTATATCGAGATATACCACAGATATACCAGAGATATACCTAGGTATATCGAGATATACCACAGATATACCTAGGTATATCGAGATATACCAGAGATATACCACAGATATACCTAGGTATATCGAGATATACCACAGATATACCTAGGTATATCGAGATATACCACATACCCCAGAAATACCAGAAATCAGATTAACAAACGATATACCACAAATCAGATTATCCATAATTACAAAAGCCCAATATAAAAAAACAATATTTTACAAAAGCCGAATACAGATATACCAATATTTCACAAAAACCCAATAAAAAAACGAAGGAGTTTTCGTTTGGTTTCAACATGGAGCTTACACTCAGCTATGAGGTTCACCAAAACCAATTACTATATTGTCTATCGAAGGGAGGGACAGAGAAGAAATTGATTGAACAAAACTTACCAAAAATTACAGAGCTCAAAAATAAAGGATGTGTTCCGTGAAATAATTGTTTCCTGCGTCGTCTTCGTCGTCGGTAATAGTGCCTCGTCTTCCTAAATCGTCTTCCTCGTAAGGTAGTGTGCGTCGTCTTCCTCAAGTTAGTGGGAGAGTTTAGTTGAATAGTGGGAACTGTTGGATTTAATTCAAATGTTTTGAAACACCCTTTTTCGTTTTTTTTTTTTAATAAAATACCGGCTAAAAAGCAATAAAACAAATGGGCAGTTAAAAAAAGCCCATTTCTAAAGTTTAACACAAATCAGCCTTTTTCTAAACTAACCTATGAGATTTGCCCATTTTAGACAAAATCCCAATATCATATGTTATTTCGTCAATACGCTAAAAACTAAAAGAGATAACAAGAACAATAAAAAAACATTTATAGAAGTGTGAAGAGAAATGTAAAAGTTTATATACCTTGCCACCCCAAGTGTAAGCATCGGTGTGACAGAGAGCAGTAAAGAGGATCTTGATGCGAACCTCTCCAGCCTGAGGCGGAGCCACTTGTACGTCCTCGATAACCAATGGCTTGTTGGGTTCCCAGGCCACCGCCGCTTTATATTCAATCGAACCAAAAGAAATCAGATTCATCATCATCGTCATCGTCATCGTCAATATCGTTTCAGGGTTTTACTTACACAGTATGCTTTAACATTGAAATTGAAACGAAAAAAATGGAAACGCGAGACAGAGAGAGTACCTTTGCATGTAATTTCTTGATCTTGAGTAGCCATGTCCGATTCTGAAACCACAAAGTACAATGAAAAGGAAATAAAAAGGGATTTGCAATTAAGATTGAAGGTGAAAGCAATAAGAGTGAAATTAAGACGACCACAAGAAATATCTGTGTCTCTCGCCGCCTGACTGGTTGGTGGTAAATGCCGTGTTTGATTTTGACAGGTTTAAAAGCCGAGCCTATCTGGTATAGAAATTCTTGTTAATAAAATATCGTATATTTTTATAATTTTGTGTTATTTTATTCATGTATTTAAAGATTAATAATTAAAATTTATATATTTTATCATATTACATGTATAATTATTATATATAATTTTTTTTTACTTCATTGTATCTAGGACTGTCTTAAAATCGAACCAAATCAAATAAAACTGATAAATTGAACCAGACAGTTTTAAAAATTAAACGGTCCGGTTTGATTTTTTTTTTTTTTTTAAAACTGTTTCACGTTCAATTCGGTTCAATTATTTTAATTTTTAAACCAAGCCGAACTGAATCAAATCGTTAATTAAAATTATTTAATATATATATATATATAATTTCAAAATTCTGTGTGAAATTGGATTAGCATTTTTTATATTTTTAATTTTTCTGGGTTAGTCTTCAATGTGTTAATCGATGGATTTTTTCATCAAAGGATATTTGGGCATGGGGATTTGGATTCCACCACTCTAGTTGATTTTTTTGCGGTGATTTAATCTTTTGTATAAATAGGGAAGTCTTGTTTGGGTGTCTGACACTTTTGTGAGCAGGGAGTAGAAGCTTATAAATGGTTGGTTTTTTTAATTGTTGACTAGTCATTTTTTAGTTAGTCTTTGGGACACCCTTTCTGTAGTCTTTGTTTACTCGTACTCGATTATGTGGAACTCTTATTGGCCTTAAGTTTGAAGGTGGGAGGACAACATGGATGGGATTGGAAGGGATGCTTCCAAAATAACCAATTCAAAGTTTCAACATGGATTTAGTATTTCATTCATTCAGGTGGTTTGGAGTTTCATTAACCAGTTCTATCGGAAAATGTAATGTGAAATTGTGAATGTTCACTTGGCAATATCATGCTGGCTTAACCTTCAATTGGATCCAGTATTAATGGACTTTGTGTATGACTTTCCCTTATCTGTATTAAAAAAAAAAAAAACTGTTAAAAATCGTTAATCAAATAAGATTGGACCGTTCGATTTTAAAATTTTATTAGTCAATCTGTTTGATTCAATTTGGTTAAAATAATATGTTCTGTTCGATTTGATTATTTTTTTTCCCCTAAAAATCAGACTGAACTGGATCGGACCACTGACCCATAGTATCTACCATATCATGATTATTTCATATTAATAAAATATAAAAATGTTTAACCTTTCAAAACAACATAAATAAATAACATCTCTCTACCATATTCTCTGCGTTCCTGCCCTACGTGTGTCATGTTTTAAACACTTGAATAAAGTATGAAAGGATGTAATTAGGGGGTGAGTGCAATTATTTTAGATCAATTTATACCTAAAATGCTAAAAGAGCTTACAGATGTTAATTTACTAAATTAAAAATAGAAACACACCTGTAAAATTTTAGTTAAAAAAAATTAAGCTAACATATTTATATTAATTTGATATATTTAATTTTTTATTTTTAAAATAAATTTAAATTATTTTAATTTTATATTAATATTAATATTAAATTAATATTTAATATTTAATATTTAATTAAAAATTTAATTCATAAGAATTATGATTAACATTTAAATTAAAATTATACATAATTTTATTGTAGGAAAAAAACTCTTGAAAAGGGTCGTCCACAATCAAACATGCTTGCATATATGATTATGATAAAGGATGTAGAGTTAAAATAATCTCTTTGTAAGTAATCGATGTCATTTAATTATTTAGTTTATAAAAAGTATTTTTAAATTTATTTATTTATAAAAAATGTGTTTTGAAAACCCTTCATTTGTAAAAAAAAAATATGTCAGGTAAGGATAAAGTTAATTTTCTATCTAATTTTTCAAAAAATCTAACGGAATTATACATGTGTTACATATATGTTTATATTTTTTGATAGATATATATCAAATTAAAAAATTACTCCAATTTTTAATAATTTCTTTCAATTAAACTTAAATAAAATTTTTATTATCTAATTTGTAATATTAGATATTAAACAATAAAAATTCTATTTAAATTTTAATGAATTTTTTTAAAAATTTTATTGAATTTGATCAAACTTAAATAAAATTTTATTGTCTAAGTTGTGACATTAGATATTAGACAATGAAAATTTTATTTAAATTTTATTAAAAATTTTATTTAACTTTTTTAAAAATTAAAAAATTGAGTAATTTTTTACGTATATTATTTATTGAAAAATATAAATATGCATATGACATATGTGTTATTCTATTATATTTATTGAAAAATTAGATGAAAAATTAACTTTGTCATTGTCTGACACTTTTTTACAATTAGAAGCACTTAAAAATATCTTTTTCATAAGCAAAGAGATTTAAATACCTTTTATAAACAAGGGGGTTAAATAATAACTTTTACGTCAATAAAAAAAACTTATATAGTACTTTTTTTTTAATAATAAAACTTCAAATAGTTCAAACATGCATATCATACGTGTATACGTAAAAATATGAGATTTTCAATTACTCACAACTTTGTATGCTTTTACATATTTTAACTTATCGTTATTTTATTCTCACATATACATTGTAAAATTACATAGGATACGTGCCTACATAAAAACCTCAACGAGTTGCACTCACAATCAATACCATCCAAAATTTCCTATGAATTCAACAATTAACACTGTAGTACTAAGATTGATCATAGACTCACACTTTTTTTTTTTTTGATTTAAATAAGACCTCCCCTGGATAGGGATGGATAGGGCAGCACCGCCACACACCGCCACACACCAGGATCACCGGCCATTGTTTTGCGCGCCACAAGCACGGTAAGTAACCAGCGGCACCAGCGGACTGCAGTCCGACTCAGAAGAGACGGAGTTCGAGATGGGCCTAAAGAGACACCACATACCCGGAGGCCGAACATAACGCCCAGACCAAGCCTCGAACCCGCGCCCTGCCGTGTGAGGACAGAGGACTGGTGCTTAGCACAGACGCCCAAGCCATTGGGCTATCCCGTGATGGGCATCATAGACTCACACTTTAAGCAAGTGCAAAGTGTACCTCACTATGTCACTTCTTTTTATGTTGTCACACTCACCGTTTCACGAGTGATTCTAACAACCTTGGACCGTTTCACATGGTTTTCAAAATTAAGAGTGTTGAAAACATATGTTTAAAATTGAGCAATATTTGTAACAATGAATGCTCAAAATTGGAAAGTGCGTGAATAAGTTTAAACAAAAAGGAATATTT
Source organism: Elaeagnus macrophylla (assembly GCA_029378325.1). Taxonomy (NCBI): domain Eukaryota; kingdom Viridiplantae; phylum Streptophyta; class Magnoliopsida; order Rosales; family Elaeagnaceae; genus Elaeagnus; species Elaeagnus macrophylla. The sequence goes on along the minus strand of CM055640.1, from coordinate 13,658,034 downwards.
CTGAAATTAATAGAAAAACAAGGTATTTATGAATTTGAGGTAAAAAAAAAAAAAAGTTAACTATTTCAAATTTTGAATACTAAATAATATGATATAAAAGTTTATAAATTTATGTACGTTTTAAAATTTTAAAATTAAAATTACGTTTTATGTCCCAATTTATTAAATTGGTTGCAAAGTTGTCCTTAAGGAATAGAAGTTACACAAGTCAAAAAATTACAATATATATATCACATTTTTTGCACTTTTTTGTATCATATTTTTAGATATGTATCTTATTTGAATCGAAAATATAGATTTTATAGTATAAAAATATAAGCTATATATGTTAAAAAATTACAAGATCAGTAGCATTGGAACCACACTAATAAGCTCGCTCAATTCCATCATCTTCGAAAACTATTACTATAAATTAAACTATACACTTCTATTGTATTGTTTAGAGTTGGGCAGCAATTTTTTCATCTCTATGATCTTTGATAATGGTGAAATAAAAATAACTTATTTGTGTGGTTCCAATGCCATTAATATGGTAATTTTTGAACCTAAATAGCTCATATTTTTAATATTGTAAAATCTACAATTTTGATTCAAATATGATACATACAAAAAAAAATATTACAGAAAAGTGTTAAAAAAAAATACAATTTTTTTTCATAAAATATAAAATTTACAATAAAATTAACCAAAAATAAAAAATAAAATATTGTACTGTTCAAATTAAGTTTTAAATTGTTAAAATAAAATAAAAAATTTGTCTCTATTAAATTATGTTTATTATTATTTCAAAAAAATTTATTAATAAAATAATATTTTACTATTTAAAAAGTGACTAAAGTGTTTTATTTTTATAGAAAAAGTGATATAAGTGTCATTTATCAAAGTAAAGTGACTAAATAGTCTATTTGACACAAGCAAAGTAATTTCTGGGACCCTCATCTCCTAAAATATTGGGTGATTTATAAATCTTAAAAAAAAAAAAAAGATTGAGTCAAATTTTATATTTTTGATTGTTTTTATTTTGATCAAACATTTTTTATAAATTGTAAATCAAGTCTCATAACTTTTACATGTACAAGTATTTAAAGAAAATGTTTAAAAATTTCAAATTTGAAAATAATAAATAAATAAATTATTTATTTTTAAGATTTTTGAAAAAATTAAAAACAAAAAATATTACTAAACAATTTATAGGTGAGTTTTAATATTTCTTGAAAACAACTAAGTAAAAATTATTATCACTTTAGTTATTAATTTTACAAAAGATTTAAAAATTATAAAATTAATTATAATCATAAATCAAAATTATTGTCAAACCTAAAAAAATATTATAAATCTAATATTTTGTGTTATAATTAAGAACTTTCATCTAATTTTTATTCATCTTTAAACATAATATTAGATACTTTTTTAATAAATAAAAAATTGATGAAAATTTTGATAATCATGAAATCTATCTATCTATATTTGTACTATACATTTAACAATTTTTTAAAAAAATATATTTCTATATTTTAAATTATTGATATTACTTATTTTTTATGATATATCTAAAAATAATATTCAAATAATAACTCTAAATATGATAATAAAAAATAATAATTACATCTATTAAAAACTCTATTAATATAATAATTACCATATCTAATAAAAATTATAAATATTATTTTATTTTCATAATTAGTTTGAAAGTATTAAAAAATTAATTTTATATTTATTTTAACTATAATGTAAAAATTAATTCAAAAAATATTAAAATAAATAAAATAATTTATTTTTAACTAATATATAAATTAAAAAAAAAATTACAAAAAAGTAATAGTTTGAGCTTACTATTTTCTCCCTTTTTCGAACTATATCACGGGTTTTCTAGTTGCTTCGCCACGACTTCGAGTTTGAGTTTGAGCGTCGACTAGCTTTACTGATCTCAGCGAAGTTCGAACTGTAAATCTTTAAGAGAGAGGAGTACAAATAAAGACTAGGGAATGGCACTATTGATGGACACAGGGTCAGAGCCCCTTACAGAGAGCGAAAAAGCCGATCTTGATGCTATCGCCGCTATTAAAGAATCCACTGCCATTGAACTCAAGGTCTTCTTCCTCTCCTTTCTCTCTATAACTCTGTTTTTCCAACTATTTAACTTAACACCAATTGTCTTTTTCCAATTGGGCTGTGTAGGAAAAGGGTAATCAATACGTGAAGATGGGCAAAAAACACTATTCTGATGCTATAGATTGTTACACAAAAGCCATCAATCAGAAAGCTTTAAGCGACTATGATCACTCTCTTTTGTATTCCAATAGAGCCCATGTTAATCTTCTTCTTGGGAATTACAGGCGTTCTCTTACTGATTCGCAGGAGGCTATTAAGCTCTGTCCTACTAATGTTAAGGTACCCTTTTTGTTTAGTTTGAAGGGCCTTTTGATTTTGGTTTATTTATTGGTGTTTTGGAATTTAGACTTTAATTCAACATCAATGAATGTTGATTAGGCATTTTACCGAGCTTCCAAAGCATCATTGTCATTGAATATGTTATCTGAAGCCAAAATTTACTGTGGGAATGGACTTGAGCATGATCCAAATAATGAAGAACTTAATAAACTTCAGAATCAGATTGATTTGCGCAAGTTGGAGCATGAACAGCGCGAGGCTAAAGTTTCCCAGGCTGTTAAGGAAGCTAAGGTTTGATAACTTTGTTGATTGTAATGTTTTTTCCTAATTGCTTATGGGCTATGCTGCACCGTCTCTTTTTACATGTAGAGTTGTACGTATCCGGTGTCGATCATGCCCATTCTACTAAATTCTCTATAAATTTTCACCAAATAGGAGTCTTCGACTTCCTACGTCCACCCATGTCCATGTTGCTTGGTTCCAGGTGGTTCACGAAAAACGAAGAGTCTGTAATATAGGTTCTGGCAACTGTGGTGTCTTTATCTTTGTTTTATTCTTCAGGAGCTACTTTCAGCATTGGAATACAGGGGTTATAAAATGGGGAAGGCAATGTTTAGAGAACTTACTGGATTGAGAAAACCAATGTTGGATAAGAACAATATTCTTCATTGGCCAGTTCTTCTTCTTTATGCGGAGGTTATGTCTAGTGACTTCATTGAGGATTTCTGCGAGATTGACATGTTTTCGGCTCATCTTGACATGATATCCTTCTTCTATAGATTTACTTTTACTCATTATTTGTGTTATATCTATGTAATACACATTTTTTTTATTATGAATGAGCACTTTGTGATATCCTGAGCTGTCAAACATGTTTGCTGAAAGTAGTCCACCTTTGCCATGGGATGAAGAACACAACTACACTCGTGAAGCTGTTGAAGTATACTATGAGGTAACTGTTGTAATTTGGTTGAGCTACACTAGTTTTTATAATAAAATTCAGGATTTATAATGCATATTTTGTCATTGTGTACCTTATGACAACAAAGTTATGGGAAGCACTTGTTATTGTTGGACTTCTAGTTTAGATACATCTTTCAAAATTCATATCTTAGTCAACTCATATAACAAAATTTGGTAGTTTTAAACTTATATGAAGCTGTAATAAATTTGTATCTCCATTAATCTAGATATGGGGTTTTGCTATGGATTATGTATAAATGGTAAGTTCGTCAATGTCAATTCCTTGCAAATCGAAAATCTCTTACAAATACCGAGCATATCTTTTCCTTGCCCCATGGAAAATAAGTAATGAAAATCTATTCATAAGATGCTCCACAGTATATGCATTTGTCAAAATACAAAGGATAAGGAAGGTATTAGGATGTTTGTGAATTGTCAGCCGCTTGTGAGTTTCATCTCCCATACAGCAAATATATGCACTCCTTGTGTCTTTAACCATTGATGAATTTTCTGCTTTCTTGGAAAGCTGAGGACATATTTGTGCGACTAACTTATCTAGTTGGAGTAATTCTATATATACCCGGTGGTTGCAAACCTAATCACGTGGATCTTCTTGATTGGTGTTCAAATGTGGGCTCCATGTCTACAATGGTGGGAACCACTACAATTTATATACCATTTACTTTTTGAGCGGGGATGGGCAAATAGTGGGACAAATAGAGTTTTCTATCTGGTTGGATCTTCCCAATTAAAAATTACGCAAAGGGAAAAAGAGCCCATTTCAGTTTGTCTCGTATTGCTGCTCATTTCTATTCTTGTCCTTGATTGCTCAGGCTGATTCGAGTGCATGTCTACCAAAGGCAAAAATTCTTCATTATCTTATTGAGGGGACTGCAGCATCCACTGTAGAAGGAATTGGAGATGAAGAAAGGGATGCAATTGAGGTCTCAAAACATGTTGTCCCTTCTAGTAAGTGTCATTTTGTTTACCAGTGTCTCTTGTCATGCTTCTAGTAAAGATCCATACACTTATGAAACTTTTTTGGGTAAACAACACTTATAATACCTCTTAAAACTTGTAACTATAAATATAACGTCTTTATGTTTAACTCACATATTTTTACTCAAAGAGAAAGCCCAGCACAAACATTCTAATTGAACATTGACCAATTAGATGCCATTCAACTTTAACTCCGGACTGTTAAACTCGTTCATTAGTGAATTATGGTTACCGTTTATTGTTATTGGGTGTTATTTTTGTTATCATAAGTTTTAGGGGTGTTATTTGAGATAATTTTCTATTTTTGATATATTATTTTTGTTTTTTTCCTAAGCAAACTTAATTGTTGGTGCTTAGAAGGAGGTTCTTGTAAATGGCTCAAGGTAAATGAGAAACAAACACTTCATGATGTGCTGAGAAAACCAAACTTCGTAATCCAAGAAATACCAGGTTTTTTTTTCCTAGCAAAACCATGCATTCTCTTTCTTCTATGTCATGCAATTTATCGTAGGATTAAGGACATAATGAAGTATTCTGATTTTGTTCAACTTTCATTGCCTTGCAATGCAGTCTTTTACGTTGTTTCTAAAAGATCCGACTTTTATGAAAAGTTCAAAGCTGGAAAGTGGTCTCCTCCACCATGAAATTTTTTCAACATTCAAGTTCATAACATTAATGGCAGAGTTTGTTTAACAGTTGAAGATGGGCAATGATTAGTGCCTATAAGGCAAGAATTGTATGATACTTTGGTTATGAATGAAGATCCTAGTATTTATTGCTGTATCTTCCTGTGACCAACAATTTGGTAATCCATTGAGGCATTCTATTATATGAACTATAGAGATTTTCAAATTTATTACAGCTTCATATAAGTTTAAAACTACCAAATTTTGTTATATGTGTTGGCTAAGATATGAATTTTGAAAGATGTATATAAACTAGAAGTCCAACAATAACAAGTGCTTCCCATGACTTTGTTGTCATAAGGTACACAATGACAAATATGCATTATAAATCCTGAATTTTATTACAAAAACTAGTGTAGCTCAACCAAGTATACCTCTCTAAGAACATAAAGAATCGAAAGTGCACACCTAAAACTAGCAATAGCCCAATGAAAATTGTAGGGGATGTTGAGCTTTCTATGTATCAATCCATTGTGAGATGAAAAAAGATTAACATCTGGTTGATTTAGGTAAATTTTTAAGTCTTGCCTAAACCCAATGTTTTAAACCAAACCAATTCATTCTTTTATGGGTTGGGTTGGCTACGGTTTATGCTTATGTTTGGCTTCGGCTTGGCCTAATTAATTTGTAACCCAAACACTTCGGGTTGGTCTAAATTTTTGCTTAACCCAACCACTCCTACTTTGAAGAATCGCATCAAATTGTCTAGCAATTAGAGAACATTTTAAGATGCTAACAATCCAAAAATGGTGGAAGACCTCTTAGTTATTCTTTCATTAAAGACCTTTATTAAATGGAAATGGAGAACAAAGCTTTACATACATCACTCCCTAAATGTCATTGCACTACTAATTAAAGTCTTTAAGCATCATTCATCCATTTTCCACATCCAGTTCTAAATTTGGAAGTTAGATTTCAAGAATTCAAAAAAGCATTATTTTCCAAGCTAAAAGTAAATGAAAATTCATCTATGGTGTTTCCTACCATTCCTTCAAATGGATAAAACGTACCGGCTAGAGGTTCTCACAAGATCAATATTTGATACGGCTATTGATGAAAATAACAATGCAGAGATTGCAGCTGGAATTATGATCAGAGATTACAAAGGAGAAATTATAGGTATCTTGGCCAAATCTTGGAGGGGTAATCCCCCAGAAGTCGGAGAAGTTCCGGCCCTCCATTTATCCATGGAGATAACTATACCCAACAATCTATTTTGATAGCCTTGATGGCACTTTGCATATTTCTTCAAAGGCACAACACTTTATTGATAGTGCTAAGATTTTATTAAGTAACTTTATAATATTTACTTGTAAATGAATGTCAAGAACCACTAATGTAATATATTCATCTTGTAGCTAGATGGGCACTGAATGGACGAACTGAGGGTTTGTTTTTGAAAGAAATTATTTATTGCTTCTAAAATAAGTAATAATATTGTAGTCAAGATAAAAAGAGAAGAGTTTTGAAAATTTTTAAAAACATAGTAAAAAAGGAGAGAGATACTGCGACAGAGAACATGTGACACAGATGACTGAGGACCATAACACGGCTAATTTTTTCATGGATCTTTTTTTTTTTTTTGGATTTGTGGTGGCTTGGTGGGTACATTTCAAAAGAAATATTCAAATTCTTGTAGCCCACCTATATGGCCCATTCTAAATGCATACCCCCTATTTCCTAAGCACATACCCCTCAAGAGATGTGTGGGATGTGGGGATGTATGTGTGGGGGTATGTGGTTGGAAAAAAGGGGGTATGTTAGTAGAATTTGCCCACCTATATTTTTAAGTTTTTCATACTTTTGTTTTTTCTACATGGATTTATTTCATGTCTTTCTCTTACTAAGATAGTACATACGATTAGTGCACTGACATTATATAAAGAACATGGGTGCAAAAGTTACTACCAAGATGAGCAATATTAACATTTTATAACAATACAGGCGATTACAACACGTTTTTTTTTTTTTTTTTTTCCTTCACATTTTATCCTCTTTTGCATCGTTAATATTTTCATTTTAATCACTAGTTACCACTTACCTCAATACAAGTCCTATAGTGAGAGGAAACAAAAGAAAAACTACTTCCGTATCATGGTAAAATTCCAATTCTATAACACATGCCAAAAATTTCGTCAAACAAACATAGTAACATGTGTCTGCTATATTAATTTTAAACGTCAATTTGTTTCTTCATAGGTTCAAGGGCCTATTTCATAGCAAAATGCCAAAGCCACAATACTTTAATGGTGATTTTATTGATGACCTACTTTTGAATGCATATCAAAAAATAATTTTTTTGTACATGCATTAATAAAGAGTCGCGACTAATTGCCACCAGAGTATCAACAAACTATGCTATACCTAAAAAAAAAAAAATGTTTTGAACCATAAATACTACTCTAAACCATGTGTTCAAATGAATTTTTTTTAACACGTGTTCGTTTTGAGCATAAATTGACTAGAGAGTAAAAAATAAAAAGTAGCATACAAGCAATTAAAAAGAAAAACTGCTCAACTCACAATCTAGGAAGGGGACAGAAATCGAACCAAGCTCCTGCATCACACAAGAGGGAGCTGCCTACTACTTTTCTCACCAACTGGTTCAATTTAAATGTCACTTGAAGAGAAGGCATATACTGTTGAAATTTCAAAATTTCAGGATATTTTAGTTTGTAAGTAATTAGGAAAAATAATTAGAGCCTTGTATCTATTAGCTGGTAGATTTGATGATATTAGGAAAAAATATTTTTTGTATTGATTAGGAGATTTTATTTCCTTTTTTAGTGATTTAGTTTTATTATAAAAATGTAAGCAAACATTATTATTGAATAAGAAAATATATAATCATTTCTCAATTCTTTTTTCTATATGGTATCAGAGCAGGTCTAGAACCTAGCCATGTTTGATTTAACATCAGAAACCATCTCAAAAATCACTACCCTTCCTACCATCACAATCCCTACCAACTTTCTAGATACTTCATTTTTACAGATCACAGTAGCGAAACTCAATGAAAGGAATTATAGAGAATAGGCTCAGTCAGTCAGATTGGTGATTAATGGGAAAGGGAAAATGGGTTACCTGACAGGAAAAATCACAAAACCTGCTTCAACCGATGCCGGTGCAATACAACGATGGAGTTCAGAGAATTCAACGGTGACTGCGTGGCTCAACTCCATGTTACCAGGAATTGGAAAAACTTATTTGTTCTTACCAACAGCAAAGGATATATGGGAGGTTGTAAAAGAAACATATTCAAATTGTGAGGATTTTTCTAACATATTTGAAATTAAAACCAAATTGTGGCAATTGAAACAGGGTAGTCGTGATATTACTGAATATTACACGAAGATGCAATCTCTGTGGCCGGAACTTGATCTGAGCTCATAAGAGGAGTGGGAGTGCGCCGCCGACAGCACACGGTAGACCAAAAGAACCTTCGAGTTCCTGGCTAGGCTGAGTCGCGATTTGGACGATGTTCGTGGAAGGATACTCGGCCGCCGTCTGTTACCCTTAGTCCGAGAGGTGTTCTCCGAGGTCTGAGAAGAGGCGAGCCGGAAACGGGTGATGTTGAACGGCGACCTCCCTCCTCCAGTTGGTGGTCGCGATCTGCTTTACTCGACGCTAGCTGTTGGCACAAATGGGAGAGCTGATGGACAATTTAATAGCCCAATTGGGCCTGGTGGGCTGAGAGCCTTCATGAAACCTAGTGGATCGAGAGATGAAAACAAGCCCACTTATGCAGCCCAAGGACAGATACAAAATGGACAGTTTTTTGAAAATGGGCCCTCAACAAATTTTTCTAATAAGCCATATAACAATCGGGCAGGAAATGGCCCACAACAAAAAAGGCCTTTTTGTGATCATTGTCGTAAGCCCGGACATTTAAAAGAGACATGTTGGGAAATTCATGGGAAAACAGTTGATTGGAAACCAAGGCAGAATAGAACTTGAATTTATCAAGTAATGACTGATCAACAGAAACCCCAAGACAACTCAACTTCAGGAGGAGCATTTAATCTAGAACAGTTGGACCAACTTTACAAACTATTGTCCAATATGCATAATTCTGGTCAGTCATCCTCTTCAACCTCAATAGCCTATAAAGGTAATTACTCAAGTGCCTTAATCACCTCACAATTCCAAAAACCTTGGATCATTAATTCCGGTGCGTCAGATCACGTGACTAATTCTTATCACTTATTTACATCGTACTCACGTTGTGCTGGTAATTTGAAAGTCAAAATAGCAAATGGAACTCTCTCAATTGTTACTAGTAAATGGAGTATTAAAATTTCTGACTCTTTATGCCTCAAATCTGTCATTTAAATCCCAAACTTGTCTTGTAATTTAATATCTATCAGTCAATTAACACAAAACTCAAATTGCTCAGCTAAATTTTTTTCTTCTTATTGTGTTTTTTAGGACCTATTATCCGGGAAGACGATTAGTAATGCTGAAAAATGTGAAGGGCTTTACTATTTTAATAAAATCAATATGAGTGAAAATCGTCAAATTGTAATTTGTGATTCTGCATTTATTTCTAAGAATAGTGAACTTATGTTATGGCATTATAGAATGGGTCACCCAAATTTTCAATATTTTCAATATTTGTTTCCTTCTATGTTTTCAAATAAAGAAATTAATTTTTAGTGTGAACTTGCGAAACATAAACGTCATTATTTTTCTAATGTTTAATAGAAGCCATCCAAACCTTTTAGTTTAATTCACAGCGATGTTTGGGGACCCTCACGTTCTCCTACTCGTACTCACTCTAAATGATTTGTCACTTTTATTAACGATCATACTAGAGTTTGTTGGGTTTTTCTATTTAAAGAAAAAATTGAAGTTCGTGATAGTTTTATTCATTTCTACTTAATGGTACAAACACTATTTCAATCACAAATCTAAATTCTTCGGACTGATAATGGCTCCGAGTATTTCAATCAAACCTTATGTCATTATTTACAAGAAAATGGGATAGTGCATCAAAGCTCGTGTCTTCACACCTCAACAAAACGGGATCGCTGAACGAACAAACAGACACCTTCTTGAAGTAACAAGAGCTTTAATGTTCACTACAAATATGCCAAAAGAATTCTGGGAGATGCAGTTCTAACTGCGACTTATCTTATCAATAAGATGTCAAGTCGTGTTCTTTCCTTCGAAACACCCATTCAAAAGTTTCAAAAATGTCTTTCCACATCACACCTAAAATCTGAACTTCCTCTTAAAGTATTTAGTTGTACTATATTTGTTCACATTCACCCATATAATAGATCCAAGTTAGATCCTAAAGCAACAAAGTGTGTTTTTGTCGGATATTCTCCTACTCAAAAAGGGTACAAGTGCTATGATCCTTCTACAAAAAGGGTCATTGTTAGTCGAGATGTTACTTTTCTCGAAGACACACCTTATCACCGATAGTCCTTTCTTCAGGGGGAGAAAATAAATGAAGAAAGCTTCGTTAGTAAGTTATTGAATCTAAATGATTTGAGTTTTAACCCTCTTGAAATCATTCCCACAAACAGTGAACCTTGTCTAGAACCCACAAATAATGAACAAACTATCATTCTATTATGCCATCAATAAAGGAAAACTTACACCAAGAAAGAAATACAGAAAAAAACAAAAAATAAAGAGGTGATTATTTATTCACGGAGGTCTAAGTTAAAAGGTAGGGACTTTACACTTAATGCACCAAAAGAGTCGGAACCCATGATAGATCCAAGTACTCAGAAAGAAATTTCCACACTAGGTAACTCTGATTTTCCCAAGTCTTGTGATTTGCCTATTGCTCTAAGAAAACCAACTCGATTCTGTACACTTCATTCTATTTCTAAATTCATTTCTTATAATATGTATACTGGATTTCGTACTTTCACCTCTGAACTTGACAAAACAGAAATTTCAAAAAATATTTATGAAGCTCTTAGAATTTCAGAGTAGAGAGATGCTGTTATGGAAGAGATAAAGGCACTAGAAAAGAATGAAACTTGGGATGTAACATAACTACCAAAAGGGAAGATACCAGTTGATTATAAATGGGTATTCACGATAAAATACAAAGCTAATGGAATAGTAAAGCGGTACAAGGCTCGTTTGGTTGCAAAGGGATATACAAAAACATATGGAATTGACTACACAGAAATATTTGCCCCAGTTGCGAAACTAAATACTATAAGAGTATTTCTATCACTTGCAGCATGTCTTGATTGGCCTCTTCAACAACTGGATATAAAAAATGCCTTCTTAAATGGAGTACTAGAAGAAGAAGAAGTTTTTATGACCCTGCCACCAAGATTTGGTCAAAAAAGAAATGCAAACAGAGTATGCAAATTAAAAAAGTCATTAGATGGTTTTAAACAGTCACCAAGAGCATGGTTTGATAGGTTTGTAAGAGTAATACGAAAACAAGGGTATCAACAGGGACAATCTGATCATACATTGTTTTTCCGACAAAGTGAAGATGGGAGAAAGGCAATCTTGATTGTATATATTGATGATATAATTTTGATTGGAGACAATTTGGAAGAAATTGAGAGACTAAAAAGGACCTTGGCAACCGAATTCGAAATCAAGGATCTGGGACAAATGCAATACTTCTTAGGAATGAAAGTTGTAAGATCAAAAAGGAGAATTAGTGTCTCTCAACGTAAGTATGTTCTTGATCTTCCTACTGAGACAGGCATGCTTGGATGCAAACCGAGTGATACTCCAATTGAAATTAGAAATAAATTTGAAGATTTGGGAGAGTTAATTGACAAAGAAATGTATCAGAGACTAGTAGAAAAGTTGATATATTTGTCCCATACTAAGCCTGACATCGTTTTTGCAGTTAGTCAACACATGCATCTCCCAAAGGAAGCTCACCTTGTAGCAGTATACAAAATCCTTAGATATCTCAAATGGTCACCAGGCAAAGGCTTGTTCTTCAAAAGAAATGAAGTCAATAATATAAAAGTTTTCACTGATGCAGACTGGGCTAATTCAATAGAAGATAGACAGTCCACTATAGGATATTGTATCTTTGTTTTTGAAAATTTAGTAACTTGGAGAAGTAAAAAACAGAATGTTGTTGCCAGAAGTAGTACAGAAGCTAAGTTTAGGGCAGTTGCCCAAGAAATGTGTGAGGCATTGTGGTTAAGAAAACTGTTGATGAAACTTCAAATTCCAGTCAAGTCACCAATTAAACTTTATTGTGACAATAAAACAGCCATTAACATTTCCCTTAATCCGGTTCAATATGATAGGACAAAACATGTGGAAGTTGATAGGCACTCTATCAAAGAAAAGATCGAAGATGGGATAATTTGCATGGTCTATGTTCCAACAAAAGAACAAATTGCAGATATCTTTACTAAAGGTCTTTCTCGTCAAGATTTTAATAATTTTACTTTCAAGTTGAATATGATCAACATTTATGATCCAATTTGAGGGGGAGTGTTGAAATTCTAAAATTTTAAGATATTTTAGTTTGTAAGTAATTAAGAAAAATAATTAGAGCATTGTATCTATTAGCTGGCAGATTTGATGATATTAGAAAAAAATATTTTTTGTATTGATTAGGAGATTTTATTCCCTTTTTTAGTGATTTAGTTTTAATATAAAACTGTAAGCAAACGTTGTTATTGAATAAGAAAATATACAATCATTTCTCAATTCTTCTTTTCTATACATGCACCCTACACCAATAGATATTTGGTCCTCTTGGATGCCTTCCCCTTCTCATAATAAAAAGAATAATTAAAAAAAAAAAAAATTGGTTCTCAATAAGAAAACTAGAAAGCACTGAAAAAACCTTTTAAAAAAAATCAAATAAAAAAATACAATTAGAATGAAAAAAAGGTGATCCAATAGCGTTATTGACTCTCCTTGGTCCAAAATTGCTATTCTTCATCCATAGTCATTATTGACATTAAGAAGTAAACACTGCCATTATGAAATTGGAGACACCCTTTGGGCGGGCATTAGTGTCCTTAAATATGCACTTAAGTAATACGTTACATTACATCTTATTTCCTAAATGATGGTTCCATTACAAAGAAGTTTGACATAGATCGATCAAAATCAACATAATCAAGTGGCAGCTTGAGAATTTCAATGATATGCCATAACTTGAAACTATCACGAAGATCAACAATGAAGCAGAACAAAGAGAAGCATGGATAAAGTAACTGTAACTCACATGTAGAATTCATTCTAAATATCGAGAGAAAAGTGTGGAAATTAAGCTTTTACTTCCTATATACAACCTATCCAACCTACACTCACTTATACAATATACACTTCATAATGACTATAAGAATATTTAATAACAAGTGGAAGATGTGTTAGCAAGTTCATCTTTATAAGCACTCTTCTACAATTCTACTGTGCATGCATGAGACCATTTAAGGTGGTCTCAAAATCAAAGAAAAGCATACCTGTCTCGAAAGCATTCAGGTGATGTGACAGAGAGCCATTTATAGACTGGTCATCCAGAAGCACTTCTCAAAATCCTTTAAAGGCTCACATGTATACTCTGCACTTTGGACTTGATAAAGTTCGATTGAATGCTGTTGATCGTTTTGAGTGTTGTCATTTGCCAAATTGTGGTCATAATTATCCACTGCACTGGCACTAATATTGTAATCCTGACTAAAACTTTGGCTGACAATTTGACTTTGATTTCCATGCAAATAAATACTTTGGTCATTTTGTTGAATTTGACTTGACTGATGATAGAAATTCTGGTTATAATTTGATGATGGAGGCACGTCATATGTTTGCACCATAGGAAGAACAGTGTTTTCTACTACACTGGACAAGTTGGAATATGGAGAGATTTGATATGCACTACTGCTAAAGTTCTCCCATGTGATGGTATTTAGGTCATTTGACAAAGCCATTGAAACCTGTTCTGAAGCATATTGTGATCCATCAGGACTAGCAGTGTTGTTCAAAGAGCGGTATGACTGATTTGTTGACAAGGAAGCCCCAGTAGTTCCTGTTCTTTTAAACATTGGATGATAAGAGACAAATTGAGGACCCAAATTACTAACATGGTGACCTTTTTTCCCCCGGATATTAACATGATGCGTTCCGAGCAAATGTTGGGGAACTGGGTGCAGTGGGATTCTGTTCCTGGCCAAACTATATCCTAGCTGTTGAGTTCTATCCTGGCTGGTGGTATTTGGGACAGGAAAATTGTTTGAGGAAGAACAAGGACGGATGGTAGCAGATCTAGGGAACTGATTCTGCACTCTTGATTCAAGTGACAAGCGGATTATAGCCTGTGATGGGTGTTGGTTCGATTGAGGCATGAACACAGCTGGAGAAGTATCATGAAATTTTGAAGTAGGTAAAGAAACATTTTTAATAAACTTCAAGTTTTTCCTCTGAGTTTTCCATGAATTCACTTTATCAGTGGCATGACAGTGATCACTATCAGAGATGACGGTGCCCCAATGTACACATGGTGTTAGTAGGTCGCAAACATAACAGTGACATTGCATCTCAGCAGGATAAGGTTTAGTGTTTATGGAGGCAAACTATATTTTAACTAGAATATATTAAAGATTGTTGAGCCAGCTTAGAGAGGTGATGTTACCAAATCACAGTGTGTCTGATGTGGTGTAATACTATAAGGAAATCTAGCACACAAATGTCGAGAATGAGGAAAGTCTCTAAACTCAACCTGCGAACTCCCAAAATAGAAATTGCATCAATGAACCTCCAAATTATCTAGCTAAATGAAAACACCGGATTAGATAAAATGAGGTAGTGAGCCATAATTCTAATTAGTTGAGTGAATTAAGAAGCGAAATTTAAAAATATATATCATATCCGCAGATTCCCTTCATGGTAACCTATTGCCTTTCAAAAATCCACAGGAAGCATGTTAAAATCTCAGCTATACCTCCACTCATTATGGTGGAATTACAATATCATTAACCAAACAACCCAGTATACTAATCAAAGTGAAATAAGAACCCGAAAAAAGGTTATACACTTTCTACAATTCCAAAGTAAAATCTGCAGCACTTGAGTATTAGATAGTTTTCCTATCTATATAGATATCTTCCATGCACTTGAACTCAACTTTCACAGGTGTGAATACCTTCAAGATAATAACTCTTATCAGCAGTCAATTTCAAACTTTGGACTTGCTCCACGATCAAAGGAGATTGAACAAATCCAGCTCTATCACCAGCTGGCCAAAAGCCCACATCTTTTTTCAACTTGTCTTTGCCAAAGACAAGTGTCCTGCAAGAGCTCCAACGAGGCAGATTGGCAGGAGGCTAATGCATAAGACACTGCATCCTTATATCACCTAAAAATTCCCCAGATGTCCCTTTGTTTAGGTTAAAGGGACACATTGGAATTCATAGCAAAAAGGGGGGGACACATTGGATTTCATAGCAACAAAAGGGGACACATTGGACTCCTTATTTTCAAATCTTAAATTTGAATATTTGTCTAATTAGAACAATGCTGTTATAAATTTACCAAAATAAACATTAAGTACTCACAGTTTTAAAAGACATTTCAAATCTAAAAAAGGTGCATTAAAATAAAGTAGGTTATTTTGAAACAGTGAAAATCTGCCAAAAATTTAAGATTTCCGTCTATTTTTGAACACTAATGTACTAATTGGATTTAAGTGTCCTAATATTTTTTTTGTGAAACAAGAGGACTAAATATGTATTCATGAGAGACTAGTCTGTCCCTTGTACCTGAAGAAGGGACTTTGTACGTCCTGTTGGCATAATTTATTTATTTTAATTAATTATTGGAAGTGTTTTAATTGAATAAGTTAGATGTTGTCCTGGTCTAGGTTGTGCTGTTAGTGTTCTGTTTTAATGTTAGTGGAAATTTAGTTCCTAGTCAATAGAAAAAGGGTTAAGTAGTGCCTAAACTTATGGAGTTATTCTATGAATGTAATGCCTATATAAAGGTAGTTTATATGTTGAATAAAGATGCGGAAAATTCTTTTTCTCCTCTTTCTGTGTTAATACTTTTGTCTGGAATATATTTTATCAGTGGTATCAGAGCTCTTAAGAGTCCTGAGACCTTGAGAGCGAAACACGTGAGACAGCTACACAGTCTTTCAACCTTCATTACCCAATGGCCAATGATTCCAATTTTGTACAAGCAGTCATTCCTCACTTTGATGGTCGGAGCATGCTCATGTAGAATTTTTTGCAGTCAAAAGAGTATTGGTCAGTTGTAGAATCTGGAATTTAGGAGCCAGCCACAAGCGCAACAGCAATGACAGATGTACAAAAAGCTGATCTTGAAGCTAGAAGCTAAAAATTATCTCTTTCAGGCTATTGAGCGTCCCATCTTGAAAACCATTATTTGCAAAGATACTTCCAAGGACATCTAGGATTCATTGAAGAAAAAATATCAAGGCTCTTCTAGAGTGAAGCGTGCACAACTTCAAGCCTTGAGAAGGGATTTTGAAATTTTACAGATGAAGGTGAAATTATTACGAACTATTTTGGGAGGACCATGGAGATTTCAAATAAGATGCGATGTCATGGTGAAACAATTAAAGATGTTACCATCGTAGAAAAGATTCTTCGTTCTTTGACAAGGGACGTTAGCTATGTTGTTTGCTCAATTGAAGAATCAAAGACATAGATGCATTCTCTCTGAATGAATTGCAGAGCTCTTTGTTGGTTCATGAACCGAAGTTCAACAGCAGAGGAACAAGCCTTGAAAGCTTCTATCAGTACTCATTCCAACAACACAAGAGCAAGAGGAAGAGGAAGAGGAGTTCGAGGAAATAGAGATGACAACAGAAATTTCAGAGCTAACTAGTTTCAAGGCAAGGGCAGAGATCGAGATCATGACAAGTTTAAAGTAGAGTGCTTTAGATGCCATAAATATGGTCATTATGCTTCTAATTGTTATACTCGTTTGCCTAATGATAAAGAAAAAGGGGAGAATTCAAATTTTGTGGAAGACAAGAAGGAAAAGGAAACTTTTTTGTTGATGGTTGTTCAAGAAAGAAAGAAGATCGAGTCAAATATCTAGTATGTTGATAGAGGCTGCAGCAAGAAGTCTTCTTTTCATAGTTTAAATGAGGATTTTCATTATACTGTCAGTTTTGGTAATTGTTCTACTGTGAAAGTAAGATGGAGAAAGGTGATATTAAGATAAAGACCAAGAATGGCAATGTGGAAACAATTTTTAATGTGTTATATATTCCTAACTTGAAAAATAACTTGCTGAGTGCTGGTCAATTACAAGAAAACGGATATATTATCACAATTAATAATAGTGTTTGTGAAATTTTTTATCCTGTTAGAGGTGCTATTGCAGTTATCCATTTGAGTTCTAACAGGTTGTTTCCACTGAAGATTGAGAGCATTCAATCTTGTTTGATGGTTGAAATGAAGGATCCTTCATGGTTGTGGCAATTCCGTCATGGCCACTTGAGCTTTGGAGTCTTGAAGAGGCTCCAACAAAAGAATATGGTAGCAGGTCTTCCACAAATTATTGCTCCCTTCTAAGTGTGTGGCGAATGTGTTGTTGGTAAACAACCTTGCTCTCAGTTTCCAAAAGGGAAGTCATGGAAAGCAAAGGATGTGTTGCAGCTAGTACATTCGGACATTAGTGGTCCAATAAACCCAAGCTCTAATGGAGGTAAAAAATACATATTTACCTTTATTGATGATTTTTCAAGAAAAACATGGGTTTATTTCTTGTAGAAAAAATCAAAAGCTTTTATTGCTTTCAAGAACTTCAAAGCTCTTGTAGAAAATGAAATAGGCAACACCATTAAGACCTTTCGCATAGATCACGGTGGAGAGTATTGCTCAAAGGAATTTACAATTTTTTGCATATTGAAGAGAGTTTACAGCAGCATATACACCACAACAAAATGGTGTTTCGGAGCAAAAAAAATAGAATCATTCTCAACATGGTGAGAAGCTCGTTGGCACAAGAGTTCCAAAGATTTTTGGCCAGAAGCAGTAAACTAAAGTGTTCATATTTTAAACAGAAGTCCAACTTTTCTTGTTCAACATAAGACACCCGAAGAAGCTTGAATTGGAAAAAGACTAGCTGTAGATTATTTCAGAATTTTCGGATGCATAGCCTATGCCCATGTCTTGGATGAGAAAAGGAAGAAACTCGATGGAAATGCTGAAAAATGCATCTTCCTTGGTGTAAGTGAGTCATCCAAAGCTTATAAATTATTCAACCCATTGACAAAAAAATTTCACTACCAAGGATGTTGTATTTGATGAAGAAAGCATCTGGATTTGGAATGAGCAGCAATCAAAACAGGTTCTTTATGATAATGATGCTGAACAAGAGCAAGTTTCAGCACCTATTATGTCTAAAAATTTATCAAATGCAACTGAAACTGCCACTAAAACATCACCATCAACCTCTGAAGTAGATGAAGAAGAAACACAACCTGCTCGCCGTGTTAGAAGAAGACCTGCTTGGTTGGAAGATTATGAGGTAACTGGACTGAGCAATCCAATTACTCATTTTGCTTTGCTTGCAGACTGTGATCCTACAACTTTCGAGAGTGCTGTCAAAGAAGAGAAATGGCAAAAAGCAATGGATGATGAAATCAATTCCATTGAAAAGAATGATACTTGGGAGCTATATGATCTTCCCAAGGGGCACAAAACCATTGGTGTCAAGTGGGTCTTCAAAATAAAGCTGAACAAAAATGGTAACGTTTACAAGTACAAAGCCCGCTTGGTGGCCAAGGGATACAAGCAACAATACGGGGTTGATTATTCAAAAGTTTTTTCACCAGTTGCAAGACATGACACAATTAGGTTGGTGGTTACATTAGCGGTGCAAAATTCTTGGCCTATCTTCCAGTTAGATGTTAAATCTGCATTTTTGCATGGGTATCTAGAAGAATAGGTATTTATTGATCAACCTCTTGGCTATATTAAAGTTGGAAGTGAGGCTAAAGCTTATAAATTAAAAAAGGGCCTTTATGGGCTAAAGCAATCCCCAAGGGCTTGGTGTAGTCGCATTTATGGTTTCAAAAAAAGTTTTGAGGCTCGCCTCGGGGCTATTATTGCACCTAGGCGGCCTTGAGGCTAGTTTATTAAGAGCTAAAAAAATTATACACCTTTTGTTGTTAAGCCTTAAGCATTTTTTCACGCACTAATGCTATGCACGAAGACTAATGAGGTGTATAACCTCTATTTAGTACCAGGAAAAGAAAAACCTGTGCGCTGGAATGCAAAATTAAAGTTTTACTTGGATTCTTAGATGAAGTACATTAATATTTACGCTCAAGCAAGTAAAATAAAAAATAAAAAACCAAAAAAAAAAAACTACTAACAACAGGCAAAGTGAAAGAAAGTAAAAATTCCTAGATTTTACAGTAGAACTTCTTTGCATCCCTTTTCTTCCTCTTCCTCTACTCTGGTCTTGTTCTTCTCCGTCCCTTCTTTCAACAATCCCATATTTCTTCCAACAAGTAGTTTTATGTTCTTTTTTGCTAAAGGAAGAAAGTTGAATAACAAAGAAAGTGGATTGAAGTTGAGGATAGTAAATTTGGAGAAATAGATGAGAAATTAATTACTTCTGTGATTAATCTAATAGTCATGACAATATGATAATATAATCATTTTGATGATTATAGAAACTATACTTTTGGTGATGATTGGAACGAATGATAATGATATTTGTGATTATGGGAATGAGAATGAAGAATATGATAATGATGGTCTCTAAACACAAGATATATCTTAGTCCAATGTAAAGCTGCTAGATTTTTTATGAATGTTATTAATGTCTTCTTTATGTTTAGTAGTGGTTGGATTTATATATTGCAAACTATATGAGGTTATTATGATTATTATGATGTTATTTTGTCATAATTTGTCGTTTTTATTGATTATTTAAAAAAAATTTATTTTGTTTTAATTTGAGGCTTAAGCCTCATACCGCATTAAGGCTTACGCCTCGTCTTAGTTGAAAGGATACACATTGAGGCTTATTTTCTTAAAGTTAATTTTGTGAAATGTCCTTATGAGCATACGATGTTTGTTAAGATTAGAGATGAAAGGAGAATGCTCATAGTCTACTTGTATGTTGATGATCTTTTATTTACTGGAAATTGTGCTGATATGTTTGGTGAATTCAAGAAGTCCATGATGAATAAATTTGAAATAACTGACCTTGGTTTGATGCATTATTTTCTTGGTATAGAAGTGATGCAATCAGAGGATGGGATATTTCTCTCTCAAAAGAAATATGTGGGAGAAATTCTAATTGTAATCCTATAAGTACCCAAGTTGAGGGTGGCTTGAAGTTACATAAAGATCAAGGTGAGAAAAAGGTTGACAGTACACTTTACAAGCAAATTGTAGGCAATTTGATGTATCTAACTGCAACAAGACCTGATGAAATGTATTTTGTGAGTTTAATTAGCATATACATGGAAAATCCCACAAAGTTATATTTGTTAGTTGCCAAGAGAATTCTATGTTATTTATAGGAAACTCGAGTTTTTGTACTATATTATAAGAGTGAAAAATCAAATATGGTGGGCTTTACTTACGGTAATTATGTAGGTGATCGAGATAATAGAAGGAGTACTTCTAATTATGCCTTTATGCTTGGCACTGGTGTTGTCTCGTGGTCATCTAAAAAACAACCTATTGTCACTTTGTCAAGTACAGAAGCTAAATTTTTCGTAGCAACGGCTTGTGCTTGCCAAGCCATATGGCTAAGAAAAACTGTAGAGGAGCTGCATTTCAAGCAACTTGGAGCAACTAAAATTTTCTATAACAATAGTTCAACAATCAAGCTGTCAAAGAATCCAGTGCTACATGGAAGAAGCAAGTATACCGAAGTGAAGTTTCATTTTCGGAGAGATCTTTGCAAAGAATGAACAATTGATTTGGTGTACAGCAAGAGTGAAAATTAGATTGCTGATATTTTCACTAAAGTTATCAAGAGAGAGTCATTTTTAAAACTTAGGAAATTGTTTGAAGTCTGCACGTTAAATTCAAGACTTTAAACTGTGTGTTAGCACGCATCAGTTTAAGGGAGGGATTGTTGGCATAATTTATATATTTTAATTAATTATTGGAAGTGTTTTAATTGAATAAGTAAAATGTTGACTTGGTCTATAGATTGTGATATTAGTGCTATGTTTTAGTGTCATTGGAAATTTAGTTCCTAGTGGTAGGAAAATGGTTGAGTAAATGGTTGAGTAGTGCCTAAGTTTATGGAGTTGTCCGTTGAATGTAATGCCTATATAAAGGCAGTTCATATGTTGATTAAAGGTGCAGAAAATTCTTTCTTTCCTCTTTCTGTTTTAACAAGTTTTTCTGCAATATATTTTATCACGTCCCTCAGTCGTTATCGTAACCATACAACAATATTTTTATTTGGTCACGTTCTTAGCACTCCACAAGAAACCAGCCACTAAATATAAAAAAACAATAAAACAAAACTATTTCTTTATAAGCAATTAATTACCAAGTTTTCATACCATATCAGTCGTCAAAATTTTAATTGCGAATAACGAGGCCCACATTAGAATGGGCGCTTCTAAATACATACCCTAATATTTACTAAATATATACCCTCATATATTAAAAATAATAAATTAATATAATCACCAAATACATCCCACAACTCACGCGGGAAAAAATTTCACCATTCTTGCCGCTGCTGCCTCTGCTGCCGCCACCTTGGACCGCCGACTGGAAAGATTTTAGCTCGGTCACCAGCTGCACCATTTCTGTATAAGAATAATCTGTTATTCAAAATTTATTTATTAATACACTATTGAAAATGGAAGCTCCACCGCCACCGTCGTCGGCGGCGGCGGCTTCTCTAGCTGAAGTTTGTGAGCTTCCACTGGTAGAGACATCCTACAATGAAGCAGAATGTTCATTTCCTCCCCAAATAGTGGAAAACGAATCAGGGAGTGGAGAGGTAAACGTGAAATTTTTTCCAGTACGTTCAACGGACCAGGTCCGAACCTATGTAATATGTTCGTATATCATAGCCGAACATATGCATAATGTTCATACAGTTAGTTTGAACATAAGATATGAAATTTCGACACATTTTATCTTAAGTTAACTGACCCCAGATGTTCAAATATTATAATTGAACGTATTGAAAATGTTCAAACATATCGTTTGAACATTTACTAATTGTTCAAACAGATAGTCCGAACATATGTATAATGTTCATACAGTTAGTTTGAACATAAGATATGAAATTTTGACACATTTTATCTTAAGTTAACTGACCCCAGATGTTCAAATATTATAGTTGAACATTTTGAAAATGTTCGAACATATCGTTTGAACATTTACTAATTGTTCAAACAGATAGTCTGAACATATGCATATAGTTCATGCACTTAGTTTGAACATAAAATATGAAACTTATTAACCGGCCGTGTTAACTGACCCTAGTTATTCAAATATAATGATTGAACATATTGAAAATGTTCAAACATTCCGTCTGAACATTTGCTAAATGTTCAAACAGATAGTCTGAACATATTAACCAACCTTACAATATTGACTAGTTTGAACATTCGTATAACAAAATATCCCTGTTAAGAACAACACGATATATAGCAACCAACGATGTCTCAGCATACAACATGTTAATCAAATTGCATAAAACATCCATTTCTCAGCAAATTATACCTCATTAATTTTAATACACATAATGTTCAAGTACAACGTCAATGTCTAAAAAACTACACTAACATGCAAAAGAAAACATAGAATTACACTACGTCTCCTGATTTCAGATGGCTGTGTTGCACTTGGTTCTTGTAAAGTCTCAATCACCACTTCATCTTGTTGTGGTTCTTCTAGAGTGCTTGTTTTCTTACTTTTTCTTCGGTACATAATACCTTCCATTTTATATCTTTCCTCATTCATTCGTCGCATATCAGCCGTTGGTCGTTGTCTCGACATATCTACAAATTACATTTAAAAATTAATAATTATGTCAAAAACAAGATCTTAATATAATTTAAGTAGTAAATTACATTTCATTCATCAAAACAGGGTAACAAATTCAATATTTGATAAATAAGAATGGGAAGAAATTCACAAATTCGATACTAGTTTCTTAATTTTATTAAGTACAAAAACACTAAACAGCGAAATTTTCTTATTGATTGGCAGAGAAAAAGTCAAAAAAAGTAAAACAGAAACTGTTTGCAAAAAACAAATTGAATAGCAATTAAGCCGATTTAAAATTTTGAAATTGAAAAACACAAAATTAAACACCAAATACTTACCCGTAGAGAATATAGACTTACCTTTTATTGTGATTTTATATATAATGTAATTTAGGGGTGAGCAACTAATCCGATCAATCCGCTTAAATTAATAAATCCGATCTGATCCGTCGGATTCGGATCGGATTGGATTGACATATTTTATAGTCGGATCGGATTCGGATTGAAAAGTATACAATCCGTTCGGATTCGGATCGGATTCAGAATCGGATCGGATTCGGATTCGGATTGACATATTTTATAATCCGCTGCAATCCGATCCAGACTGAATTACTATTAAAATTATAAATAAATGCATATTTATTTTTAATGTGTTATATTTAAATATTATACATACCACAATTACATTAAATTATTATTTTAGTTTTTAAAAAAATAAAAATGTTAAATTCTCTATAATAACTTAATAATATTCAACAATATACTTTTTATTATTTTGATTATATAAGTTGTGACTATAAATAAATAAATTTTACTAAAAAATATATCAATTTAAAATTTAAATGTTAGTATATATTGTGTTTTATATATGATAATAATAAAAAATAAATTATAATCTCAATCCGACTTATCCGATCCGAAAAATCCGATCTGCTCGGATTCGGATTGGTTCGGATTGACTACATTATCGAATCGGATTCAGATTCGGATTAGAAATCTTCAAATTTGCTTCGGATCGGATCGGATTCGGATTGGTAAAAAATAGGCAGTTTCGATCCGTTGCTCACCCCTAATGTAATTTATTAACTTAATCTCGTAATATTTTACTTAATATACAAATTCAAAAAGAGAATTAAGTCATACAAATATGAGAAAATCAACATGCAACCTAAGCTCATGCAACCACGTCAATATAACTAACAATAACAAACAAATTTGAGATGAACTCCTGCAATTAAACGTAAGTAGTTTGGTCGTGTTTAATCCACCAGAAAACAAGAACATCTAAAATATATCAATATGTATTAACCTTGAAGAAAGGTTAACAAAACATGGATGGCGGAAAATACCTTTGCCATCTGTTTCTTTCTTAACTCGTGTGACAAAATCATCCTTCTTGTAATATGTACACAATAAGTCTCAGCTAACTTTTCTTGACTCCCTGGTAATCATGGTCAAAGATATGAATATGTACACAATAAGTCTACGCTAAACACAACATAAAGATATAGCTTTACCCGCTGTGACAAATACTCTTACTCCTCGATATTTGGCTATCTGAATTGCAAATGTACCTATTCCACTAGAGCCCCATGAACCTGGAAATATTAATTAGTTACTATGATTTTATCGTACATATGAATTGAGTGCATTCATCAATTTGGTTGTGTTTGGTGCAGAGTTGTTGATAATATAAATCTATTCATCATCCTAACACCTCATTCTTGTTGCAAATTGAGTCGTAAAAGAAAGACCAACCATTGTCTCACATTAAATTATCCAATAGTTTGAAGAATAATAAGGGGAAAATCTAAACACTTAGGCTGATGAGTTACCAAAAAGGTCTCCCCTGCAGATAGCCGACTCATCATAAAAACAGTTGACCAAACCGTGCAAGCAACTTCAGGCAGACTAGCTGCATCCTTCAAAGAAACCCCAGATGGTATTGGAAGTACTTGTCCAGTTGGAACCGCTGCTTTTTCAGCATAACCTCCTCCACTAAGAAGAGCACACACCTACAAATTACAAATTGTTTGTCATGGAATCTATAGTTCCAATATGTTGCATACACAATTTGATTATTTCTACCATCACACGAAACTAATGAAATTTGAACGGACAAAACGGGTTGAGAGTTGTCAGTCTCCCCAAATCCACAGATAGAGAGGAAGAGCGAGTTGCTGTAAATAAAAAATAAAAAAAAAACACTAAAAGGTAAGGAATTTACAAGCTTCAGTTATCAAGTGACTGTTCCACAGAAATATTTTGATGGACAAAATTGGGATTGACTTAAGCATATTGTACTAGAACTAAGACGCTTACGATTAAACAACTCTCCCAACAAGACCATTTGTGTCTATAGATCGATTCTTCTTGATTTCTAGCCTTTCATGTAGCAAGAATTCCCAGTAAAGGTAAGAAAATGCAATGTACAGGATACGAGAATAAATGAAAGTTAAGTCACAACAAGTTTTCAAAGCAAAAAATCTCTCTCCTTGTATTAATACATTGAAGAAAATAATATAATACCAGATTCTTCCCAAAAAAAAACTTACACTAATAAGTCAACACAGAGAAAGAAAATTCTCGAAGAAGGGATAAAATTGCTAATTTGGCATACAAAAGATCTCAATCAATTCGACCATTTGATGAATTTAACGTCATAGTGTAAGAAAAATAGAAAATTGACATAACCCAACAAGTAATTCATCACACAAGTGAAATTTCAAGATAAAAACAACTTAAATAAGAAATGCAAAATTCTAAGTACCTGATCACCGACTTTCCAGCGTGAGACGTTCTTGCCGATGGCCTGAATGGTGCCAGAACATTCGAGACCCAGATAAGGGCTGGAACCCTTTGGAGGAGGGTACATACCCTTCATTTGAATGGTATTGGTGCTATTCAGAGCAGTGGCTTCGACATTGATTAGGACCTCATCGTCTTTGAGTTCTGGGTCTTCCACTTCTTTTAGTTGAAGGGCTTCTGGTCTGCCGGGACTGCTTACTACTATTGCCTTCATTTTTGGGAGTTGGATGTCACTTCTCTTTCTCACACAAAAAGCTCAGAACTTGGACTTCCTTTAGCTCCGAATTCCAAATTTGCCTAGCAACCTAATAATCGAAGACGGAGAGAAAGAAACCAAATGCTGAAGGTACCACAATAAGGCATATCATTGTGATATGGGCCATAGAACTGACCACCTAATGATGGAAGGGGGAACTAAGAGTGGCAAAGAAGATGAAGAAGAGGGAACTAGGTATTGTTACCGGAGACCAAAATCAGCAGTATGCTTCCCACGACAATGGCGGCATATAATTTTTTGGTGGAAAAGAAAATGGGTATTGGTGGTCGAAGGTGGGATGCATTCGGCAATTTTTTTCTTTATTTCTATTTAATTATTATTTTAATATGTTTAATAATTTTTAATTGTAGGGGTATGTGTTTAGTATTGTAAGTGGGATGTTAGTAGAAGCGCCCCATTAGAATTCCAGAGCAGCATTCATTTTATATTCATCACCAGAACAGCCAAATTAGGAAGAAAATATAAGCAACTAAAACTATAATTTATTGCTTGTAGTGAGATGAACCTATTAATACACACCTGACCCTTTTCACCAACAATAAGCACCTCGTCCGAGCAATCTGCCGCAACGACGGCCTTAGCGAGCTTGTCGGGGTCACCATCCAAAACCACACAATCATCGTCAAGCTCTCTCACCATCGGTTTGGAAGAACTGGACCTTGGTTTAGGGTTGACCTCACTCAACACCACAACCTCATCAGAATCTTCACCTGTATGTTTATCACCGCCGAGTATTTCCGATAACCAATCAAAGTCGTCGGATTTAGTCTCACCCCAATCAGCTTCTTCGTCAGAGCTTACATCCAACACTACTGGCCCTTGATCCATAACCCCCTCTCCCCAAAAGAAATCACCGATTAGGGTTCTTCTGAAGAAAATTAAACAAGAAATCCCCCTAATTCAATTTATTTATAGGTTTTTATTGAATCCTAAGATTTTTGCAAAACATTCACCGATTCACGTTATAAAGAACCGAAAACATAAGCGTGAAAGACATTGTTATAATCAAGACATACCAAAAAATGGGGAAAAAATGAGAATACTTCCAATTAACGAAATTTAGGAATGAAAGTACGGTACAAAAGGTCCCACAGAAATTATACGAAATAGGAATGATGAGAATTCAAAAGGCTCTACGGCTTTGTCTACGGACTACAGTCTACACTCTACGATGATATAATTAGAACGGCGAAAATTATCTCATTTAGTGAGTGAAAATTTACAAATTTGGTGTAGGTTTTATCAAAATATGTGGTTTTAGTATAAGACCTGTTACATTCTATCACACCCTCCCCAATTAGTTAAGTGACTAAGTAAACTGAATTAAACTTATTAAAAACTGCGCATATAATCCCTCTATCTCATACACCAATCCGTTTTTACTTGCCGATTCTGTCGATATCCTTCCATTTTTACCGCCGATCGCTCGAGATGTAAACTGCTTTTTCTTTAGCTTCTCCTTCAATTTCTTCAGCTTTCAAGTTTCATTTTAGATCTCTACTATGAGTACTACTAGCTCGTAAGTTTCGTTCTCTTTGTTTGAGTTGTAATTTATCGTTGTTTTCATCTTTTTTTCCAGTGCATTTTTGTTTGTCTGCTTCTTTCTTGGACGACTTGATTGCTTTGTGTACTATACACTTTTTGTTTGCTATTTTGTTTTCATTTGCCTCCATTTACTTCTTTTATAGCCTTTAACTATCTGAGAAATTACAGAAAAAATGGCTCTACTAGTGTTTCGATCCTCTAGAAATTTCTTCATCATCTTAGCCAATTTCACTTCCATTTTCTTCTAATCTCTACTCTTTCTTAGCTAATTTCGTTTTTCTTCATTCTCTTTTCAATCATTCACCATCTTTGGAGTTCCTTTTTCAATTTATTGTTAGTTTGCTTTCCCCAAAAGGCTAGTTTCTATTTGGAGTTCCTCTTCCAACTTAGTTTTGATTTTGTTTTAATTTCTGTCTTTTTTTGTTAATCCCTCTTGCTTTCTTCAATTTGTGTTGTGATTGTTGTAATTGTTCTTTGGTTGTTTCGTATCATTTAGCCAGAAATTTACTATTAGTTTTCTTCGATTGCTTTAAGTTTTGTGTCAATGAAAGAGTTATGCACTCAAGTTGATAAAACTGATCTATGATTGATCTATAGATCACGGTTGAGCATAGTGCTTATTTTCTTGCTATAAGGGCTCATCTATCTCTATAAAGTTGAAAAATGTTGATATATTGATTCATTTACATTGTAATAATTAGAATAAAAGTGAAGGATTGGGTTTTAAGAGATTGTTGGTACGTGGAATGGCATGTTTATGGTTTGTTGCAGTTGTCAGGTTGGTAGCAAGGGTGTCTATGATTTAATTCGATTTAATTTTTAATTAATTTTTTTTAATTAAATTGAACCAAACATATTACATTAATAAAATTATTTAGTTAATAAAATTATTGTAATTAGACGATTTGGCCTGATTTGGTTCGATTTAATTAACGATTTTTTTACGTTTTTTGTTTTTTAATTTTTTTTTTCTCAAAACCTTTTAAAACTTAAAATTATCATAAGAAAAAAAACATTTAAATCTAACAAAATTAATTAATATATATTATAAATATAATTATATAACATCCCAAATATAATTATAAAATTAATTACAATTTAAAGTTAAATATTTTCAATAGATGTGCATATAGTATTTTTAGTACATAATATTTTTCTAATTAATAATCATAAACATCTTTATGCAATCTGACTTAAATCAAATTAAAGTAGTCCATTTAATACAATTAAAACTAAACTCAAGTCTAAACCTACATAAAATATGAAACTACACAACATATAGGCAAAATAAATATGTTAAAAATTGTATATTTTACAACCTATAGACAATCTATGAGTGTGAAATATACAATTTTTTTTATATGCTTTTGAAAAAATAATAATATAATATAATTTTAAAAATAATTTTTTATTTATTATAAATAACAGTTCGGTCTGGTCCTGTCCTGTTTGTTTAAAAATTTGTTTAATAGGACCAAACCGTTTAAAAAATAATTTAAATAATAAAAATCAAACCGGACCATATAACTTACAAAATTATATGGTCCAATTTTTCAATTTTATTTGATTTTGTCCAATTTTTGGACACCCTAATTGGTAGTAAAAGCTATATGTAATGTTAATGATCACTAACAGATTATCATTCTATCCAATTATGGTAAATATAAATCCAACTTTTCATATATGATTACTTTGAAATCTTATAGCCATTATTTTTGTTGTATGTTTGTGATGCTAGAATTATAGTGTTTTCTTACATTTAGATTGAAATTTAAGTTTATGATTTTGGAGTTATCCTTTGAAATTGTGATTGCAAAGTAGGAACCAATTGTGGTTTTGAAAGGAAGATAGCAGCAAGAACTAGAAACAACTCATTAGTATCAAGCAAGTTTCCAATTAGGGTTGTAAATTTACCAAATTGAACTCAATTTATCTTCTAAATTGTGATCTGAAAATGAAGATAGCAGCAAGAACTAGAAAACTCACTAAACTCATAAAATTTGGATTATTCTAATATTAATCTCTCAATCAATTTATGTATTCTTTAATGTTATTCACTTTAGAGAATGTCCTTTTTTATTAGCGTTATTTTTGTAAGATTTGTTTGCTCTGTCCTATAACTTTTATTTATAATGACTATCATTTTCTTATCAATGAAGTCATCGGTTAGGAAAGAAAAAAAAAATAGTTAGACAATTTAATTTATATTTTATTTTATAATAAGGAATTTTATAATATTTTCTCTTTTTTCCTATCTCAAATGAAACAAAATTCTTATTTACAATTTTTTTTATATAAATTTTTTTTTAAAGTTATATAAACAAGTTGTATGAAACTATAAAACCTTGCAACAGACTACAAGTTCTTGCAGTTGGCATTGTAAGCTGTTGCAACAAACTTGCAAGGTCTTGGAACAAAAAGAAAAATAAAGTCATTTAATATCATTTAGCCATTAAGATTAATGTTATTTCTCACAAACAATAATAAAAGGGGAAAAAAATGCTACTAGATGATACTACTATAATAAATGTTAATTTGTACAAAACTTACTCTTCTATAATTTCTCTAATATTATTATATTGAACTTGATTTTAAATATAAATATTGTTATAAAGAAAAATATTATAGTAATAGTTGATGTTCAAAATTTTAACGTTAATTGGTGCAAGAAACACTACAAGTACAATAAGGCACAAGGTCTTGCAGTTTGATACAATAGCATGTTTCATGGTAATGTGTTGCAATTTTTGCAAGGTCTTGCAGTTCTGTGCAAGATATTTGCAATTTTTGTAAGAATAATTAAAAAATTATGTTATCTTGATTTTTACTGATTAAAAATAGAATATACTTAACTAAGTGAGAAATTATATTTATATTAACATCTTAATGCTATAGCAATTATCAAAACGCAGTACTATGACTAATAAAATTTTCAGTTCTACAAATATTCACATCGATTTAAAAGCTTAACATAAAAATTTCAACTTGTGAAATGTACCCAAAAAAACAAAGAAAAACATAAATTGAATGTTTAATCTAAGAGTTTTGAATCAATTTCAACTTGTGAAAATAACCCAAAACAAAATTTTCATACTTTCTAAACAAATCTCTTCAAAGCCAATCTTATCTACGGTTTAATTTGCTTTTGTCTTCAACAACCTTTTCATTTCATGGGATTACTAGGTTGTAGATAGAGAAAGAGCTAGGGCTTCTAGATTTTAGATTTTGGGTACTTATTTTGGAGACAATAGGAGAGGAAGGAAAGTGATTGTTGTTTATCAAAGATGAGGGAGGAGGAAAAGAAGAAATTTTTTCCACGTTTTTATCTTCTTTATTTTTATGAGGTTTAATAAAGTTTACTTAATTAGCTCAAAGAGAATGGGTGTGTTACGATACAACATAACCTATACTAAAATTACTACTTTTGATATTTTGATAAAGTTTACACTAAATTTATAATAAATGCATTTTCAAACGATAAATGAGATAATTTCCCATTTGAACTATTTATTAAAAGTTATGGAACGTGGAGATCTTATAAATTTTACTCGTAACATTTACTTATTTTTTCAGAGAAAATAAAAAACATATGGCTTATTTTAAATAATTTTTTTATTAAAAAGAGAGCAAAACTACCAATTTACCTTTTTAAGTTTTAAATATCTCAATAAATTACACTTTTCATCCATTAATTTTATCAAATTTAACATTTTGGTCTTCTCACAAAATTTTCATAATTTTTTGTTCATTAATTTCATATTTAACAATTTTAATATAAATTTAAAAGTTAAACAAAATTACTATAGCATTTTTTAACATATTTAGTCCATTAACTTTTAAAATTTGACATACTTAATCCATTATATTTAAATTTGAACTGAAATTATTAAATATAAAAAGTTACGAAAATTTATTTATGAAATTAATATGTCAAAAGTAATAAAGTTAGTGTCCCAAAAATATAATTTAACCAAAATCTAATTATACATTTCACCTTCAAATTTTTCTAACAAAACACTTTTATCTTTTTAAAATCTTAAGACATTTCTCCTCCCTTAACCTAAGACATTATTCTTGAAGAGAAATGCTTTAAGAAAATAGAGAGAAAAATTGCGAAGAACACGAATATTAAGATTTATTTATTTTTCTACAAATTGTGATAAAGTTTGGTAAATCTACTGAATATTTTAGAGGTTTTGTAGGGTGTATCGAATGTTTGAAACCTCTTTAGATATTGGTAGTTCTTAATGAAACATACAACTTATCACACTAAGTTATGTTGTTGGTGTATATTTGGGTTAGATTTTCTTAATAGTGAAAAAATTGAATTTTTCATCAATTACTTTATCTTAATTGATAATGCATTATAAATTTTTATTTTTAAATCAAATAGTACATTATAAACAAACATGTAAATTATAAATAAGTCATAATACATGAGGCAATAACATAATGCACAATGTAATATAAAATACATTCTATAAAAGTCTTTTAGTTAATTATAAAATAGAAACTTCAAAGTTTAAATTTAAAATATTATATAATAGAGAAAAATTTCATAAAGATTCATTAGATAAGATTATTTGTGTCATTTAGTCTCTTAGATTATAAATTATGTCATTTAATTCCTTAATTTTAAAACAAAAGAGCAAATTAATGATAAAATATATAGTTTTAATAATTTTTTAATTAAAATATTATTTTTTAAGAGGTCAATTAAAACAAATTATATTTTTTTAATTAAAATGTTAATTTAAAAAATAATATATTATTTAAAAAATTATTAAAATTATGTGTTTGGTTCTTAATTTGCTCATTTTTTTTTTTTTTTTAAAATTAAGGTATCAAATGAAATCACTTATAATATGAGGGATTAAATAACACAAATAATATAATTTAAGAGACATTCTATAACCCTACTTGCTACGTAATATTATTTTATATAAAAAGATATTGAATGATTAAAATAATTTAATATCATATTAAGCTAAAAATAGATTCAAGTACAATAAATAAATATATAAAACTAATTAAATAAAAAATGGACAGTTGACTTCATTTATAAAATAATTAGTATTGGGTTAAATTTGTAACAATTGAAATTTATTTTCTTTTATAAAAAGGTAAATCCAAATTTTAAAATTTAAATATAACAAATTTACCAAAATTTCAAATGAATTTTTACGGAGTTCTAAAAGAAATCGAATTCCACCTAATTTTTATATTGTTACCTCAGAACTTTTTCAAATTTTCGGTAAAAGTTCAATCAAAATTTTCATCTTGATCACCACACTAATTGTGATAAAAAAAATGAAAATAATTTAACATAACATTATCTCACTAATTTTAATATAATATGGTTCCTTACTTATATAATAAAAAAAATTATCATAAAACAAAATTAGTGAGATAAATTTATGTTAGCTTATTTTTCAAAAAAAATTATTATATATAAAGTATCACATTATTCTCATCAATAAATAACAATATAAGGGAATACTTAGATTATAAAATTATAATGAAAATTTTAATGGACTCATTAAGAGGCCAAAAGGAGAGGATGGGATGGGACAGGACAGAAAGAGCACAAAAGTTAGAAACCAATTCTTTTATGGTGCAACTAAGATAAGATAGTTTGGATGACAAGATCGTTTGAATGCATTGAGGGTTGTAGGTTTTATTAGACGGTAAAATGCATGGGTTCAAAGCTTAAGGCATGTAGTTCGATGTCGAGCTCTCACCCACCACCCTTTACTGACCTTGGATAGATATAAATATTTTTGAGATTGAGGACTCTCCCAATTGCCAATGAACGATGATGTGTGAGCTTGGTGTGTAGGTATATGACGATGGTCATATCTCTGTCTTAGGTGAGGCTTATTTTGACACACAAAAAAAAAATTATATTATTGCACCAAAATAAATAAATGGCCTCATTTTGGCGGTAAATAAGTTTAAAAAATAATATTAACAAATTATCATAATCATAAGATAATCTAAATTAATAATGTAAATGATATTATATTTTTAAAATTGAATTTAATGAATAACTAGTAAAACTAAATCAAACAAAAATATATATTCATTGTTAGAATAACTTAAATTAATAGTAAAAAAAATTTGTCTAATTAATTTATATGGGCGATTGCCATAAATAAATATCAATAAAATCAATTGTTTTATTTTCAATAAAAAAAATTTATGAACCATGCTATACTACATGATCATTTATTTATTAATTAATAAAAAGTATTAATAGTCTCATTGAAAAATAATAATTTAATTACATATATTTATAATAAAATGTGTTTTTAATTTTTTTTAAAAAAAAGCTTAAATTATAATTTTTTTTTATATTAAAATATCTTTTGCTCAAAGGTATGGACCAATTAGTCTCCTTTACTTTTTTTCCTTTTTTTTACGAGAGACCAATCTGAAAGTAAACTACACGGCCATTTAATAGCACGATACGTAAACTCTGTAACAGTGGGCGAAAAAGAGGAAATAAGTAGCGCACTTCATAATAGAATTTTGGATTGAACATAATATAACCTTATTTGTTAAAAGAAATAGTGGTAAATAGTTGGCTTGTATAAGCAAATCATGACGAAATCTCATCAAAATAATAGGACCCTCTAATCACATACATGCCGTGAATTAGAGATATCAAGTAGACTGTTTTATTTTATTTCTCATTTAGTGTATTTAGTAAATTCATGATAATATTATTTTATTTTATTTAAAAGTTATTTTATCTCACAATTTTAATATGCCTAATTTTAAATACATAATTGTATTATTTTTTTATTAAACTTGCATTATAAATAATCATGAATCATACATTTTTTCTATTTTTATTTGTCTCATTTAAGTTCATTGAGGACAAATGAAATGTTTCAATTAAAACAGTATCATTATTATCTCATCTCATTAAAAATTAAGTGAGATAAAATGTAATAAATTTTAAAAATTAATAAATTGTACCATAAATATCGTAATTATTCTATTACTATTTTTCGTTCCATCGCCCACTTGAACGGAATTGTACAACATACGGGGTTTTTTTAAAAACAAATAATAGCTCTTTGGATGGAAGACGGGGTAATATTTGTTTTTCTTCATTCACCCAAATTAACGTCAATATTAAGAATATTAACAATGGCTAGCATTTGAGACTGTCATCCAAAAAATCTTTGTTTACAATTATAACTTTTTTACCACTCAAATTCTAGCAAAAATGCACGACACCCTTGGCAGGCAAAGGTGGGCACTAGACAAGACATGAAAATGGAGCCTACTCATAACTTTATAAAAGTATAATTATCTATCCTATTATAAACTTACTATTGGACTTGTGTAGAATGAAATGATTTATATGCTTATTTTGGTTTAATTATGCAATTATAGTTTAAAGGACATAATTTGGTGTAAAGAGTTATTTAAGAGATTTTCAATAGTGTTAGATCGAGTAAAGATAATTAAACAATCTCGTTCGGTCTAATTCACGAATTAAATATTGTAATTTGTCAGGAGGTATTCCAATTAATTAAACCTTATCTCGACCAATTGAGTAAGATTTTTGATTGATCGAGCACACATGTGTAAATTTTATATTGGCTCGATCGATTGGTACAAAGCTCGATTCACTTGGCTTGATGGGTATTAGCATGGAAGAAATAATAGTCTAGCAGCTTAGTGCGGGTGGCTCGACCCTAGGCAGCAACTTATCTTGACAATGATTATATTAGTTCTTATATATAGTTATACATATATGCTTTGGTTAAAAACTAAGTTATAATATTCGATATTCAGATGCACTCTATTGAGAATAAGAATGTAAATATAGCTTAGTGTGTCAGCTGTCATGTTATGCAAG